>BMAW01015427.1:234778-364921 GCA_019974015.1 Nephila pilipes | reverse complement strand
TCGGTCATAGTCTGAGGCGGAATTTGCACGAGCGGCAAGACACCTCTGGTTTTTGTGGATCAGGGCATTAAAATAAATCAAAAAGTGTACCAGTGAGACATTTTAGAAGCTGTTATACTTCCGTGGGCCAAAAGGCTCTTCGGCAATATCAACTGGATGGTTCAACAAGACTCCACACTACTCGCAAGGCTAAAAAGACACAAAAGTGGTGCAAGACGAATTTTCCGGACATGATATCATCTGCAGAATGGCCAACCTACTTGCCAGATTTCAATCCCAATTATTACAGTGTATGATCCATTTTGGAGTCTAGGACCTGCTCTAAACCACATAAAAGTTTGGATTCTAAGGCAATCACTTAGGCGGGAAAGGGATAGATTAAAAGTAGATGACTTGCGGCCCATTGCTGAAATTTCAATAAGGTTTGCGCTTATGCATCGCTGCAAAAGGCGGTCACTTTGAAACCAATTACATTTATTAATTAGTAAATGTTTATTCTTATTATAATTTGTTATACTTTGGTCTGATTTTTATGCCGCTCTCTGCACACACACACACACACACACACACACACACACACACACACACACACACATATATATATATATATATGTGTGTGTGTGTGTGTGGTATGTGCGCGCGTGGGTGTATGTGTGTATAGAGTTATATATTTCATGTACATTTAATACGTTTTTAATCCTTATAAATAAAACAATATATATATATATATATGTAGTTTTGTTGAAGAAGCACCGGATCATAGAAGGCGCTGCCTCTGCAACTGAAGGGAGCACGCTCTCGAAGGAGAGTCGACTGGAGTCATCCAAACAAGGAAGACGCCCCTGTCGATGTCTCGTAGTTATAAAGATAATTTGTGAATTTAGATGTTGAAGAAGATAATTATTTTTGTTTTTAAATGTTATTGTGAAATGTCTCTTCCAGTGTGTGCAATAATTGTTAATGTGAAACGTCAATATTAAATGTGCTAATATTCAAGGTTTGATTCTTTAATTAGAACAATTAGTAACATCGCCCATTCCATATATATATATATATGAATGATATTAATAATTTGATTTACATCACTTAAACTTAAAAAGGATTCTGTCTAAAAATACGAACTTTCAAAACGGAGGATTTCTCTTTTCTAAAAATAATTAAGATTTTATCCTTTTAAGTATTTCATGTACAATGTTAACGTAGGATTTTTTTTCAAAGTAAACGACATCTTCACGTAGCTGAAATCTACAGAAGTGGCTACATTTTCAAGCATTTTTTTCAGCAGTGCTGAAAAATAGTTTTAAACAGGATTAGTAGTTTTCAACGTTTTGGATGTCCTCTAGAGATGTTTCTGACGTGTATAGAAACTAGTTCAAATGAAACAAAGAAACTAAAAAAAAGGAATCATTCTTTATTTTTTTTTATTCTAAACGAAAAGCATACGTCATCTTCTTAAGATATTTTGAAATGTGTTGGGTCATAGGTAATTGAAAAGGATATCAACTTCGTCTTCGTACTTAAACGATAAACAGGCTTAGAAAAATAAATAAAAAGTACTTGTTTTAGAAAGTCTTAACAAACACATTTCAAATGGTATTACGTGAATTGTTATGACAAGAAATAGCGGATAGTATTGAAAAGGTAAATAAAAAATTTAGAAAATAGGGCTATAAAATTGGTTTAGATACCATTCTTGAAATAGAATATTATGAAAACCTTTGTATCATTTTATGTTATGTGGAATATTCTTTTCAGTTAAAAAAGGATTAAGAAAGAAAAATAAATAACGTTCGAGTTAAAATAAATTTCAACTCAGTACATATCTCTTGTCATCCAAGTGTGGGAAGAATATTTAGAGAAATATTGAATTACTAATTTTGTTATTACGTCATATATAATCAGAATCGTAGTCATAATTTTTTTCTTCATATTATTACGTCATATCTACGTCTCCTGTCAAGTGACAATAATTAACACCATACATGCATTGCTGAAAAATAATTTCCCATGTAACTTTATTAATTTAAAAATTTTTCGCGTTTTTTCTGATCATCTTTATTCGAAGAGTAAAGATGAATGAAAAGCAAAAAGTGGCAAATAAATCAAAGATGTCAGTGATACATTAATTAAAAAAGCAATTGCTCAAATATTTCTGTCGCCTAAGCAAATTTTCGATTTGAAAGTGGGATATTTTACTTATCGTACTGTAGTTGGAAACAATGTTTTTAAGAAATAATTTTATAATTATTGGCAGGAAATTTATTAATTTTAAAACCACACATTGGTAAAAAAGACTTATAAATCTTATAATTATTAGTAAAAGAACTTATTAATCATATAAATATTCGGAATTGGACTTATTAAATTTTATAATTATTGTTGGAAGGATTTATTAATTTTATAATTTTTGGTAGAGAGACTTATTAATATTATATTTATTTTGATAGGGTTTTTTTTTAACTTCATAGCTATTGGTAGGGAGTTTTATTAACTTATAATCAATTTCAGGGGGAGTTATTAATTTTATAATTAGTGGAAAGAGACATTAATTTTATAATTGTTGTTAAGGGGATATATTAATTTCATAATTATAGGCCTAGGGCTTATTATAATTATATGTCGGAGCTTATTAGTCTTTTAGTTAGAGGTAGGTAGTCTTATTAATTTCATTATTATTGGCAGCGAGACTTCTCAATCTTAAAATTATTGTAATGGGAATATTGTGGAGATAGCTCAAATGAAATAACATGTAAAATAAATAATTAAAAGTGGACTGTCTTCATTTTCAAGAAACAAAACGAAATTTATTTCTTTAGGCAACGATGCGCATTCAAATAGGTACACCATAGTACATGATCATCATACGTTCACCTCACTGGTCAAAAGTTACATTCGAACAAATTTTACAAAAACAATTCAACCAAGTATGCCAATAACAGTCCAAAAACTAAGCTAATTATAACAAGTTTCCAACATATGACAACTCTACTTCAAAATAGATGTTTAACATAGACTTTACATTTAACAGGCGATTGCCACTATATGTTTAAAATAGATATTAAAAAAAAAAAAAAAAACATGAAACTCTGAACACAAAAAAGCTCCATCTAGTGGCGTGTACAGGGGACTTACTGATCTTATAGTTATTAGTAAGGAGATTTATTAATTTCATAACTTTTGGTGGAAGATATATTATAATTATTGGCGAGGACATACGCCAACGTATTCTACTGCGAGTGAAATATTGTGTTTCCTATAGATACTGTTCGAAGGTTGTGGACTCTTCGGTATTAAATTAGACTGAAAGTATCAACTCATCACTTCATTTTTCTCTAAACATTACTAACTATTTACAGCTGTTGCCAACTGCTCAACAAAAATATTTGACATAGTCTCGTTTCCTACATCCTCCCACCCTTGGTCATCCCCCTCGAGGCCGGCCAGGGCAGGGAGGATTTGTTTCGTTTCTTACAAAGGTGGATCAAAAGTACGTGTTTTGACCACAACTGGGTAAAGAGAAATTGATCTTACCATTGTGTGCTGCCATTTGTTAAACGTTTCCAAAATAAGTTTGACACTAATTCATAGGTTAATTATGATTTGCTGCCACGACGAGTTGTCGTCGTCGATGAGACTATAATTTATCATTATACGTCTCAAATCAAGCTACCATTAATGTAATGGGTTGCTTGCGTCGAATCTGTCCAAAGGAGACGAAAAAGGTTGCATTGGCCAATAACGTTACGGGCATCAATGCATTCCAGGGATAGTAAAATATCATAAAAAAGATAGTAAACGTAAGACTCCTTATTTTTGTGACATGCCCCCAATTTTTTTTGAATTAAAAGCAGATTATTAAATATGATTCTCGTAGTTTTAGGTTATATTTTAGCTTTAAAAATATTTTGATAGCAAATATCAATGTATTTCAAAAAATTTTCTCTGAAGGTGTACGGAAACCTTAAAGAAAATTATTACGCAATAGGGCTCCAAATTTTTTATGTTTCTGTAAAGAGTACTTATACATATAGTGAACCAGAAATATTTTCCCTTTAAGTAATACTTAATTTTAAGAGATAAATTTTTTTTTGTATGAAAAAAGGGAAAAAAATGTAAATTTCTAAAATTACAAAGTTCTATAATTTTTTAAGGAAAATTTTCAGCAATTTCATTAAAACTTTGGTTCAGTATATTTTTTGTATTATTTTATATGTGAGTAGTAAGCTATATTTCATATTTAAGGAATATTACTTTTAAAAATGGTACCTAAATCCAAATGTACCTGAAAAGTCCTGTCCATATTCAACTCGAAGGGAAAGAAAAACTTTTTGACTTAAAAATAATTTTATAGCTCAATAAAATGATTAAAATATCATTGTTAAACACACAAAATTCCTAAGTTCTACGAATAATTTTTGAAACATAAATGTCACAGAAGGACTTAAATTCTGTATTTTATCCCCCCCCTACCTCCGCAAGTCCTGATACCCTTAAAAGAACGAAAACATTAACTATGGCGGTGCCAGAGCAACTAGAAGTGTCGCGCCTTTTTTTTTTTTTTTATTTCTTTAGAAAAGGCATTTGCTGCGAAGGATGCTCCGTAATGTTCATATTCACATAGAATAATTGATTTTCTAGAAGTAAAGTAATATATCCTTTATTAAAGCTTCAGGTGCTTAGCTAAGATACATACGAGGTGTGGCTATAAAATAACGAGACGACGCTGCTATAGAAGAAGTACGCATGCGCCAAACCCAAGCAACCGACAGCTGTTTAGCGTGAAGCCTTCTCTTCCAAATGCAGCGCCTCTCGTTTCTGCAAACACAAATCCGTATACCCGTGACTTCGTTCGCATTAGAGTTATTTTTCTTCGTTTCTCCTTAAAAATGATAAGTGAGCAACAGTTTGCGGTGAAATTTCACATGACACTTGGAAAAACCGCTACTGAAACTGATAATTTATTGAAACAAGTGTATGACAATGAATATTTATCGTGTGCACGTGTTTTTGAGTGATTTAAGCTTTTTCAAGATGGCCGAGAAGACGTTGAAGAGGATTCCCGCCCGGGTCGCCCTTCCACGTCAAAAACGGATGACAATGTCGAAGAAATCGGTAATATGGTTCGATCTGACCGTCGGTTAAGAGTTCGAGCGATTGCTGAGACTGTAAGAATTGACAAAGAATAAGTAAAGCAAATTTTTCCACCGACACAATGCCCTGGCTCTTTCCGCATTGTCTGCCTAGAGGTTTGTACCCAAGTACTGCATTCCAGTGCAGGACCATCCATATTATTCGCTGTATCTCGAGCCATGCGACTTCTTTCTGTTTCCTTAGGTGAAATCTGTGTTAAAAGGAATAAGATATATGATTCAAATCCGTTGAAGCTGTGAAAGAGTAAGTGTCCTGAAGGAGCTAACAGAAGCAGACCTCTATCACTATTTCGATCAATAGAGGATTCGCTTGGAGCGTTGTAGGTAGGGTAGTATACTGAAAGTGCTAGTAGGTAAATATGTATGACATCAAAATAAAATGTTTTACAGCGTCAGCCTCGTTATTTAATATCTACTCCTCGTATTTAATTACCGATGGATTAAATTCCATAGCTACTTATTTACTTATCGAAGTGTAGTGAATAAAATGGAAGAGATGTATTTACAAATAGTGAAGAATTTAATACTGGGAATGGTGGTAGACAGCGAGAATGAGCAGAAGTTATCAACGAAGACATCACTACGCTGAGTATAGAGACCAAGGATTAGAGATAATTAGGAACTACAAAGGGAAAGTAGAACCTCAGGTAAAGTTTTACTAAGGATTTGAACCCGATTGGTTAGTGCCAGTTAAATGCCTAGCTATAATATAAAGCTTTAGATTCCGACATGCTTTATTATATATTTGTCTGGTGTTTTGATTATTTAAAGATCCTAATAGACTCAAGTTGAATTATTTTCTAGTTTGAATTCTCCTTAGTGACTGTGTTGATTAGGGTTTCTTCAAAAATTCAGCAACAGAAAGAAGAGAAAAAAGATATACCAGGTTGTTACTAAGTATTTTATGAACATCATACATTTTGATTTCATAAGTTTTTGGAATTCACTCAAAAATTGAGCATTATGAAATGAAAAGTGGCCACAGTAGTCGGTCGGCGTTGTATCCGTCCTGGGATCAGTCCACTGAAGACCCGCCATGTAACGTGGAGCGTTTTTCTGTCGAATCTCCAAGTTCTCCCATTGCCGTGGTATGGAAGTTTGGAAATATGGGTGCCAGCTCAGGAATCATTACTTAATTGAGGTTAATTGCGAACAAATTACTGTTATTTCTTCATTCAATCCTCTGGATGCTGCTCACAGACAGAAATGTATTTTTTCATTTGATTCTGCTATCCTAAAATATTCTTTAGCATTTGCACAATTTTTTTGTAGTTAAAGACAGTTTCCACTATTTTTTCTACCATCTGGGCAAACGTAGAAACCAACAAAAAGATAACTTACTAGTCCATCTTGACTGGAGGTCATAGTCCAACTAGGCTAAGCACTCCAGCAAACTTCGTCCCATTCATTCAATAAAACTTTTTATATTCCTAATTCTTCTACAACGGGTCCAAACATATATTTGTCCAAATATTCATATACGAGTAGTCTGCACTAAGGGAGGATGTAGAAGCGTTTTGAAGTAAATATTCCTTAATTTTTCTTGTGTTGCATCAGCTGTGTCAGGCCTTGCATAGTCCTGGAGAAGGTAAACATTACAATTCGCAATAGACAAATACGCTGCATCAGTATTCTACCAAAAGTTCACTGCATTAATTGTTCATCGATCATGAAGAAATCTACATGTACAATAATCCTTTGAATCCAAAAACAGTGACGAGAACTTTCCCAGAGATAACCGGATCTTTGCTTTTAGTGAAGCAGTGTCATTTTTAAATTCCTACTATTAGTTCACACTCTCCCTGTATATATTTATATATCTTGTTTCAAATTTTCAATCGTTAAAAAATACTTTTTATTCATCCACTCAAGTTCACATACATTTTTTAAAACTTGTAGAAGATGAAACTTGATGTTAATACAGATTTTTCAAACATTAATTAAATTTAATTGGTGAAAATACAGTTTAGCCCAAAAACTCGGCACGATTTCAAAAATTGTCAAACTTAGCGATTTTTATTTGGCTGAACGTTAAGTCCGCGAAACGGACCAGGGTAGCCACATTTGGTAAAATACCGCCAAATAGTTCCTGTCGCCAAGGCTGGTTGGGCTAAACTGCATTCCAAATATTTAATTTACCAGATGAATTGAGAAACAAGCCAATGCTTCTACTATGTCATTTGTCTTGAAATGGCAAAGTTGATAGAGCGTCGGCGTAGAATCTTCATGCCTTCGGATCGAATCTCGTCGAAGCATAAATTTTTTTTTATTTGATTTTCAAATAATTAATTTTAGTTTTATATGGGAGGAAAAAAAAATTCTCATGTATATGATATTTAGCGGGATATAAATTTAGGAATAAATACCGTCAGTGACGAAGCGTGTAGATCGCTGGAAAAAAATTTCTTTTGCCACTTAATATTGTGATTCTGTCATATGTATATACATATTTATATTAATTGTAATTATGTAATAAATAACTAAAATAAAAAAATTTCTCTGTTGACCTAAGTAGGAATTGACTTTAATTTTTTTCAAATTACTTGTTTGTGATCTGTTCCATTCTGAAACACTTTGATACTGGCTGAATAAATTAACACATAAGAATAAAACTTTACCAAATGACTTTTAAAACTTTAAATTACCTTTCAAGGATGCTATAGGCAAAATGTATAAAAATAAACTGTCGCAATTAAAAATGCCTCTTTCATATTTGATCCGCTTTTATTTATACACACACAGCTTTTGATAAACAATTTATCTCAAACATATAATTAAATAACGCGAAATATTTTCTTTTGCATTACACATTAACATTTTAAAACAGTTGGTAGTCCGCTTGAAAATCCTGTTGATATCTCAATTCTGAACTTCAAATGAGAAAAAAAAAACTCATCTTCTTTTAAATCTTTGGCTAAAATGGGCATCATATAAAGATACACACATCGTAAGCAAACTAAAACCTAAAGAGTATTATTAATTTGTTTTGTACGTGAATATGAGTGATTCATTTTAAGAGACATTTAATTAACACCGATGTAGGATTGTAACAGCAAACTCTACCTATTAACCTAATATATCTGTCCTGAAATTTTAAATTTCTAAACTTTTGCTGCATTTTAGCATATTTAAACAGTTTTTCGAAAATACACATTTATGTGGGTCACACACAAATGCCTATTAACATCGTAAGTTGAAAACGACCTCAAAAGAAACCTCGAAAGTTTAATTTCTCACTGAAGAAAATTTACTTATAATTTATAACTGTAAATACATCTCTTGCATGATTAAATATTTTGAATATGTAAGCATAATACCGAAATGTATTGTTTACGTTTCGCATGCCTGCATTTCTTTAAACGTTTAATTTCTACTGAGAAATGTGAACAGATACTATTTGAAATGTAAAAATGCTACATGTTAGTAACCTTGGACAATATTTTGTGTTCTCGTTTGTCCTTGACACATTTATTTTTAAGAAAATCAATCAGTGATGTGAATGCACTAATAAGTGAATATGATTGATAAGTACATTTAAATTTGAGTGATATGCATAAATAAATGCGAGTGATGGGCATTGAAAAAAATTTCTATTAAATGTTTTACAGTTAAATCTCACAATGCACCGTGTTAGGTGCTGTTGAAAAGAGTGTGAACATCAATATCAATCAGAAGGAGAGAAAAAAAAGGCGTTTAAAATGAAAAAAAAAAATCATTCTGCATTTGAGATTTGCCACAGTGTTTCAGCATTAAATTATGAATGTATGAAGAAGTGTTGACTGTGTGGAGATTTATTATGAACTGGAAAGAGAGAATTTTAGGGCAATTAAAACGTTAAATACGTATGTAAGTACTCAATGGATTAAAGAGACATTTTTTTCTATTGTAGAAGGAATATATAGATATGCATTGGTTTGGTTTTATTAACGTTGCTCTAGAAGCTATTTACGATGGACTTCGTCGTCTTGAAACTTGGTCAAGTAATGAGGACGACATCTGAACTGGCCCCCTCTCCTAACTTCCACACCACGCAAACGGAAGTACTTTGGGCCCGACACATTTAACGTGAATCAGCCCTGGCAACACGGCGGGTCTTTAATGACGTCAAGGTTCGAACCCCCGACTTGACGAAAACCATGACATTTAGGCTATTGTGACCTATATAGATACGCAGTGATAGCAATTGGGAATTAAATGTGGGGAGAGAGGGGTGCAATCTATAGACAACAAAAACAACGGGAGTTTGAGGAATCTAATGAATAGATACATACTTTCACATAAAATTTAAGTATTTCGCTATAAAATGGTAAATTTTCGACGCTTTTTGGACAAAGAACTAAATTTGACAGTGTATACCAACTTTATTGTAATTTGCTTTTAATACTAGGATGCAATTTATTTATTTGAAGTTTTGATTCTTACAATACAATATAGCTTTTATCGAAGGAAAAATAATATACATGCATTACAATTGAATAGAAGTATTTCAAAAAATAAAAAATGATCAATGATAATTTCATCAAAAAAAAGTATGTTTTGCTTAAATTAAATATGAAAAAAAAATGATAATTTCCCAAAATCTACACGGTGAGTTTCGCCAAAAGAGGCCAAGTTTTATGATCTATTACATTACGAAATATGCAAGGAAACATTTTTTTTAAAAAAACACTCTTGTTAATTACCTGTGCTAAATAACATTTTATTAGGTACTCAAAACAATACAAATAATTATATTTGAAGACGAAAGATTTTTTTTTTGAAATAAGTGTCTGAGAATATTACGTATAGCTCCATGTTTTAAAACCATATTATGTGTTTTTGCTTTCACCCTGATGTAGACTTTTACACATTCATTCACCTAAGCTATCGTTCCTTGTAGCACATACCACATCTGCTGCGCTAGTCTCTGTGATGCTTTAAGAAACAGTTAGTAGGGATGCACGAGCTTAACAACCGTGCATATTTCTGCTCAGTAAAACTTTTAATAATTACATGAAATGAAAAGTTGGTACTTCTCTGTTATAGCGGCGACTGTCAAATAACAACGATTACGCCAAGTTGTCTCCAAACTCGTGAAGCCTATGTTTTGATACAATCTACTTGGCGACATTTCTTTGTCGCTTGGCGATTCATCATTGAGTGCCGCTATAACAGTGAAATACAGAAAAGTTAGATGATAAAACAACATGTTTTATACAAATATTTTGTTTATAATTCCTAAAGTAGATGAAATGGAATAAAAATTTCCTTTTTTCCTGAAGAAGTGGGGGAAGGTGGTAAATTCCTCAATTCCCCAATCGTCGCCACTGGAGATACGTAGTTAACCTTCTTAGTGCAATTTTGAACATATATAGGTACTTGAATGTAACATTTTATTGGTATCTGTATAGCTGGAAGATTATGTACAATTTCAAATTAGAGACAAAGATTGAAAGAGACAAGGGGAATAATTTAATTTAAAGCTTTTAAAAATAAATTTAAATGGAAATCTTCTCTAAATGAGTTTTTTTCTTTTACAATTCGGAGAATTTTCAACTTTACTTAGTCGAAAATACTGCTACAAACATAATGATGTTCAAAAGACATGTTTTGATTATTTTACAAATCATTTAAGGTATTCGCCTACCTTTAAAACGCGATTTTCGGTCAAAAAGTCGATTTTTTTTATTTACGGTCTAATATTAAAGCCGGATTTCGTAGCTTTCTAGAACAGTTTCAACTTTGTTCCTATCTTACATAGAACTTGAGTTATAAGCATTTTAATAATAGTCTGTGTCAAATTTTTGAACTGGAAGCAGCATTCTGCTACCGGAAATGGAACTTTAATGTTTGTTTTTCATTGATATTTTACATAATATCGCCATCAAAATATCTTCCAACATGCAAGATGAATTTCCTAAGACCCGAAATGCAAATGAATATTTTAATGGTGTAATATGATAAAGAGTACCAAAAGAAGTTTTTGTTTGTTTGAAAACTGTGAAATTGGGTGCATATGATGCAATTATACAATTTAACGAAGGTCATCAAAGCTGCTTAAAAGTCCTGAATAAGTTGAACATTGAAAATCCGGGCTACTTCACTGTAAAGGGATACAAAAAGTTGGATTATAATTGAATCAGGGATTTGAAGCGTTATACAAAACCTGTTACATGTAAACGTAGGACAATTTTAAAGGCCTTCCGGAAGAAAAAGATAACTTATTTAAGTAATACAGATAGTGAACTTTACAAATCAGGGGTCTTTTTATGTTAAATGTTTATTTAATTAGGTAAGTTTCCGGGTTGAAATGTATTTTCAGCTTTTTCTCAAAAGCAATATTTTCATATTTTGCTTCAGCGCAAAACATCGTATTGAAAAAAGTTATTAATATAATGTTATTAAACTTTCATGGAATACTCTATGAAAGTGAATTCAGAACTTGAACCTTTCTTATCGTTATAATGCGATTACTTTGCATTTTATTGATGATAAAACTCATAACTTGTCAAAAATTTGTACGGTTTTTCTGTATGTCAAAGTACGACTTCCCAAACAGATTGAATTCATCATAATAAAATTTACAGAATTGAAATATCTCTATTTAAATTTCAGTTTTGGTGTTTTGCACAAGAGCCATTTTACTGCTATTTTTATGTATTTTTTGAGCTGAAATATTAAAACAATTATTAATTTATGCAAATTTTACATTGTTTTTTAAGTTTTTAGCCATATCGCACAGTGTAATGCATATAAAAAGTTATTTTTTCAATTATTTAAAAAAATCCTCTTCGAAGGTAGGCGGATGTCTTAATAACTTATCGAAAGGAGACCATAAAAAGTTTTGGCTTGAAAAAGCTGACATTTACTGTCAACAAGAAAGACAATGCAAATTAAGAATAAGCTTTTTAAACCTTTCAATGATCGAAAGCATAGAGTGTTCTGTGCGGAAAAAAGAACTAGTTGAAATTTTGGTGAAATAAATAATTTAATAGTGCATTGTCTGCGCGCTCTTACAGCACAATGCCTTTAGCAGTGGAAAAAGTTTGTTAGTGTAATTATAAAAGTTACAAGCTCTCATAAATCATACTATACTGCTGTTTGTAGAAAATGCAACACCATGAAAGAATCATCAGAATCAAATGAAATTTAATGCAGAAACGACTTGTACTGATACAAATAAATGATGAAATTTTCAAAACAAAAGAAACAAATTAAGCGTCCGAAATCAGTATTTGGTGCAGCCACCATGCGCTGCAATAAGTGCTGCTATACGACGTGGCATGGAGTCAAACAGATGTTGAATATCTGCTTGAGGAAGAGAATTCCATATCGCTTGTATGCGCAACCAAAGTTCGTCTTTGGAAACTGCAGGACGCGGATCACGAGCGAGACGCCGACCAACCATATCCCACACGTGCTCAATAGGCGACATATCCGGTGAATAAGCAGGCCAAGGAAGAAGTTGCATGCGTTGTGCTGAACAGAAGTCTCGAACAGTCCGCGCAACATGTGGGCGTGCATTATCCTGCTGAAAGATAGCTCCAGGGATGCCTTGAAGGAAAGGAACGACTTCGGGCTGTAGCACTTCACGGACGTACCTGTTGCTATTGAGATTACCCTCAATTCGTATCAAATTGGATCGTCCATGATACGAAATCGCACCCCAGACCATAACTCCGGGTGATCGACCACTATGTCGTTCAATAATACACTCAGGAAGGCAGCGTTGACCGGCATAACGTCTAACACGAACACGGCCATCATGGGTCCACAAATTGAAGCGTGATTCATCTGAAAAGACAACTTGGTGCCAATCAGCTCGCCTGTCTCTGTGCTCAAGAGCCCACTGCCGACGCAGCCGTCGATGATTGGCCGTGAGGGGAATCCTGTATAAAGGCACCCTTGCACGCAATCCACGGCGCAGCAGACGACGACGAATTGACGAAGCCGACAATTGTACACCTGTAGCAGTAGACCAACGTGCTGCCAGCTGCCTGGAGGAAGCTGTGCGATCATTCACCGCCATGCGGAGCAGGTGTCGATCATCGCGCTCTGACGTCACCTTCTGTCGTCCAGTGCCTGTTTTTCGAGTTGTTCGGTGCTCGTCGGTCCACTGCTTCCAAACTCGCATCACTGTGGAACTGTTCCGCTGCATACGAGCTGCTATTGCGCGATAGGAAAATCCTCCTTCTCGAAGGCCGATTATCCTCCCTCGTTCAAACTCCGTAAGTTGCTTGAATTTCTTATTCTTCCGTCGTGGAGGCATACTCAGGTCTCACTAAACGTTTGCCACTAACAAATAATCATAGACTTTTTTCAACGTCCCGCTACAGCACTTTATTTATACGCTTTCAGCATCAATTCAGAGGGCGCTGCGCGCGCCGCGCACGCGCGATGGCTCTGAAACTTTATTAATTTGCATAATATCCTATAATTGACATTTGCTGCGAATTTCATTTGATTCTGATGATTCCTTCATGGTGTTGCATTTTCTACAAACAGCAGTTTAGTTTTATATTTGTCTAAAATGATTGATGTAGTTTTAAAGAATTATTGATAATTCCCATAAGGTTCTCTGAATATTTCTTGAAATTCAGTAATTTCTAAATCGGTGAACTTAAAAGTGACATGGATACAATCAAACCAAAAATTCTGAGACTACTTTAACTGAATTGTGATAGTTGGGAGTTTTGTTGAATCGGCCTTTGACTAGTTGGATGAGAGCTAACAAGTTTTCCTGATAGCTTCAAAGATCATCTACATAGATTAAAAAGAGCTGTTGATCACTAGATTCAGTTGGAACCGGAAAGTCCTTGCACGTTACAGATTGTGAGGTTCAGCTATGCCGATTAGGTTTAAACAACGATCTGCTAAATTAGATATCATCCTCCTCACCGTATTGGTGTTCAGATACATGAAATTTGTCGTCAAAAATTATTACAGCCTTTGGTAGTTTGTTACTCAATCAAATAAATTAAAAAATTAAATCTGTTTATTATTCTGTTAAAGAGTTCCAACAAAAAGTATGATGGTCATGGCTTCTGCCTTTATTATTATCTTTAGATAGCACTGTACTTTCATGCTCCAGAAGGAAAAGGAAACTATTGTCGAACTTTGCTAATACGTGGTTTAGTAACGCGCGAATCACTTTGTAAGCAGTTTCACTATTGGTCTCATCACAAGTGATCACCTGTGATATCACTCCTAGACATTATAACATCCTCATTCTCATTTTTCTTTTTATAAATTTCAAATTATTTTTGTTCGAAATACTTCACTTCTCGTTCATAGGAAATATTAATACTTTTTTTCTGTTTTATATATATGTTCATTAAAAATATGACAAAAGCGAAACAAAATTGGAAATTGCTCGGCAGACTAAATATAATTTTGTTGAAGTGTGGTCAACAATTGATAATGATCGATTAGTAGAAGGGACAAGAAAAGAGTAAGATATTATTAAAGATATTCTAGGTGAAGAGATGCCAGATAATGAGGAAAAGGAAGACATACCAAAACTGAATCTAGTCACACATTCTCAAGCCCTTGAAACAACAGTGCTATTATCAAGTTTTTTCGAGCAATATGAATCTCGGATAAGAGCACAGTAAATAGAATCTGCTATGCATGAGATAAAAAAAAGAAACAAAAAATGCCGGTAAAAATAACCATCTATTAAGGATTGCTTGATAAAAGTATAAACTAAATTTCTTTGAGCATTAAATATTTCTGTAATAGGCAACCGACTTGCATATTGTAAAAATACCATGCATGCCATACATCTATTTTCTGGCATTTGTCAATTACTGTGTAATTTAACGCAAATGTTCGTGAAGCAGAAAATTCACATCGAAGCTGGAACTTATACTATCGCTCAATTTATATGATAACTGTACTTCGCTGTTCTCTTAATCCGTGGTTTAATAACCATTGACTCTGACTCCGTTAACTGTATTTGGGGGGAAAAAATCGGAAATCTTAGACATTTTACCCAAGTCGAAGAGGGAAAAACAGAACCAAAGCCCGGAGGTTTCCGAAACTAACTCTTAATTGATTACATCAGCATCCTTCCAGTAAAAAAGTTCCCGTTTGGAAAGAAAACCCGTTCTCCGAAGCACATCCAGTTGGTCGAGTTTTCTTCTCTCTCTTCCAACTTCTGGACGTTCTTCTTTTCTCCAGCTCACCACGTGACTGAAAAAAGTCACTCAACCTGTATCGGCTCGGTGTCAGAAATCGGCCTATCTCGGACCAGTCTGTGAGCACCTGGGAATTAAGGCTGACGTTCTTTTTTGACGCGCTCTCCCCCTTCACTAACTGTGCTTCAGCCCCAGCCGGTCTGCCCCAACCCCTTCTTTGGATAGTGTCCCACGCGGAATAGCATGCTGGATTGATTGGTTTCTGTAACAGGTTGTCTGCATCATCCCGGTTCGCATGAGGATGGGATCCTGAAGAGCTGGAAAAGCATCGACGGAACACATTATTTTATTGATTGTAATTGATTTTTTTATCGTAATGCGGTGTTGTCTATTCTGTGGTGCCAGTGGAGTTTAGATTGAAGATTAGCCAAAGTATGGACCAACCAACTTTGCAGCGCGTGTTAGTGAAGGAATTAAGGTTTTTTGTTGTGTGTGGACTTATTATAGGATTACTATGCGTACAGACAGGTAAGATTTTTTTATTTTTGCATTATTGAGCACAGTATAAAAATGCACATTTGTTTATTTTGTTTAAAATTCAAATTGGAGCAATACAACAGAAAAATTATTTTCTTAAAAATTACATTTATTTTTCCATATCCAAATTAATTTACCTTCCAAATGCTGTGTAAGAATACTACTTGTTATATGTAGTGTAATATAGTCAAAAATATAATTAGTGAGTTATAATTATTTGATATATAATGCATTCTTAAAATTGAAAAAATATATATATAATTTAAATAAATTATTAAATTTATTTATGGAGATAATTTAGCCGAAGGAATTATATTCAAACATTGATTATATTTTTCTTTGCAATGCAAATCTAATAATTTATTTATTTTTTCAATCTATATATCTTAATTTTTTTGAGGCAACATGCACCAAACGGAAAAAATTTGTTGAAATGTGTATAAATGACACATAAAATTAACTTTTTTTCCCTCATAAGAGTACCTCTTGTTAAATGCATAATTACATTAAAAGCTTCTCAGAATTGAATTATTTCTCTCATTTTTCACTTTAATTCATATTACAAGAGAAATTTTCACTTTATATTTTGTGAAAGTGGCAATGGTTAGATAGTGAACAGAAATGATGATTACTTACATACTTTTATTTTTTTTTTAAAAAAAAGAGAGTTAGTGAGAAAGTAATTACTTATTGACTTCGCTATTTTTTCAAAGATTAGCAGCTTAAAACGATATTCAGAACGGACTTAAATCGGATTAATTTTGGTTCATACAAAAACTAATAATGAGTGAAAGTAAAACTAGTGTAATTAGTTGTATCTTACTGATTCATGGAAATTATTTTTTCTTACGTGATTATGAGAAATGTAATTATCTACATTATGAGGATTACTGAGAACAATTAGTTATAATAACAGAGGAAATTAGATAAACATCCTCTGGAAATTTTGGATTGTTTAATCGCTAAAGTTGTAAATATTTCAATTTGGATTTTCACTGGACATATGATATAATTCTAAATATATTACAGTTCTTACAAAAAAATTTGAACTATCCGAAATGTATATAACAAATTTCGAACTTTTAATAATATTTTATTCTCTCGATATAGCTTTTTCCATTGATATTTATTTTGTTATAACGTTTAAAACAGTACAATAAATAAGATTAAATATAGTCAAACCTATAAAAATCGAACTTAAAGGTTCCTAGGGGAAAATAAGACGTATAGAAATTTCGATAGTCAGAAATACGTATTGAAAATCTTTTATTATTTTTTACTAAAAACGATTATGTATAGTAATTTTTAGGCATAGAAAAGACTTTAGATATTAAACTACCAAAATATTTTATTTAAAAAAATTTACAATTTTGTTAATATCGCGCGAAAAAGGGAATTTTTATACATAAAAGCTAATAGAGAAATGTTTACTTATATTTGGACAAGGTAGTTTCGAATATAATTTTTTGAGCACAGCTGTTTCAAAGTAATGTTATATAATTTTCATCTAGGGAGGAAAATTTTCTCAAGTGTATATTAGGAATAAATTTCAAGCCTTGTCGAACAGTTTAGAATGCTTCCGTTGTTCGTCTTTGCCATGATTTTTCAGTTAATTCATCTTCACTGTCATTATCATCTTAGGGATTCCCTCAATCAAATCAGTTATTCAATATCACTATATTAGTCGAGTTATCAGCCATAATTTATTTCTCGTCCACGAGTAAAAATTATTCGAAATCAAAAATCGTTCTGAGTGTCGAAATTTTGTTCGTTTTACGTGAACTGTTTTTATGGTGAAAATTCAAGGTTTTTGGAAAAGTTTGCTTTATACAGATTTTCTATATTTTTAAATTTGAAATACCTAGATTTGACTGTACTTATGTATTTTATGGGACATTCTATACTGTTACAGGGAAAATAGATCTGCATTTTATCCTTATGGGAAAGTAATAGCTGTCTGGTAATTTAACCGATACTTCTTTAAATATTAACGATCTTAGTATTTTTGAATTATATTATGTAATTTCGCAATAAAATACAAGAAGTTTATATTCTTGGTGAAGTGAATAACCCTTGATGCTATTAATATTTGAACTCTTTGTATCAAACTCGTGTAATTCCGTTAGAGTATTTATATTAATATCTACAAAATTTGCTACCTTGTTTTTTTTTTTTGTTTTTTATCTGAATCGCGATTGAAAGAAAAATATATAAAAAAAAAGATTAATTGCTTTTATTCATGAAACATTATTACATCCTTAACATTACTCATTCGTATAAAATGGTAATTATTTTCCTTTTAAACTTGGAAATACTTTCAAAA
Organism: Nephila pilipes; assembly: GCA_019974015.1. NCBI lineage: Eukaryota > Metazoa > Arthropoda > Arachnida > Araneae > Nephilidae > Nephila > Nephila pilipes. The sequence goes on along the minus strand of BMAW01015427.1, from coordinate 346,793 downwards.
TAAAAACTATAAAAAACAAAACAAAATCATTTTAATTTACAAAAAATATCTTGAAGGAAAAAAAAAACAACGAATATTAAATCGCCTAAATTAGATATTTTATTTTCTTACCAAACTTTTCAGGAAATAATTAATATTAATACTCTAACGGCATTACGAGGTTGATACAAAGAGTTCAAGGAATATGCACTTTGATTAATTCCCAAACTTCACCAAAAAACGGCACTTGCTTTCGTAAATCACATAATATTAATTGAAAACAAGTAATAAAAATCGCGTTTTAAAAAGTTTCCGAATTTCCGTTCTCGTCATTCCACCAAGGATACTTCCACTGATGCTTTGTCGATTTCCGCATTGTTTCCTCCGCACTAAATGATTTAAATTATTTTAATCTTGATGAAAACATCCTACTGTGTCCTTATGGATAAAACTGGTTTCATTCACTCTAAGAACTTATCCTGGCCAGAGCTTGGCCTTGTGAATAATTTATTGGTTTAAAGCGACTCTATAGCATAAGGAAAGACCTTGGTTTGAAACATAATGGAACATTTACACCTTGAAGAAGGATCAACATGTGAAATTTAATTGAGACAGTTATTTTATTACGCGGATTGTATGCAGACGAGTATGTATAGTGAATGTGAAAGTAGTATCAATAATAATATTTAGATCGTTACAAAAGGAATATAACTAACTTTACTAAGAAAGTGCGACGTTAACGGTTCGAAAGAAATGTGATAAACACTTTTGATTTTAGATTCTGCACTCTGCTGGGTTGTTTCTCATTCAACAAATCGATGTTTACTTTCTTCAAAAAAGTATAAAAGTATTTACTGTTTGTTGTATTCAAATAGACCAGTTTCTCTTTTCTTCGTGAAAGATGTTTACATAATTTAAATCGAAATGTTTTTTTAAAGTTTTTTCGTTTGTTTCTAATCTATATAATAATGTTGAAATATAAGTCGCATCATCTGTTTTTTTTATTCCACCTAAGATCAATGAAACTAAGTAAATTTTTGAAGTTAGTGGGGTTCAAAAAATTAAATAAATGATTTCAAAAATATTCTTTCACCCGTTGAATCTATTTGAAAAATCGATTCATTATTAATGAAATTAATCATCTTAAATGTGTTATACGGCCATAGTTGAAATTAATTAAAGAATTATGAGCATCAAAACTCGTAATTATTATTTGAAATATTCGTGGTATTTCTTAGTTACACTGTGTGTTATGTGAGAAAGAAATTGGTGGTTGAGTCCTAATGATGAAACTTCGGAAGGTAGTAACTTTGGTTACTAGACTATATTCAGAATAGATACTCTTCGTTTTCAATTCTTTAAAGTGTCGATTATGCAACATTGGAACCAGAAAGAGAAAGAGTCCTATGATAATACGAGTTTTTCGGTGCTGTTCCCACCGTAGTTTTTGTAAGGCATTTAAAAACGAAATTCAAAATTCTCAAAACATATATAAAATTATTTTCTCTGAAATTTAGCCGTAGGTTAAAATAAGCTATTCATTCGAATCCGCTGTTCCTGATTTTTCAATTCTATTTTCACAGTGAACGAAGCAGCAATCGAGTGGATTAATTTAATACTTTTTTTAAAAAACGCCCACAGGATTTGTCAGAAATGGATTATTGTGAAGTATCAGTTCCATTGGGAAAAGATGAAACTGAAAACTTTATATCTGTATATTCACTAAGCAGTTTAATACCTTTTTTTTTATGTATATAAAAAATAATTTTTCTTTATCCTTGTCAATTAGAATTTCCGAGAAGGAAAACAATATTCAGGGAAGTTTCTAACGCGAATTATGTTCTTCCATTCCATATTCGATGCCTTTTAATCAGATTAAATATTCGATATTAGTTTCTTCTATACGATAAGCGCATTAAGTGAAAATGCTTTTTGTGTTCGGAAAACATAAAATCCAATGGGAATGAAAGATGTTGTTCGCACTGTGTTTTAATCGTTCTGAATATGAAGCATTTATTGTTTATTGCTGGTGTTAATGAGATAAAAGGTATTACCGGCAACAGCTCTAATTGAAGAATGCATTTAATTTATTTTTAATTTTCACAGATGCATTCAGTTTATTATCATGATAATTTAGTTCATATTTTCGTAGAACTTTAGATCAGAAAGAAAATTTCATTATGGAAATGCTTTTCACAAAAACGTATTACAAAAACTTTCGAATGCGATATGCATGGACTAATTGCTGGCATTAATTTTGGCAAAGTTTCTACTATATGTGACTTTATTAAGCACTCATTTCTTTTACCTAACAATGCTGTTATTGAAATAATAAAAGCGTGTAAGAATATTTTCCTATCTCGTTCAATGACTTAAATAAGTAAAATTTGATTTTTGTGTTCCATTTTTAAACCCTGAGATTTACATTCATGCTTAAAATGATACAAAAATCAAAATATTAAGACATGAAATATTTTTTATGATTTTTTTTTCATATTTTGCTTTTGTTTATATCACAAATAATTGATTTAACAATAAATTAATTTAATGAATGGCAATTCCAAGAAAGGCGTCACATGTAGAGCATAATTCTAGCGATAAATGCCAATATAAAGATAAATACTTCCATTATTTATGAATAAAAATGTAATTTACTTTAAATTATTCATAACAGACTGAATAAGAATTGTTCAAGAGCATCAAGATAATAGAAGTGTGATGTTTATTTATTACAAATATTCTTCAGTACAATGTAGCAATTAATTTTTGAAAAGCTTTAAATTCAGAGTAAATAATTGGAGTTTGAATTCCTAATGCAAATAAATATTTCCTAAATATTTAATGAAGCAATTTGTTGAAATATTGCCAACGATTATTCAAACTCAAAGTAAAATATATATGACTTTGCAAACGCAAATATGATGCTTATTTTATCAAAATTTATCTAAAATATCAAATATGATTTCTGGTTGAAGAAATACATTATTATTTTACGTTATTGAATCTTTTCTCATAATTCAATAGTTAATAAATATAAAATATACGTGCTTTAAAACTAAGAAATGTTCTTAATTTGTGAAGGCAATTCGCACAGTTTCTTTTACTATCAATTAGAATTCTACATAACTCGATCATATTACATTTTATATACATGATATATTCAAAGAAAATCACAATAATTAGAATTAATAACTAAAATTTTTAATGAAAATATTACGATAATTTCCTTTAACAATACGCTATAAATTTTCCTATTTCTTTATACATCAATTTTCTTAAAGTATTCATTAAAGTACTTTAATAACTACTTTTCTCTGAAAATGTTTTCACGTCTATTATATCATTAGAATTACATTCCTAATCAATCAAAAAGTAATTACGGACCGCTTTTTAGGTCTTACATTGTAAAAAACTCAATATAACGTATTGAAAAAGAAAAAAAAAAAAAACTTTTATAAAAGTAGGTGAAACAATATGTTTTTATATCGTTAAAAACATAACAAAAAGATTATTAACTATAAAAAATAATCAGCATCACAGAAGTAGAGTTGTAGTTATTCTGATTAAACGCAGAATTTCGGAATTATTTTCGCTTTTTTAGAACTTGTTGATCTTACTCGCGACTCGACAGCACCGGTTTTTAAACCGCTTCAAGCGAAAAAGGTTTTGGGGTTTCACTTTAGTGGGTCAAAACGCGCCCCAGAGCCTTTCTTCTTTTCTTTTTTTAATGTTTCCCAGCAGCCTACTATTTGCTTCCTCCTCTTTACCTCTCTACACAGGTGTGCGTAGATCTATGAATGAGAAAATTAGGCTTAATAAGGAAATGGGATTTCTTACCAACAATGACCAAAGTTGACTTGAGATATCTTGCGTTTCACTGTCGAGTTCCTTGCTGATACTGATCCTTGGTCAGTTTGTCAATCAAAGTTTCAACTAATGTTTCACGGCAACAAGAGATACATATCTGGTTTTTATTTCATTTCATTCATTTTTACTTTTGTTCATTTTGTGCTGGTTTTCCCTTCTCAAACAACTCTATAAATGCCTTGGGAGAATACCTATCGAAATTAAATATGAATAATGAACTAGTATTGAAAGTGAAATAAATAAAATATGTAAAGGTATTTGAACATTTATCAAGCGTATTAATAATATCAATTATAAAATTCCGTTTTCTTGGTTCCAAGTGCACTTTTACACAGAAAATTGACTTTAAAGTGGAAGTGCATTTTAGTTTTGAAAAACTAACGATAAATAGAACCCTTATTTTAAAACTAAAATAACTTAACATAAAATAATGAATATTATTCAGTGAATAACTTACTTCAATTTAATATGATATCTCTTAGCCATATGTATTTTTCTTTTATAAATATATGAAGTAGTTTACTGGATTTATTAATGTATTCCCGAAAAAGACATCTCATTAATTAGGGTGGCTGTTTATTTGGTGTACTTAATATTAGAAAAACAGATAATTAGCATCCTATTTTTGATCGTTAATGATACTTTAAATGGAAATCAAATCCATTCCTGAATTTAGGTAAAAATAAAAGTTACATAATCATTTCATAAAGATAATTTTAAAGCACTTGTTTTACGTTTTGTCTTTACTAAATAAATTTTAAGTCATTACAATCCTTGTACAAAAGCTAATTAAGATATGTTATCATCCGATTCTGCTTTTAAAATGTTGCGCATGTAGTAGACCGTAGTCATGCTCAAACTCCATGCCTGGTCGTGTCAGTCGTGTCAAGGGCTCGAATCTGGATTCCGCTAAAGACGGCCGTTTTGTGAGTGATCCATTATATTGTCGAGGTATTTCGTTGTTGGAGAAATACAATTTGGGAGGATAAATGACAACTCAGATGTGGTCATTGTCTGACCAGGTTAGTTACAGGATCCATCTGCCGATGAGACAGGGTCGTATTAAGTTTAAAGCTAAAAATAATCCTTTTAAAATGGTAAATTGTTTGATAATAATTATCAAATATTAAATCCGAACCTATGATACTTTTACTCAATTATTTTTAAATTATATTATCATCTTAATTATTTTATATCAATGAAAATGAAATTATTTGGAAAAATTCAAAACGATAAATTTTACATCTGCCTACAGTCTACATTTTAAAATAAAACGAACGCATTATTGCTCTTTTTCCAAGATAAAATATTATTTAATGCCTTGTTGTAAAGCTGAGTCTTTTTAGATAAGAAAAAGATCGGAATAAACATTACAAACATATATTCAAATAAACGGAGAGTTTTAAAAATAACTTCAAAGATTATCTAGGATATAAATGACAGTTTCACTGTTCTCAAGTATAGTTAATAAATAATAGTTAACTGAGGCACACAATTCAAATTACGATAATATAGATATTTTATTTCAGAGCATAAATGTATTTTTCAGGATTTCATTAAAATTTTAAGTATAATAATTAAAATCAATCTTCAACAGAGCATAAATAAGGATCTACGCCTTTCCACAAGTTCCACATATTTAAGCATCGAAATTCGAAACTATTATAGAAAATTATTACAAAAAGATGTTTATTTTTATTTTAATGCTCACTAAAATGGTTTGTTGGATAAAATAAGCAAATGGTAATGTCGATATTGATTTTGCAATCATTTTGATTACGAGTTTCATTTGCTGCCTTAAAATGTTCATAAAAGTAATTAATTCAATCAACAATATTTCTTGCTCACTTTCCATTTGCTTTTGTAGAATTATGCTCAAATTAATGTCATTTATTAATGAACTCCTGATTGAAAAATTGTCTTCATAATTCAGATGTTTTAGACTACGTTGATTTGAATGTCAAGTTAATTGAAAGTATTTAATTGAACATATAATAAATATATGTAACAATTATGGTGTACGTCTTTTAATAATCTAATTCAGTCTTTTAGCAAATTAATTAGAACCTATAAAAATTATTATGTAAGAAAATCAAACGATTCATGAATTCTGTTTAATCACTATTAAGAAAACATGCTTTCAATTCCATTTTCTAATAGGTTTAGCATAAATGATTAAGAGCAATTAAAATTAGATATTCAAATATTTTATAGAATTTAGTTAATTAACATTTCTCCTTTCTGGCGTTAAAATCAGTAAATTATATCACAATATTCAAATTTCTTGCAAAAACTACTAAACTGAATGTTTTATTTTACGTAATCTTTCAAATTAGTTGAATTTATTACAAAGGAGTTATAAAATTTTAAGGGTCTACCATTTTTGAAAATCCTCTTCCCCTCAAACATTTATAATGATCTGTAAAGGCAAAATATTTTAATATTTAAGTCATATGCATGAAAACATTACTCTGAAATTCGTATTCATTATTAGCTGACAAATGAATAAAAATTTAAGACGTCTAACTTTAATATAAATTATTTTACAAATTACTTATTGATTTTTATTTCCTTCTTTTTATTTTCTATAAATTTATAATTTTAAATAATATATTAGCAATTTATTTTGACCCTTCGCTATATTAAAATAATGGCTTTCTATATTTCAAATACTAAAATCGATTTTAAATGAATTGTATAGTAAATTCAATTTATGTATAAGATCGACTTAATGAAACTTATTTTTAATGTTTTAAATGTTTCAACCTTTCCATGTTCAAAGTCTGTTTGATAAAATTTCAATGCAATTTCATACTATAAATATAATTTTTAAATGCAGTTGGACAGTTTTAAACTAACATTTAAAAGCCCTTTGTTTATCTCATATACTGGCGATTACACAGATAGTTAATCGTTTGACTATACGCATGATTTAGAAATAATGTGATAATTTCAATTGTAGTCTCTATAGCAATGACTCGCAAATTAATTAACTATTGACACATCAGTTTATAAATGATTACGAATACAAGGATTATCACGTATTAGTTTTGAAAGAAGAATCTGGAAATGGTAAAAAGAACATTTGGCGCAATCTGAAAGAGAGGAACTATTGAACACATCTAAATTTGTCTGGCATTCAAGTGAGGATTTATTATTTGATTCTGCGAATCTTGTCTAGCGGAACCGCGTGAGCTACATTAAATTCTTAAAATAAATCGGGCTGCGAATCTCTCAGATTTGTAGGGATTTTCTGCAGACCATAGCAATCACCCTTCACGGCTTTTGAAGGATTTTGTATCTAAAGGAGAATTAGCTAGAGTTTCTTAAAAGAAATGAACTTGATTAATCTCATGTTTTGTATTCTAAGTGGCTTAAAACTGTCGGATTATATATAAGGAATTTTACTTTCGCTTTGTATGATTCAGTTTGTTTGAATGAATATTATTCGTTTGTTGTCATCAGGATATAGTGAATTTTATTTATGTATTGATTTGGAGTTGTAATTAAGTCGAAAATTTGCAAGAAAATTTTTAACCAATTTGATTATGATGAAATTCAGTTTCATGACATCATAACAACATTAATTGCTAAGTAGCTGTTTATAAGAGCCGATTCTTAAATAACCCCCTCTTTCATTCCAAAATCGCCGAGGAGACTTTTGGCAGTTCTTTAGAAATTCATAAATAAAATTTGAAATGACAACGTGATTGGCAAAAAGGTATAAGTTTCAAAGAATTATACTCGTACAATTGTATGTATATAAAATATCGAATTTTCAAACATGATACTTCATTAATATTATTATATATATAATTCTTTGTATTTCTTGTAGATAATCAACAAACAGTCCAGCACAAAATAGAAACCAATTTAAATTTGCGGAATATAAATTACGTGCTAGAAGAAATTAACGTTCGTACAATAATAATTAAATAACCAAATAAAAGATAAATTCCAGCAAATTATCATAAATATAATTTATCGAAAGATAAAGGCTTTATTTTATTAAAATTTTCTCTTTAAAAATGAAGGAAGAAAGGGTTAAGCATGAAAATTTCAAAGAAAGTATCAACCAATTGATGTGATTTGTTACAAACCGGGATACCAAGTGTTCGACTTTAAATTTAATTTTATAACGATGTCAGGAAAAAGTATTCATTCATTTATTATGTTAGGCCATGATATGGTGTAAAGTACATGTTGTATTTGATTATATTATTTTAGAGGCGTGCATGCTGATAGTTAAAATATTATGATTAATTCCTTTTAAAACATATAAAACTGATTAATATACAACAAATTAAATAAAATATTCCACAAGATTCCTCTGAAGAGTTTAATTAAATTATATCATTGCTATACTAAGCATGTATATTGTTGACTATGATCTTAGAATATATGTTGCTTGTGAAAATCGATCAGGTTCTCACAATACTAAGCAAATAAAGTTTTTTCTACGGAACAAATATTTACTTTCTTTAAGGAAAATGGAATCCCATAAATGAATTTATCATCTTTCCAATGTTTTATCAGCAAAAATTCTTTTAAATTTTCGATATTTTAATTATTGCCTACCATAGAAAGAAGTTGAAGTGGATATCGCTCAATTTTTAAAATACTTATACCGTAGATATAAATGGAAACAATTTATTTTGAGACAAATCCTAAGAAATATTACTTCTTTACATTCTCAATTAATATTTATAAGCCTCTCTTGCATAAAATCTCAGTGAATTTATGAGGAAGAAAATTTTAGGGAACGATAAAAGAAATTTAAAATATCCTTTCTTGAACCTGATGATATGTAAGTGTCAATATTTGAATAATCATAAAGTAAGGTCATTCACTATTTTGCGTTTACTACACTTCAGAAATATAGTAATGTGCAAGAGTGAAAGGGTTTACTCTTGAAAAATGTTTCACTTAAAATGTCTGGCTTTACATATAGAAAATGTATTTTTAAATGCTTGGCAACGGATCTGAACTGTTGGTTTCTGCAACGATCATTTAATCTTTCATTGTGTGAAAATTTCATAGCAGACAGTCTCATTTTGAAAATTAGTGTTATATTAATATCAATCGTCATTTAAAAATACATCGAATTTCTTTTTAAAAATCAGTATATTTGAAACTCGCAAATACAAACTATTTATTTCATTTTAATGATGTAGCTTCAACAATGTGTTTTATTTTTACAGGTAACGATGCTTTCGATATAGATATTAAATGGAAAAATTATATTTATTTAATATAAAACTTATATTTTCTATTCATTATAGTCTTTATAAATTTTAGTTGCCTTTAATGCCCATTTAAAACATATCCTAATTTTTTCTGTACAGTATGTAATTCAAAGTGACTTTTACACACTTAGAGAAGAAGAAAATGTCTTTTCAGAAACTTCAAAACTTAAATTTTCACATGAAAAATGTAATATAAATATTACTAATTTGTTTTGTATTTAACACTAAATTTAAAATGATTTTTAAGTAGAGCATTCAGTGCGACATTTTAAATATAAAATCAAGATGAGCGCGCGCAATACGACATATAAAGTAATAAGCCTGTTTTGTGTAAATAATTGTTTGCTAAACACTAAGCATTCTGAAGCAATATTACATTTATTTTAAACTATTTTTCAAATTGCTTGAATTGATTCTATTTTTGTATGAATACATAAAAATGTCCCTAATGATAATTATACTTTTATTTGCCTCTTTATTTCTAAAATTTCCATTGATAAAAGTACGAAGCATATCTCCAATATAAAATTGATGGAGTTGTGTTTTAAGAATTTTAGTTCAACAACATCCCAGTTGTATATTTATTTCATATAAAAAAACTACTGTATTGTTCCATATTTACACAATGTTTTTAATTTTAAAATTGAAATGTTATTCTTCAGTCAGTCCACTCTTGGAGATATTTTGTCATATTAATTACAAACTTGTCTTTTTATTCATCAATTTATCAACTATTTGTAAGAAAAATCGTGAAATGTTTTTTAAATATATTTTGCAAGTGGAATAAATAGATTTTAAATTTTGCTGTCCATTGAATTAAGTTGTGCCTTTTATGATTTAACGTGTTTTTTTTCAACTCTCACGATTTAAAAAAAAACCAAAACATAGAATTAATTTTAATACGCTTATAAATTTACGTCGCCCAATTTTGTTACCGAAACCTACTTTAACTAGTCTGGAACTTTTTATTTTTCAGAGAAAAAAAATCTCTCTCTCATAACTTCACGTCCTTGTCATTGACTTACCCAGACATATTTTTTTTTTAAAAAAGAAATCATTCTTAGTGGGTCTCACTTCAGTAACTTTGCAGCGTTCCCGTCGTTTGAATTTTAAACGAGTTATAAGTGTGATGTTCATTGAATCATGTTTACATAGAGTTGATTTAAAAACCGTATTTTTTAGTTCTGGAAAAACAGCCTTTTGTGAACTTACCTACATTCTCCTTGGCGCCTCTGGCAAAGTTCTATTTTCAGTTTGGACTGGAATGTTGGGAAAGTCGCTAAACTGGCCATTAGACAGCTGGCTAACATCGGATGACCTGATGAGCGATCTCCGTCTTGCCTATAACCTCTCGTCAAAAAGGACTTAATAACAATGTATCAGTTAGGTACAATCCTTCGAGGAAATATTAACCAGTCATTAGTTGACGTGCATCAAGTGAATCTTATTTCCTTCTATTGAAATATTTCCCTTCCATTTGAATTAATTCAGAAATTGATAGTTTGAGTCCTAAGAGTTTTCCTACAACTTTCATAACTTTTGACGGATTGCTTATGAATGTCAACAACAGGAGGGCTATTGGCGATGACCCTCGTAATTTTGAACCTAGGTCAAATCATGAGGATTGAGTTCCCTCTGAGCAGTATGGTAATTGGTACAAATCTAATAGATTCCTTGGAAAACAGATAATTTATCAATGTATCATTAATAGTGTAGTAGTTGATAATAACAACAACATGTGAATTGAATATGAATTCGTTAATTTCTCATAAAAGCGTTATTTATAATTCTCACCTTGATATTCCTGAATTCTTCCCCTCCCCCCACCGAGCTTAGTTGTTCCTAAAGTATTCAGAAACTCGATGATAAAACATTTTAATTTGCCATCTAAAACTATATTTAGTTTTTGTACAGAAATAATAGTAAATTTATGTATCATGAGTGATACGAATGTATATATATATATATTAATGTATATGTATGTATATAACTTAATATACATACATATGTATGTATTATGTATATAACTTAATTACTTATAATATGTATGTATAAAACTTAATACAGCAAGTTTTGTGAATAATTATGTCCACAATTAATTGCATAACGTAATTGTGTTATGGAAATAAAACTGAGACGCAATATTGTAATAAATTATATTCAAAAGTCTGTCATACTGTAATATTTTAATTTATTTCGCACTTTTTTTTTTAAATCTGTGCATTAAACTGTTAATAAGTACGTAAAACTTGATCCTTATGTACATAATGTTGCAAATTACAGTACGTAAAACTGGAAAGTACAAGAATTAGCGCATAAATAATATGTATAACAGTTTATATTTTCACACACATACTCTTTTTTTAACTTATATTACTAGCTATTTAATATTTTTATTGCGTAACTCATACTTATCAAATAAAATGTTTATCATTAATTTCGAAGTAAAGAAACTCTGCAATAATCAGACATTTCAGCATAATCCGGATCCATAGATAAAATCAATAGATTTTGTCCCTTAGTAAATTTTTTTATGTAGTTCCCTGCTTTACTTTATGTTTCCCCCTTAATCCTCGACTTTTTTTCCCATCAAATTTTGAAAACGCATTATCAATGTGAGTGTACTCTAATCTTTTAAAGCCATTCACCTTTATAAACTTCAGCACAAAATTTTAGATTTCAGTTTATGTCGAAAGAGTACTCATGTTGTAAAACTGAAATTTGTTGATATAACTATCCTTGTTGATTGTTCATCCGTTGAACATTTCACTTCAAATGTCTTTATTTATGCATTAATTTTTTTTTCTTCTTCTATCAAACGCGTCACGCTTACGCTTGATTGGGTGTAACAGGAACCTGGTTAGGAGAGCATAGCTCATGTGAGATCGAGCGTCCTTGGTTTGTAAACACAACTATTTTCTTGAATCTCTGGAATGTGGTTCATTCGAAGTCGATTACGCATATTTTCATTACAAAATACAAAAAATTAATTCCGTGACTTAGACATTATGTTTATTAGCTATTAAAATAAAGTTCTCTAGAGAAAGCTAATTGTCCGTTAGACATATTGTTTACTTAAAATTGAGCCTTGAAACTCATTGCACTCAATGAATATCTATTTGCCCGTTGAAACCAATCATATTAAAAAGCAGTATGTTATAGAAGTTTGGATAAGAGGTAAATACTCTGCTGTTGTCTTCGGTCATTTGAGTAGCATTCAGTATCACTAGACCCATTAACAAAACCTTATTGCAGGAGTAGGGAACTTGCAGAATTAAGGCCACACCCTGACTCTCTGACTATCAAGGACAGTTTTCAGAATCATTTAAAATATTTCATCAAAATTTCTTTTTATATCACTGTATAATTGTATCTATATATGATTGGCAAACAATATATATATAACTTAATTGATAGCTACAATTAATACTAATAGAAACAATGATTATTTTAATTCTACTTTCAGAATAATTAACTTCTGATTTTGGATACAAATTTCCGTACGCCTCAAGTGGAACGGTTCATTAAGAGTACACAAATCAAATTTTTACGCAGTCATTTTAATTATTTTAATCCCTTCAATCCTATTTTTGGCAGCCGCAATAGCAACTCACCTTCCATCAAACATTGCACCAAGATAAAAACGCCACTGCAACAGTTCACTCACCTACACTTCAAGCACAAAAAATTGTCTCAATATGAACTTTCTCAATTGTATGATAACTTCCATCCCCTTCTATTTAATATCACAATAATCACATACGGGTTTGAAGGACGCTTCGTGGCCAAGGTGCACGAAGAAAGTAGCAACATTCTGAACGGAATTACAGCTGAACCCAATATTTGATTAAAAAAAAATGCTTTTTATTACTCTAAACTGCAATCGAATTAAATGTTTAATTAAGATTCTGCACCAATTAAATAGTTAAATGTTGCACAAAGTGTACCATAACCATTTCACTCCAATTTGAAAGATCGTTGATAAAGTTCGACTTAAAGTGGTTATCCAGCTCTGGTTTATTGCATAATTCAGGAACGATTTGACTGAAAACAATATTTGTAAGAGAAGCCAATACAAACTAAACATATATTTCTTTAATGAAGGTAATTTCTTTAGATATTGCGGCCACAGTAGTCAAATGGTCATGGTCACTTTCTTTCTAACGAGTTACGGGTTCGAGTCTTGATTCCTTTGAAGACCCGCTGTATAGCAGGGCATGCACGATTAATCTGTGAAGGCGTGGCGTGAAACCTTTGAAATGATTTATATTAACAATTCTTCCAGCTCCAAATATCAAATATCGCATAAAAATGCGTGTTACTCTATTTACAATAACTATGAAGATTTCTTTTTTATTATTTACGCGAAATCTGTTAAGAAATCATAATCGCTATTATGTATCTTTTTGAGTTTTAATTTGTACACTTACATTTTGTAATAAAAAGTCAGCATTTCCCCCCTAATATTTAAAAGATTGGTATTTATATGTTTCTTTAAACAAAACTAAATCTGAAAAAAGTCGAAATAAACATTTTCTTGACCACATTTCTTAATACTGTACTAAAATTATTATTACCATTGATTTAGTTCACGTTCTCAAAAGTAAAATTTCATTGTTTAAAAAGTCAATCATAAAATGAATACTATTAATTTTATAAATTTAAATTCATACATATACGTTTTTTTTTAATAAAGAATAGTGTTTCTGCAATTTTGAAAAGATTAACATTAATTTAGAATGTAAAATATTGGTAATATTCTGAATGTATGTAAAATTAAAATTCAAAAGAACGACATAAACATCTTGACCTCATAATTTCCTACAGCAATAAAAAATATTATAACCGTTGACTTAATTCACGCTCTCAAAAAGAAATATTTGATGGTCAAAAAAGTCTATGGTGAAATGAATACTATTATGTATTTTTTGAATTTTAATTCAAACATGTGCATTTGATAATAAAAATTAGTCTTTTCTGTGTTTTTAAAAGGAATGGTACATTAATTATTTTTTGAACGTAAAATTAAATCTCCAAAAGAATGAAATAAACTTGTTTTTTTTTTGGCCTAAATCTTCCTTGTGCACTAAAAAATATTAATACCATTGACTTAGTTCATTTTCTTAAAAGAAAAATTTCACGGCTAAAAATTCAAGCAGTGTGAAGCTGGTAAGAATAAACACGACATAGCCTTACTAAATATATATATATATATATTCATTGTTTAGATCTTAACCTTCAAATAATCGAACTCGTATATCACAGTATCAAAAGTGCTTGAAGACAAAAAAAACATAAAGCATTCGAATCTTTTCTCATTCAACTCTTTACAAATAGTTAAAGATAATTTTGGAATTCAAAATGTTTGAATTATTATAAGCTATATCTCTGCAAAGACACGGTGCATCTAAGTTAAGTCTTCTTCATGAATTATTTATATTGATTGTCGTCTATGCTTTATGTCTCTGCCGCTGTCTTCTATTTTCGAACTATTTCTTCACTGATATATCTCCTTCGTACGACAATCGCCCATTGTTGAGAGTAAAATAACTTTAATGAAGAGTTAAGAGCCATAGTTTAGTCAACTTCAAAGGGTTTCGAAAATCAAAATCACAATCTGGAGTCACAAAAAGCATATTCTTAGAGAAACTATATCTAAACATTGTTCTTAAAATTTATACGTTTTTGCCACCTTTCTTTACTTTTCCATTCATGTATAATGTATTAGCTAAATATCTATTTATTTTCATAGCTTATTTGGTCTATTTTACCAACTATTACATGTTCTGAGTTGTAATTTTAGAAAGATGTAAATGTCCAGTTTCGAATAAATATACGAGTTCGTTAGCATTAAAAAATGTAAGTCAAAGCGTGATAAATTTGAGAAAAATATAGCGACAAGATATTATTCTCAGTAATATCCTTAATTATTTTCTTATTAAAGATTTTCAATTCCTCCAAAAGACTTCTATTTTTTAAAAAATTTTTCTTTCTAAGGAATTAAGAAGTGTGTAATAAATCTAAGTCAGAGTAAATATAAATGCTTTAAGAAGTAGAAGATAGTTTCGGCAAAAAGAACGAGCCTGTATTCTGAGAACATTTGAAAGATGATTATCATGATAAAATTATGTTTAGTAAATTGAAAGAGTCTTATGAATTCTTTAAAAACAATTTATAGTGATAAATTCTCGTGTAATATATCAACGTAATGTTGTCACATCTAGTTTTAATTCCAAGTTTAATATAAAGTGCATGCATAATAATTTAGTCAAATTTTAAAAACAAATATCATGGATTGTAATGATTTCTGAAACATTTCATACCATTTTATTCAAATATGTAAAAAAAAAAGTAGTATAATAATAAAATGAAGGAAAATGATAAAAACAAAGTTAGTTTTTATTTCAACTATATTTAATTTTTCAAAGTATTTTTACGGAATGAAATTTGAAGTGATGGGATGTGATCATATAGCTATTCATGAACCCCGGGCCAACGATAATCTCCCGAACTATACGAGATGGCGCAATGAGCCAACCAGTAACCAGGTCTTCAAGAGTACTAACTTGCTCAGAACGTGTCAAAATTTGTAGTCGATCGACCAGGAAAAAAGGTTTGAAAGTGAAGTGAAAAAGGTTTTCCATGGGTGCCGCGATTGCTTCGATGGAACAAAAGCAACACGAGTCGATGAGATTCAGAAAGTCTGTTTATCCTATTTACTCGCCAACACAAAAGATTTCTTCTTTACTTTGGAAAAAAAAAAAAAAAATTTTTTTTGGAAAAAAAAAAAAAAAAAAAAAAAATTTGGAAAAAGCGTTGGAACGATTGTATCACCCTAAAAGGTGATTAACAAAAGGTGTTATGTTGATGAATAAAAAAAAAATTTGCAAAAAAAATGTTGTTTTCAATGTTAGACTCGGGAGTTATTGATCGATGTGTTAATTTTGAACCTCGATAAAGTGACGAAGGCGACACCTCAGATGGCAACTTCCTCTCTGCACCTCATCAACAGGATGACTTGTGACCTCGACCAGATTTAACATGCATCAGCACTGCTACTCGTCGGGTCTTGAGAGTGCCACCAGGACTCGAACCCATGACTCGATGATAACAACGCCGGTCACTAATTCGCTACCATTGCCAAATGAAATTCCATAATTGTATTGCAACTGAACAAAATTGAATGACTTTGGCAGTGGCACACAGATTAAAATAATATACCCTGATAAAAGTAACAAGACTTGAGTAATAACTCTTTAATATTCAAAACAGATTAAATTTAAATAGAATTAAAATATTCGTGAATTAATTAGAATACGTACTTTTAAAAAAAATATCATCTATGAAACGTTTTTTCATTATTGTATTTATTTATTTAAATGTAATGCTTACGAAAGAATTTACTTTGGATAAATATAGACCGCGTTTGATTGAAAGATTTGCGCAATAAAAAAAGTTTGTGCGTGAGAGGAAACTGAGATATACGATTGTGTTTCCAAAACAACCTTCCTCTGCCCATGAATGAACTCTTATTTTGAAATTTGAAATTTCCTTAAAATTGACGCGATATTTCAAAATTCCAGGAAATTTCCCCAAAAGGCCAAGACGAGAGAGGTATCCAGAGAGATTTCGACCTCATCTGAGGACGTACAGCAAGATGGCCTTGATGTCATGAAGGTTGTCTAATTATCAAACCCACATAGGAACCGCCATTATTACTTGTTCCGTTAGAAAAATAACAAAAACTGGTTTTTCACGATTTTTACAGTTAAAATATTTTTTCGCTGACGAATATTAATGAGTTTGTGAGTGCCCTTTTCCTAGTATTCTCTACGCGATTTTAAAAATGGAGAAATTTATCTTGATTGTTCCTTACTTCACTCTGCGGTTGAAGCTATCAAAGTTGTTCAATGAACAATGATGATAAAACAATAGTTATAATGGTTGATGATCAAGTGTTTTTTTTTTTCTCACGTGAGATCGAAGAAAGGTCAACAGACTGTGGTTACCGCGGAAGATTATTTGATGGTATTGAGAAATGTATAATAGTTGTATTGTCATTCTTAAATCCATTTAATGTACTTACGGAGGGGAGGGGGCATCGAAAAGTCAAATTTTAATTATTATTAAAAAATTTATTCTCGTATTAATTGATCCTTATGTACATAATGTTGCAAATTACAGCTATTAATTGTTGATTTGTTTGGTTACAGGAAGCCGCAGATTGAAGTAATCCCGCAGTGTGGAGGAGATAAGAGTTTAAAATCAACTGAGTTCTACTATGACGACCTTCGAGAGGTCATGAAACGATGGGAGAAATGTATAACTCTGGATGGGACTATATAGCAAGGTCTTTAGAAAATTAAATAAAAATTAAGTTTTACTGTCTTGATTATTTTTTTTTTTTTGTAATAATTAAAACTAAATAATACCCGGGGATAATAATAAATCCTTACGATATTGCGGAGTTATTTCAATCTATGGCTTCTTGAAACTATAAAAATCAATATGAATAACTGTAATTAACAACATTATGTACATAAGGATCGATTAACATCATAATTAGTTTTATCCAGACATTTAGGTTTTTTTATTAGCAATAACTAAAAACTCACAACATCCCTTCAATAGTTGAGAGCATCAGCTATTATGTGCAGCATTTTAGTAATAATTTCTTAAATGCTTATATATCAATTTTTGATGCGAGATATAATTCAAGACATTAATCGAGATGTTTTAAGTTTATTTAAATTGAATATTCATGTTCGATATCTTGATAGTTGGACTAATTAAATGTCAAGCCGAATAATACGAAATGATAATTATGAAAACACTATTATTCATATATATATATAAAGTGCAAGTTTAAGACAAGCATTTTTCTCTACATTGAAGTTTGTAAATAAACATTAATTACACCTCAGAATTAATTGAAAAAGGGGGAAATGTAGTATAAAATTTAGAGATAAGTTCCTAGCATTAGACTAGATTAGGTGAAAGATATATATATATATATATATATTATTGAAGATGTGTATATGAGTAGAATGGTTATATATTTTAGATTATGTTCAATACTTAGAAATCTGGGATGCTATTGAAATATTTGTGGTTATATTTGAAATGCATTTTTATCTTGTTTAACTTTAATCTCAAATAACTATTATATTATCTCAGCCAAGCAGAATATTATTTTAGTGCATTTGATTGAAAAGAAACAATAAATATTTTTTTATTTAGCTTTATAATGATTTTTTTTTTTTTTTTTTTTGTAAAATGAAGTTAAATTTAAAAAAATTATGGTTTAATTTGCTATACTAATTTTATTATTCAATAAGATCCATACACACATTTTGCTGATTGATCCTGTTTTATCCAGTAGATCTATTTTCTGAAATTAGTAATCAAATTTGATCAAATATACAATCCAGATTGAAATCAAATGCTACATATGCTGTTACACTACAAATAAACAAAGGGGAAATAAACATGATGATAGAAAACATTAGCGATATTGCTAGAGTTTATCGTTTCTTCTGTTTGATAGTACAGGTGCTGAACTCTATCACGGAGAAAGATTTTACACAATAGGCAAAGATATTTCTTCAATTTTATTTAAATAAAAATACTATTGATTCCATTATCATTTCCTTGTCATGCCTGCGAATGACATATCTAACCCCAAGAAACAACAACTTTGCCCATTCTGTCCCATTCAAAAAATATCCAGGAATAAATACAGAGAGAGGATTATTCTTCAACGGTTACCGTTACCCATATCTGCCAAGGTCTCGGAACCATTTTAATCGTGTTCCGTTTTACAAAAGGTCTGCCACCGTATCTGTTTCAACTACATTTTTCAAGCGGTGTTATGGTTATTTTAGTCTGAATAATGGAAATAGCTTGCACAGATGACCTTGAGATCATGATAAAGAAACTAGGTGAAACACCTTCTGTGCGTTTGACCTTGAAGCCGTGGTATGTAAGTTAATATTTGTCTTAAAGGGCTCGTAAAGTGGTCCACGTGTAGTAAGAGACTGGCGCTGTTGTTCTCAATGGGGTGTTTGCTATGCGGCGCACGGTGTTTGCGAAATCCTAGGGCTCTGTAAGAGTAATGGTGGTTAAGGAGAGACAGCGTCACATCGTTGCTTCAACTGCATATGAAATACTTTTTTTTTTATTGTGATGATTTATTGTATCATGATTTTTATTCATAGCATAACATCGATTCAAATATCCGATAGTGATTTATTGATTCCCTTACATTAAATAAAAGTATGGTGATCTAAGTGCGCGGAAGATTAATTAAGATTACGAGTGTATTTTTAATATAATCTTCACACTAATAGGGTATCGTTTCTGCATGATCTGTGAAAAATAATAAGAATTTTTTTTCTTTATAAATTACTGGTAGAACTGTCACTATATAAAAATTTCGAGTTTAATATTCAGAATGTAAATGATAAAGAGAATGCAGTCTATGAATTTAATATAGTCTTATGTAATCTTACAGGGATTTAAAGAAAAGCTCTTAAGAGACCTTTGATAAAAACAAATGAGCTTATTCTACGTGAACCTTTAAAGTGTTTGTGCAAATATTGTCCAGCACTAAAATTGTATGAGTTTTTGTCAGAAAAAAAAAGTTATACTTATTGTATCGGTGATAACAGCCTTTATTAATGTATAAAATATCGGCACATTGTATATAAAGGTAGATTTTGAGGATATTCAAGAATCTTAACAAAAACGCGTTTTGAAAAAGCGCAAAGACAGAAATTTCCTTGCGTGACATATGTGTTTAGAATTCAAAAAACCAATTTTACACACTCTATTTATTAGATTTTTGTAAATATTACATGTATGGACTTAGTAAGATGCCTTCTATTCTTAAAGATCAAAATCAAATAATGCAAAATTAGAAGCTTTTTTAAGGCTTAGTGGCTGTAATGCAAGTATCACATTTTCAAAGAGTGCTAAGCCATCACATTAAGTATTTGTATTCATTTTATAAGAACACACATATCACACTTTTTTTTTATTGCCGAGTGAAAGAACTACTTTGCATCGATTATATAAAGATCTATTTTACCAGAGTATGTCTGTAGTTTTTTATATTAAGTGTTTCTGAATATTTGTCCCACACAGATTTAACGGTATTTAAGTATACCTGAATTTATATAAACCCAATATTTGGCTATCTCGAAATTTCTCCTTGTGTTTGATAAAATTAAATTTTACATATATATATTCCCCGATTTTAAATCCAAATGTAAACTTATACTAAAATGTATTACCGCATTTGTAATATGAAAAATAACGAAGGACGGCATTCAAGAAAAACAGAACTAATTCTTTCTGTTTGAACTAAGACCTTTGGTTCCGTTTCATTTCCTCGATAACAGGGTAATTTTTTTACATTCGTGCGGTGTCAAGAGGTACACTGTAACGATTGCTTTTAGGGACAGCGTTCTTGTGTGCATACAGAGTACCTGCAATAAGTGAACTTTTTTTGAACTTGACATCTCGGCATAAATCTTTAAGAACTTGTTATGTGCTTGAAATCTATGGGTCTATAAAATTTTCTTTATCAGTCATAGTTTGAGCTGATTTATATTGTATATCGATCGTCTAAGTTTTCAAGAATATTTTTGAGAAAAATGGACCATTCATTATTAAACTGATGGTTCCGATTACAGGTATCAAATCAATAGAATAAGACCATAAAAGCTGTATTCGGTTTCCGATACTTTTGAGAATGTTATCTACCTTAGCCTATTTTTGTGAAGTTGTTAGAATCATGTTTTAAATTATTAGTGTTTCGAAAATTAGATAAATATGTAACTATTTATCTTATTTTTTTTTATTAAATTGAATTTGCAAGTATTATTTTGTGGTTAGCATATAATTAGAACAATTTTTATTAGTTTTATTTCATGTATTTTACACTGCAAAATAAAAACAAAGTTTCTTTATATCCAACTCGATTTAAAGATTTTTAAAAGATGAATTAAGAGATAGGAATCTTTTAAGAATAGTTAAATTTTAATTGGCAGGGATGTTATAATAATATCATTTTATGTATGAATATTTATTCAAACTTTACGCTATTTCTAAATCTTATCTAATTCTAACTAAAAATTTGTGTAATTTTACAAACTTTACCATAGTTAATTTTTAAAACTTGAGTAGAATTCTTAAAAATATTCGGATTGTCTTTATGTGTTATGTTTCTATGTGAATAATACCAGAAAAAATGTAGAGCTCAATCAATTTGCAAACGACTGACCATGTACTAAATGAAGAATTTATTTCAACTTCCAAACTATGTAAGAATAGAGATAAGGCTACTATCTCAATATATATGCACTTCCTCTCATCACCGTTACAAAAGAATTCGTGCTTCTTTTTTCAACGTATTGACGAAATGTCAAACTTTGGCACAATATTCACAGCTACCATAAAGAGGTAACAAAAACAATGATGAACGACAAATAAGAAAAAAACATCAATAATAAAACCAAATAATCAGCTTGAAATTAAAATGAAATGAAATAATATCATCTGTCTAAAAATAGGACGAAGTAAGCTATTCAAAATGTGAAACATGGCGGAATTCAGGGAATATACAGTGCATCTTTCCACACCAAACAAGAAAACAAATTTAACGTCTGAAATACATCAACTTTTTTGCGATTATTTCGGAATACAAGCTAACCCGTGCGTAAAAAATCTATCCAAAATTCGAATCCCGTATATAAGCCGAAATGAATAAACAATTCCATATGAAGTAGTAGTTCAAGTTTTTTAAAATGTGTTGCATCAAAAATTGCAAGGGTGACATGGAAGACAATTTTGGATATGAAACGATCATAAACTCTAGAATGGTTAGCATTAAAAGTGATGATGATATTTATCGCGACATTCTGATAAGGGGGGGATGATGAATGATTCGGATAATTAAATTCTGACAAGAACATTAAAGTATTTATGACTTTTTTTTTTCTTTTCGCTTAACTGTTGCATTTTAAACACTTGAATTGTAACCTAGAAGATTAAAATAATGTTAATTTTTCATTGTTATTTTTATATGCGCATTATCTACGGTATTCTAGTACTATTTCTAGAGTAGGTTTCGGTATTTTTCCGTTAGTCAAATTCTTCCAATATCAAATTTTTGGCTTGGGTGAAGATTCGGCAAGCCAGATATAAAAATACTTTCATAAGTAAAACAACTCTCAGAAAAAGAATAATCATTTCACTGAATGGTTTAATTATTTTCCTCATAAACTTAAGTTGCGTAAACCAAAGCTATAAGACTTTCTAGATTTGGCGATTTATCGCTTGCGTACGGCTGATGGAAAAGTGCTTACGTTTTGAGCGAGCTGGTGGATCCGTACGTAAGCCGACCGCCGTAATATAGCTTAGAAAAAGTTCCAAAAATTCTGAACTGAAATAAGGAAATATACGATATGTACTGTTTTGCTAAAGAACCAAAAATGTTTTAAGTCATGAAAATTTTCTTATTAACGCCAGAAATGAAGATGCATTGAGCATTATGCCAAGCATATATTTTCTAGACTCTATTTAATCGCATCAAATTCAAAATCTCGCATCAATTTATTTGAATTTACATTTCAAAAGTGCATATCTTTTGACGAGAAGCTTAATCCATAATCACCAATACTTGACGATCAATAATTAAGAAGCATAATGTGACACTAACATGCAAATCTCCCAAACATCTCCAACGCATGCGTCTATCTAATTTCAGTATTACAATTATACATGGCATTGATTTTGAATGCGGACTAATGTTGAAGCGAGTATTAAACCTCACAGGCCAAGCAAAACTGAACAAAAAAAAATTCTCTAATAATCCTCTTTTCTTCCCGAACCAATAACTGGCAATCCACGGGTGACATTTAAAAAAGAATCTCGATTTCAGATTGCTAGATAATCGTCGCAGTCGTCCGTTCACTCCTTTGTTCTCATGGTTCCAATTCACCGGTCCGAGCCGTTAGTTCCTTGTGTCTTCGTGATGCCACCGACTCCAATTAGTTTTAACTCCTAATCTTTAGGAGTGAATTCGCGTGCCGCGCAGCCCTGATTGGGATCCGTTTTTAAGCCTGAAGATTCGGTCACGGGTTGATCGCTTTGGCTTTGAAACTTTTCGGTTTGTGATGCGGCAGATACTTTTATCCTCTGGAATTCTTTGTTTATTGTGCTGAGACATCTGAATAACAATGGCTTAAAAATAGGATATTGGTTATGAAGTATTCCAACGGTAAAAAAGACAAGGGAGTGTTTTCCCGAATGTGAAAAATTTCTACGGTTTATGTGAAGGGATATTGTAAAGTTTTAATTATGTCTAAGAAATAACCGAGATATCTGGATAAAATTTATTCTGAACATTAATAGATCCCGATGTTCATAATGCCGTGATTGACAGCTATTAATGTTCGTTTGATTTCAGGAGGCCATAGATTGAAGTAACCCACAATGTATCATGAAGTCTTAATCGTTGCTAAAAGTAATCGAAATAGAAACTTTTTAAAATAGAACATTTTTGTTTCCTATTCTTAATACTTATGTACATAGACGCCATCTAGATTTATACATTTCAACCAATGTTCCAATACCTTCTCTATACTACTTACTTCATTACTTCAATCTATGGCTTTCTGAAACCAATCAAATTATCATGAATAGCTGCTATTTACAATATTTTGTATAGCGGGATCAATTGAAATATAGAATGCATTTTATCCAGATATCTCATTTATTTCTCAGTAATAATTAAAATTTAACCTTACCTCACCCCGTCCCATATAACAATAATTTTAAAACGAATGATTAAGTCTATATGAAATATAATTATTTATGAAAGTCATATTACACATATTTCAGAAATTTACTTTAATTAAGTGTGGAAAACAAAGTACCATAGTCCAATTTCCAGATATGAGGTTTTTCAGTGAAATTTTTCGGAACAGCTTGCGATATCTTTTGCTACATCCGTTGAATTTATGGAATGATATTATTATTATTATTGGGCTGAGCAATGATTTAGGATTATTGGGGAAAACACGAACTTGAAGGTCGATCTAAGAAAAACATCTTGATCAGGGGAACGTTAGGACTGATTCGAATTTATATTCCCAGTTTTCCAGCATTGCCTTTCTCAACACAATCAATATTGGCTTGACTGCGAATTTTAAGCGGGATTTTCCAATATTTCGAATGTCTTTGACACACCATTGCGTTGCGAAATGTTTAATCGAAGCCAATAGCATAGGCCTAGAAAAAAGACTTTCTTAAATAAGATGGCACACATATTCCTTGTTTTGAGGACAAGGCAGTCTTTATTTGAATAGTAACATTGGATAATTTTCCCAAATTGATAAGTTGTGTAGTTTTCGTGAATAAAATTCAAAGGCCCTTTTTTTCAGATTCTGATAACAAACAAAAATATATACAGAAATAATTTTTCTATAGTTATTCACATCTTAAATTTTAAAATGATTTTATGAAACTCTTTATATACAATTTTAGCTAATTACATGTCAAAGAGTGGCCGCGGTAGACTAGTGGTCATGGTCGTGGACCGACCTTAATTTCGTCGACTCGTGGGTTCGAACCTTGATGCCACAAATAACATCACCATATAGCGAGGTTGATGCACATTAAATCTGTCGCTGATGTGAATTTCGGCTTCAAGTCTTCTCGTTGGTATGGTGTGAGAGTTAAAGAAAGGGGTGCCATCTCAGGTGTCGTCTGTGTCACTTGACCGAGGCTCAAAACTATGAGGACCGTCTGAGGTTTATAATTCCATTAGAATTAAAAACCTTTTCATAAAAAGCTTTTTCACACAAACTGTAGTAACTATGAAAAAAATTAGGTGGAAAGAAAGGAATGAATTTGTATTTTTATTTTATTAATTTTTGCTGATTTGAATAAATCAATAAATTATTTAAAGATCACGCGTAATTCATTTTACAGCGGTATTTTCAAAGCAATCTCACCAAAGGCATTTTAAATATTGCCAGGACTGTTACAACGTATAGGTATACATTTTTGTGACTCTTTGATACCGATAAGTTTACTCTTTCAGCAGGAAAATATATTTCTAAGTAAGACAATATTATATAATTATTTACTATTTAAAATTTTTATTTTAGCAAATACATCTGTAGGGCATCGAATGTAAATTTTGTTCTAAAGGAAGTTTAATTTCTCTCTAATCATTTTATTGTTATCTATGTATTAATACACACAACACTAACAACAGCAACAACACACAATGACAACACAAACAACGCACTCGACTTAATTACTTCAAAATAACATTTTTTTAAAAATTTACTAAGTAATTTTTGAATAGTCAAATATATAATATTTCAATGGAAAATTAGCACTTTGTTGAAACTTTTAAAAAACTCGAATTTGAAATTAACTTAAGTTAATATATTAAAGACGAATTTGCATAATTCTTCTCATTTTGACGTAGATTAAATATAATATCTTAATCTGTATCAAAATTTAGAAAATTATGCACCGAAATATCCCAACAGTTTCCAAGATTTAAAGCAGAAAATGAAATGCATTTTAGTGAAATTAAGAAAAAAAATTATTCATTTAGTAAAATGAAAAAAAAAAAAAAAAAAAAAAATGGTATGGAAATTACCTCTATTTTTCATTTTATACTGACTGAAATGATTTAAAAACGGTTCTAATTGTCTGTCTAAATTCTTAATACACTTTAAAAGCAGTGTTTCTGCTTCGACATTCAATTCAGATGCAGGGTAATGTGTACATTCTAACTGACCCACTTTAGTTTTTCAATCAAGTACGACTTTGGCAATTCGTTGACAATTGATTTAAATCTTTAAGAAATAGGATAAAATGTTAATAAGAAGAGAAAAAAAAATGAAAATCAAATAATGAAAGGAGAAAACAGTATAAAAGCTCTACAAAAATCTAATAACATAGATTACACGCGTAATTTGATATGGAGATCCGGCGTATTTAACTTAACCACTAACCAAAACACTAGACTATCAAGAGCGTATTATGATAATTGAAAATTCCTAAAAAGGATAAAAGCAAGCTATCATTTCTCCACGAAGGACCGTTTACCGGAAGGGTCTGCGCTCCTCTGACTTATCCAGTTCATGTTCAGATACGCTTGGGTAAGCAAAAAGTGAAAGCAGAACTAACTAAAGTCAATAAGATATTCATTTTCCCAGGAAACAATTGGCCGCGCCGCATTGAAAACCGCATAATGTACGATAAGATGCTTTTTATCCTGTATTCTTCCGAATCATCAGTGGGAAAGTCAAACGTTGGACATCAACATAAAAAGACCAGTCTTGGGCAATTTTCCAGGTCAATGAAGAAACACAATCGGAACCTTTCGATACCGATCGGCGAGCTCAGTTTTCGCTTTTTAATGGACAGTTTCGAAGATTCGTATTTACCGAACGACGACAAAATGCTGGCGGATTGAAAAGGCTGACGAGCTCGTGATTTTCCGAGTCAAAAGGTGATCTGAAAAGGCATTTGTTGAAAAAAAATGCATGCAAAATAAAAATCTTCCCGTTTTTTCCAAATATGCTTTTGTAACGTTCATATTTTTGAAGAAATATGAGTGATTATTTTTCTACTGTTAATGATACTTTTTC
The DNA here is from genome assembly GCA_019974015.1 of Nephila pilipes. Lineage (NCBI taxonomy): Eukaryota > Metazoa > Arthropoda > Arachnida > Araneae > Nephilidae > Nephila > Nephila pilipes. Next base: position 320,020 of record BMAW01015427.1, on the reverse strand, counting down.
GGTTTGTGAATAAGCAAAAACAGAAGTCTTTTCAGTATATTGAAAGATGTACGTAAAATTAATGATGAAGGAATAATTATTTATTTAATTTAGTCCAAGAAACCGTCTTGGGATTCTTCCAAGACGGATTCTTGATCCAATTAAGATACCACGATTTTATGATAAATAAAAAAACATGTTGTATTTATTCGAATACTAAATATCAATTTAAGAAAACATAAAATTATAAAGGTTTATGGAAATTACTTTATTTTTGTTCAAGTTAATTTATATCTTTTGTATTGATTCGAATGCAATGCAATCGATCCAGAAGAACAATAAACATTGAAAGTTTATGTGGAATTTAATTCATATCTATTGTATTTATTTGAATGCAATACAATCTATACTCTGAAGAACAAAAATTTTGAAGTTTCTTTGAAATTACATTTTATACTCGATTTCTGAAAATATTGTAACGTCTATTTTAATCATACCCTTTGTGGATTTTGTAATCTTTAAAATAAATTGGAAAATATTCTCAAAAATATTCTCTTCTTCATTTGGATATTTCAACTTATCGGCTATTTAATTGGACTTTAAGATGGCAGTAGAGTTAAATACTCTGTATTAATAAGTGTACAGTAATAAAATACGTTTTCCACTTCATAAGTAAATTCAGTGCATCCGAAAAATTTGATTCAATCATTCCTTCATCGTCAATGTAACTGAAATATTTACCTGTGAAGCTTCATGAAAATACTTTTTTGGATATGATTCTTTACTGATTTAAATGCGACCACTTCACCTGAACGTAACTTTTGCTCATAGAATTGCTCATTTCTCCCATTTAGTGGTGAAATCTGTTCGCATATTTCCTTGTGCATTCTTTTTTACTTAGAAACGGTATATGTAAAAGAAGAAACTTCAATTTACGATCATCTTGAGACATATTTCATTTCTTTAACGACGTTGTCGCTTCAGCTGAAAAATAACGACGAATTAAAAGATTTATTGTTTGGCCTTAAAATTCAACGAACGACGAGACAAATGGCTTAAGTTTTGTAACGAAACTTTTGATTTAAATTTTCTCACATTTACAATTTGACCAAACAAAAAATAAAACTATATAAAAGTAATTTGGGATGATTTTGACTTTTATTCTTTCATTTTTTTTGTATTTTAACAAAGAATGATATTGCTTTCATTCTTTATAAATTAAATTTGATAAGCATACAAATATATATATATATATACGTACACACACACACAACACACACACACATATATTTATACATACATACAGATATATATAAAGATTTTTATCAAACGTATAATTTATTTCTTAATTTTTCCTAAACTTTAACTATCATAGTTAGGAGTTCAAATTAATTTCTTGATAACCTTTCCATTTAATCTTTTAATTAATGTAATCACGCACTCTTCAGAAATGCTCATATCAGCATTTCACACGCTCCGAACTAATAGGAATATTTCCTACTAGGCAATTAATCTCCAAATAAAGTACCTAAAGATCCTTATATCTTTTTTCATGTGATCTAGCTGAAGAGTAATTTCACTTCCTTGGAGATGCCATTAGGGAAAAGCAAATTTCTCTTCTCCCCCAACCGCTGAGTCGAGCCGATGTATCTGGCTCCCTCTCGTGTGAACAGAAATAAATTGTTTCCTCTTTGTGCCTTGATTGCTACAACTTGAGAACAAAATGTTTTAAAATTCAATAATTACAAACTACCGAAATATTACTATCGTTATACACATAATCAAATTTTGTTCCCTTTTAATTCAGCAACCATAAATTTATTAATTAGTTCAGATTATATTAGAGTCAAGAGCTATTGATGTAAGAAATATGAATCCAAACCGAATAGTTTATTACTAAATGATTGAATGAATACAATTGATTGAAACATTTGTGGAACAACATTTATTACTCTTGACACTTGCAAGATTGCAGTTCCTTTGTCCTTCAAGAATTATATTTCATACTGAGCTCATACGATAAAGTTTGAATTTGAATAAAAATTACCATAGTTCTTTATAAATATATATTATGAATGTTTTTAACAAATTTTCTTGATCAAGAGCTTAATTACGTTTTCTAATATTTTTCAGATTGTTTTGCTGTGCCAAAAATATTTAAAATTATCTATTATTGGTAGAACTACTTCAGGTCACTCGAGTGTGTTTAATTATTCTGATAAAAATTATTCTTCACTTACGATAAAATTTTTTAAAAAAATGAGATTGATTGGTTTTTCTTCATTAGAGGAACACATGTGTGTAAAACAAATTACGAAAAATGTTTGTTTTAACCGAAAATATTACATATAATCATTTATTATTTACAAATATATTATTTAAATAAAAAAGTCCATTATCTAAACTTTTTTTGTGTATTTGTTTGGAACAATTTTCAATGATTCTCTACATTAATTGTTGTCAAAATGATTTTTTAGCGTACAAAATGGCTCTTTTCGAAACAAACTTTGCTTGAAAACAACAAAAGTTTAAGACCGTATTCTTGAATATGAATAATGAAGAAAATGAATCATAGGTTTTGGATCATTTTAATGATTTGTTAGAAGAATTTATGAATTGAAAAAATATTAGGAGTGTGTAAATATTTGTTCAGAATAGAATTATATACAACAAATCTTTCCCCAAATAATTTCTTCTCTATTGATAATTAAATAAAAACATGTAACAAAATTTTAATTTATTCTTAAATGTAAACACACACACAGATGAATAATTTACAACAAATATTAGTTTAAATTTAAATAACTGGAAGTAATTCAAAAGTGTGTGTAAAAATGGGGAAAAGCTTAAATTACTCTAAATTTTGTGATTTTTTCAAAAACATCATATGCATAATGTAAACAGGTATTAAAAATATATTGTACAGAGTTTCACGAAGATCTAGCAAATAAAATAGATTTTGTATATCACATTTAATTAAACAATTTACAATTATTAAAAATTCAAACTTTTTTTATCTTTTTAAAGAATATTTGAAATATTGAAAATCTTTTTTTTTTAAAAAAAAGCAGTGAACAAGGTTTAGGCTTTTAAATATTTTTTTTCCATAGGACTGAGTGCATAATTACAGGTGTATTCGGTGTAACCTTTTACAATAATTTTGCTCAATCGGAAATTCGATGCTTAAGGAGAAAATTACTTCAAGAACCTCATTTATGTCTTCACTGAAGTAATGCTTACATATTTCATGAATTGCCCATTTTTTTATTATTGTTTTTCTAAACTTATTCCATTCGGAATGCGTACTTTCAGAAGACATTAAGTAATCTATTTTAGTTTAGGCATTATATAATTTTCTCTCTCTTTTTAATGTGCAAGCAATTTAGTCATTTACTTGTTTCTCAACTTGTGAGAATCTCTCTTAAAAAGGTTTCGAAGTCATTTATAAATCAATCCGAAGAAAAAGCTTTTTTCTTAATGCAATTTTAAGTGGGTGATTGTTTCGAAATGTAGCTGAGCTTCTTTAAAGAGTAAGTGTAGTAGTACATGTATTTTTGAGTGGCACAAAAAAAAAGAATCGAACGTGTTCCTACTAATGATATGAATTAAACACTATCATATTTAATTATCCATTGTATAGGAAACATTTCTATTTGTTAATGATTTATATGCGAGAAGGAATGGAAGATATTCAAGATGTTTTCAGTTAATTTCGAAACTTCCAGTCAGTGTAAAATTCTGTGTTATTTTGAAATTTAAAAAAAATGTTTTAACTTTAATTAGAACATGAGTCAGAAGTTCGAGTCTTGATTATGTGGGTGTGATTGTTTATTAACGTTGCAATGAGAAGCAACTCGAAAGATTGGCCTACCTCGTAATGTCAAGTGACGTGGATATTATCTGACCTATCACCTCCCACTCTAAACTTCCTCATCACACCATCGGGAGGATTTGGAATCTCGAGCAGATTTGACGTGCATCAACTCCGCTACACAGCTTGCCTTTGTGGCACCAGGACTCGAACCTACAACTCGACGAAAACAACGCCCCCCACGAGTCCTCGACCATGCCCAATAGCGGCCACTTGAAGACAATTACATAGAAATCTGTGACCCAGTATGTATAATATAAAGCTTTGTGATTATTTTAAATAAAAAAAAATATTTAAATATATTTCCCCTTCATCTGTTAATCATGTTTAAAATAAATACTATATATAATGAATTAATTTCAAGATTGGTCATGTGAAATCCAATAGATTCAAATTTATTTATTTTGCGATCGAAAGAATTTTTATTACATTTTACAGCCCTATTTAATTATTTTATTAAAGTCATGAGAAAAGAGTATACAGGAACGGTTTTGTGCTAAACAGAAATAGAAGCTTATTATTATTTTCTTAAAATTTCAATATAAGATTATAAAATATTTTTCTTTAATTTAATAAACATAACAAAAATGTTTTATCAAGCGCTATTATTCATCTATTACGTGACTTAAGAGGAATTTAAAAAAAAGTGAGTAATGTATCGCTCCAGCCAATAAATTATTATAACTATTTCAGTACTTTTTTTATTTCTAGAAAAATAAAAAATAAAAAAAATGGAACAAGACATTTTTAGCAAGTTTATTTAATATTTTAATGTTAAATGCTTTCTTAAAATACATTTTTCGACATAAACTTCATTCTATTTTTGAAATAACCGATTCCGGTAAAATGAAAATTGAAACAAGTGGAAAAAAACCCAAAATTATACACGCGCTGCAGGAGTTTTAAAAAAACACTATTTCCATACGCATTATGTGTTTTTCCAAAATGTCCTAAATTCATTCATTTGTTTAAACAATTTTTTTGTGCAAACCGTGTTATTTCTAACTTTTAAAAAAAAATGTTTAAAACTAAATATTAGCGGATTTTGTTTAAAATTAGAAACACACGAAACGTTCTTCATCCTCTTAGTTTTAAGCTTATTGTTTAACAAAACTGTTAAGTATTTAATTCTTTCAGTTTTATTTAGCCAAACAAAATATTGTCTTAAGTATATTCTTTTATCAGCTGGTTAGCTTATGTTAAAGTAAATTATTTTAGTATTTTATAATTATTACAGATTATAAATTCCCTACTCCACACACACACAACAATAGTTTCGAGTTTTTTTTAAAAATTAACCTAAATTTACCGGGAAGTCTTAACTGTTTCCTCACGATCAATGTTAATGGATTCTTATTTTGTTCCTTCTCTTTTCTTTGGTAAAATTTCTTCATTTAATTTTATCACGAGTGAAATACTAAATTATTTCATTTTTTACAAATATGTAATTAATGTTATAGCATACGGTAAATAGTTACATAATAAAGTAACTGGAAAAAAATTATTCGGGGATTTCTGATTTTCGCCAAATTATAGATTATCGTATTTTTTTTTATTTAATGTAAAATACATTCATGACTTACACCGCACAAAATGAAAATGTTCTGTTTGGAATATGTATTTATTTATCGAATGATTTTAGCGAAAAATAGGGAAATAATTTATCAACGAATCGCTGTAGTCACAGCTTAATTTTCAGGAATACGAAAGCGCCGTGTGCAATAAACTTTCAGAACATCGAATATAATTTATATATCGAATGTAATAACAAAATATTTAATCAAGTCTTTACAATTAGCATACACTTTAAACAAATAACTGTAGAGTATCTGTAATATTTTATCTGTTATTTTGAAAAGTGAATAACTTTAAACGACATAACACTAGAACAGCATCATTATAATAAGAAAAATCCATTTTCAGAATTTGATTACTCATGTAATCTCATGATATGATACTGATATTTTATCATCTTTCTGATGTAATGAGATGTTCATATTACTGGATACCACTCAGATTGGGAACAATTTTCGGCAGAGGGTTTGGTCGTTTTCAAATTTTGGCCAATTCTAGAGTATCGTATTCTTGGATTTACTCAAAAATATATAAATTCGCGATTCATTCTTTTGGCATGACGTCAGGTTCGTTTCAAACTTCAAATGAACAAAACCTATTGGTTAATATTTATGTCAGACGATTTCTCTTTTTCTCACAAAAAAGAAATTAGTAATGCAAAGTTGAAACAGATTTATACAAAATCTTTATCTTCCTTTAAACTTCTTTTCTGATACTTTCGATGTAAAACTTGATATTAGCCCTTTTCCTGCAATTTAATTATATATATGCAGCTTTAGTTAATAATTATCATTAACTAAACGCGATTTTTTAAAAATTGTCACGAACTTTAAACTTAGCCAGGATTGCTGCTAAATGTAATAACAATTCATCTGAAGTTAATGTTTTGGTTATTAACTAAAATGATCAAAACTTTTTAAACTTATTTTGATTAGTTATTAATTCAAATACGCACGCACGCACGCACGCACACACACACACACACACACACGCACGCACACACACACACATGTATTGTAAAATGGAAAGATGGAAGTTTGCTTGAATATTGGAAAGATGCATAATTGTATCCAGACTCTAATGCTGGTTAAATATTCGGCGATATTAATATTAAATACAATTTTTCAAACAACGTTTAAAACTTATTTTATATGACACAGACAAAAAGTGATATCTTTGTCATATTTTTGAACTTTTCTTTCATCAGATAAAAGAGAAAATTTATATATTTTTGGATATCAAGCATAACATGTGACTCTTTTGTTGTTTTGTAAATAAAAATATTTTACTTTTAGATACTGGAACAATAATTTTGAGTATTACAGGTGAATATTATTAACAAGTATTACAATTTTAGCAACTTAATTATATATATAAACACTCATGTATATAAAGTGTTTTCAGCCCACAAGTACATTTTTAAGGAAAAGGTTATCTACTTAGGGCAATTATCTCAATAATTATGGAAAATAATTAAATAATTATTCATGTTTACTGAAAATGTTTCGATAGAAATTATAAAATGATCACTAATTATACCAGTCTAGACATGGAAAGTCTTCAAATGCCAGATCTCCGTATAGCAATATATTACTGAAAACTTTTATTTTAGTAACTTAAATATTATAATTAAACATATATTTTTCTTGTCTAAAGCTTGTGTTTAAATTACTCGCATTATCAGTTTTCTGTGGCTCTACTCAAGAAGTCAAAATTGCACATTTTGATCTTTATCATCAACATATATCTTCAAATGTCTAGAGATTCAAGTATCAAATCTTAGGATATAACTGTTGAAGTAGATATCTTAAAATTTTAGAACTCTATTCTGATTCAACGAAGTAGAAATAAAATTGAGTCACTTCTGCCTCTAATTAATGGATTCTATAGTTACGTGTAACAGAAACTACGTCGAGAATTTACTAATGATTTCTGGGGTTATTTTTATCTTCTCGGCTGTTGTTTTCTTCTATTTCCTTATGTTACAAAGTTTCATAAACTCTATCTTTTCATTGTTCGCAGTGTGACAAGAGGAACTGAGATCTGATTCAGTAAAGAGAGAATTAAAAGTAAAGAAGAAGCAATTTAGTAATTTCTGGGTTAGTATTTAGGAGGCTTCTCAAATTACGAAACGGTTAGATGATTCGAAGAAAATGGCTTGATTTTGTTGATGATAGTATCTATTTTCCTATCCTTATCACGTTTTTGTTTTGAGATCTATTTAGTCGCAATTACTCTCGCCATGTGGCAACATTGAGAGAAATAGTTTCACAATTTCTGTTTCCGTTTCTTTCTTTCTTTTTTTTTTTAAAGAAAAGTATACCGAATGATACAAAAAGAACATTTCCTTTTGGATTTACCTGATGTTCTAATTCGAAAAATTCAAAAAATATTCCTTCGATTTGTATTTTCCTACTTAGGTACAGCTAAAAAAAACTTTCCGGTAAGTTTTTAATTCTAGGTTTTTCTAATTAAAAAGTGGTCTTCGTACAAATTATGCAATTTTTTTGTGATTGCGAAATAATTTAAAAGTATTTAATACTTCAAAACACAATGTTCTGCATAAGGTACGGAAGGAAAATTAGTTTCTTTTAAATTTAAAAGTAGGTCTCGGGTCTTCTGTTTCCTATGCATACATTTTTATCCACCATAATCGAACTGGTACATACTAAATTTCCTATACAAATCGTGAAAAAAAAGTTAATTTATTTTCCAGTTCGTTTCAATAGAGTTTTAATACGAAATGCTATATTATAATTATTTTGTAAATACTTCAGAAAAGGAATTTCAGGTGTCTTGGCGGTTAAAATATTTGTGTAAAAACAGTACAATGAAAAGATAAAGAAAAGAATTTGCATTGTTAAAGTAAAAGAGTATTTGGAAAAAAATGTATTATATGTTGCTAAACTTAGTATTCAGTTTTCACATTTGGGCATAATGTGACGAAATTGGAAAAGTGAAAACATTTTTGTCCTAAATAGATGGAGCGATACAGTTACACTTTTTTTCCCCTTTAAATAGTCTTTACTTATTTACTACAAGCTAAGGTGACTCTTGGTTTAGACAATAATTTCTCTTTTACGGCAATTTTTGTAAGATGCGTCTCCAAGAGCTTCAAATAATTATGTGCTATCATATTTAAACTTTGTATTCTCTTTGGATTCTTTCTACCTTACTTTTGATTAAAATTAATGAAGCAACTAAAGTTGATGAAATGTTCGTTTCCAGATCTAATGTGGTACTGAAAATTACACTTCCAAACGCTGAAACTATTTCTTTCAACATATTGTATGAGCTATGTAACCTTTCTAATAATAATAAATAAATAAGAGACTTTGCAGACAAAATAGTGATCCTGGACTATATTGCAGTATTCCATTCATCTAACTCTGAGAACTTTTTTATTTGAATTGTTTGAAATAAAAGTCGCTCCAGTAAAATGAAACGTGATTCACGCAGATTAGATTGAAGTGTAATGAACAGATCAGATAAATTATATTTATTAGCTGCTATGAAATGAATAATACGGAACTAAAGAATTGGAAGTAAGTTGGGTTCTTGAATTAGTGAAAATGAGACTTTCGAACCAACTGTTCGTTATATAAGAAGAGGTCAGCGAGATCCTTGATGGAATAGAAAACAGCTTCCAGGCTCGAACCCTCAGTTCAAATTTGCTAAGAATTACCACAAAGAGAGTTGACAGATATAAGACTTCATAAATATGCATAACTTGAATAAGAAATTATCATCTATCTTCTTCATTTGACTGTGAAATTTAATGACAATATTATTAGACTCATCTAGGGCACCCAATAGAGGCATTCCCCTCCGCATTCTACCAGCCAATAAGATAAGTTTAACTCGACACACACACACGCACACACACAGTGTCCTGTTCTTGCGAATAACATCGAAATTAATCCAAAATCCTACCTCTTTCTAACTGACAACAACCAATGCGAAACTGTCCTCCAATGGGTTTTAGTTTAGTTTAGTTTAGTTTAGTTTAATTTATATTAACGTCGCACTAGAAGCAACACGAGGGCTATTGGCAACGGATCTCGTAATTTTGAGCCACGGTCAAGTGACGAAGACGACACCTGAGCTGGCACCCCCCCTCTCCTAACATCCACACCACACCAACGGGAGGACTTTGGGCCTCGAACATATTTAACGTGCATCAGCCCCGGCTGCAAAGCGAGTCTTTAGTGGCCTCAAGGCTCGAACCACGACTCTACGAAAAGCACCGACAGCGAGTCCGCGACCATGACCACTAGGCTACCGCGGCCGTCCTCCAATGGGAATCCAACCTCTCGCATCATTTCTACAGAATATTTTAAATCCATTTAAAGCCAAGTTTAATCTTAAAAAACTTTGATGCGAGCTAGAGGACCACTGGTGCTGTCCAGGTGCTCGGTGAAAGCGTAACTTGTATGTATGATAATCAACGAGTGTTCGTAAATAAATACTAAATTTTTAAAAACTTTTACGTTTTAGTTTTAGAATATTCAGGCACTAAAACAGATTGACTCATTATAGAAAATCTGCTGTATAATATGTTGTTTTTAATCCTTGATAAGAACAAAAATTAAATTAGTTCAAAAAAAAAAAAAAAACAGTTTTACAATATCTCATTCAATACAGGGTACCCCTCAGAATCAGAAAAAAAAAGTCTAGTGTATTTCTCCAGTAATAATATTAATTCATGTAACTATATATAAAACACACATATCCCTTTATAATAATGATTTTTTTAAATAAAATTTAAAGCTATTCGTAAACTCTGCAGTTTTTCTCTTTAGTATATAAAACTGAAAATGTAATTGGCTTTAAGGCGTTGGAACTAAGTAAATACAATATTCCCTGTTCAGTAAAACTTCGATATGTCGGATTAATTGGGACCAAATCCGATCCGGGTTATCAAAAATCGGGGTTAACCGTGGAATGCGAAACAAGCATTCAGAAATCAGAGAAGTTCTCATTTCCACCTTCCCCATCCTATTATATATCAAGCATTCATTATCAGTGTTGTAGCTGGGAAGTAGCAATGAAAGTGAGCTAAAAAGTTGTTTTATCGCATTTTCCATTTAGATGACGTAGCATAATGCTACTTATCAATGGTAATAAAAGGTGTAATTAAGGTTTTATAGATATATGACATGACATATTGGCACTGTGAATATTTCTTAAATCCTCTTATTACTTTCCTTTCGCACATTCACAGTTGTTGGAAGATTTTAGTAGGGAAAATAATTTTGTCTACCAAAGGAGATGAAACAAATAAATGTTATTGTGTAAAATTGCAAATCGCTTCTCGTATCAATCTGTGCAGACCATTCCGGGTTATTCGGACATTTGAGTTAACGGAAACCGACTTATCAAGGTTCTACCATCAGTTTTTACGTACAATAATATCTATGGGAAGCTTATTTTGCTCGAGAATTGCATAAAAGACTGTAATAAAAACATGCTGCTCTCCTCATGTGAATGAAACCACTGTAAATGTTATAAAGCACATATACTTTGAGTTTTAGACAATAAAGAAGAAGTGAGTAGTGTATTAGTTAGTAATGAAATAAAAAAAAAGAGTATTGTAGTTCATTCGAGTAGAAATGAGTAGTGTACTAAAATATATTGTACAAGTGAATGACTGCACATGTGAAAGGAACCTACAATACAATGCTATAGATGTTACCAATTGGTAATTACCTAAGAAACTCCAGATATGCTGGATGGTGGAAGTCAGTATGCGTTTTCTTGAAATGTCAGCAACTGGACATTTCAAGAAACTGCAACAATTTGTTAACTTTAAAAATAAACACAGTTAACACAGAAATATCAGCTGACGACTTGCCTAGTTTGGTAGAAGTGCCATCGGTGTCAGCAGCTGAAGTTGAAGCTACCCTTTAAACAGTTGTTAGAGAAGGATGAATTCACTTCTTTGCATTTTCGACGTTCTTCTTCCCACAATTGCCAAGTCACATTCTCGGCAGTGAGCGTGCAAGGATAGTAGGACGCCACAATGCTAATAAAGTATTTTTTTTTTTGTCTGAAAATATAACTCTCTTTCTCGGTCTTTTCCTTTATAGTTTAAAGAAGACAGCCTTTAATGAATTAATACCTTTTTTTACAATAGAACTTGATTGAAAGTATTTTAACGAGATTCGAAAGCCTCTTTCCTTTCAGATCTATTATTGGACATTTTTAAACGCTGTTTGATTCAAAATGCTCGATTTGTGCATTATGTAAATCAGCATTACTATGAAATGGAGTGTAGTGAAAAGAAGAGAGGTTATAATAGATTGCAGGCAAGAGGTTGGAGGAATGTTGGTAGAAAAAGGATCTTAAGGTTTGAATTACGAGAGTAATCCTTTGCGCGTACATTGAGAATGATGTCGAATAGTTCAGGACTAGGAATCACCTATAAGAAGCAGTTACGACGAACTTTTAGGTACTCTTTATTTGCTGACGGTGAAGGGATTTGTTCCACTGACATTACACACACCTTGACGATTTTTTAATATTCTTGAAATAATCACGAATATTAGTTTGATTATCAATTCTGACTCTTCACTAAATGAAATGGCACAATTAATTGATAGAAACGAAACCGACTCTTCACAATGGCCCTTAACTTCACAGTATGTCTGGTTAAGTTTAACTAGTCACTAACTAAACAGATAATTTTAGATATTACTCATTCTACTATATCGAGACACTCATTTATAGATACATGTGTGGGTGAAGATACTCTGCAGTTAGGTGGTATCGATTCTGTACCCACATGATTGGGTGTTCCTCGTTAAGCCTAACGCTGACTCAACTTCTTTTTTCAGTTGGGAAACACAACACTCACGCTTTCCTATGGTGTGTCAGGGTCTATGTCATCAGCTCATGGGAGCTTAAAAACATTTATTTAGGCCTTTTTCTGAATATCTAACAATCCATTCTAAGGAAGCTAATTCGGGACTGTTCAGAAAATTTCTTTGGAAAGTATTTTTTTTAAACTAAAAACTATTGCTCACAATAGCTTATGTTTTAGGAATTTGTTTCCAATTCAAGCAATTTTTGACAACAAACTCGTTATGCTATTTAAATCGATGATAGATGGATACTTATTTTGAGCTGAAAATTATATCGGAAAGTGTTTTTTCCTAACTTGAAAGTCCAGATGAATGTTTCTTTTTTCTAATTGTATATAATTTGTAATGTATGAACTAGTAATTTTTATTTACTCAAATAAAACTGCATCATACATATAATTTAAGTTGTATACACTAGTGTTGCATTAATATGACGTTAAGTCATACAAGTAAGTGTCATTTATAACATTTTCTTACACATATTTTCATAATTCATGACATTCATATTTTTTGGATGTGTGCAATGAGTTTTAACGACATTTGCTGCTACATAACAGGAAATGAACTATATTTTTAAGCAAAATGCAAATGATTTTTCTCTTTACAAATTCCCTCAGCATCTTACTGCGAATCAAACAAAAAGTAACAGATATTATCCTCTTTTTGCGTTGTGAAGGAACATTTCATGTATATTTATATTGGTGTAATAGTTAATTTTTTTTTATACAAACGCAAAATTTGGTACCTCGCTATAGCTTTCTCTACTCGATAGCCTTCGTCAAAAGAAGTAAGTAAGAAAGAAAAAGATATAAGGACCGTTTGAACATTGAAAAAATATTAACGAAATAGTTAAAATAAATTTTCCAACAGTTTTTATAAAACATAATTGAAAAAAGAAAAAAAAACTGAAAAGTCAAATACCATTTGATAAAAAAATCAATAAATCTGTTCATTTTGAAGCTAAGAAAATTGCATAACATGGCTTACATTTGAATAAAAATTGCCTCATTTTCTTTTTCAAATACACATACGATGACCAGATGAAATTTCTTTCGCCTAAATAGGCAATGATGACATCAAAAATAAAGAGTGAAATAAAGAAAACAAATCCAAATCCTTTTGCTGATATTATTTTTTTCCTAAAACGAAATAGGACTCCCTTCATACGTATTCCTCATTCAAACCAGTTTGAAGCAAAGAGTATTGACATTGATGTGACATATAGTTAAGGGCAATTTCAAGTCTAACATATGATGGTTTTAGCTTAGGATATGTGTGTTGTAATATTATAGAATTAGAAAGTACACATGAAGGATTAAAAAAAAAACTGTTCAATAATAAATTTTGAGAGACTTCATAAACTGTTCCTTATTGGACGCTTTCCTTTTACTGATTTTTCAATGCCTTATCACCGATAAACAATATTTTTAAGAGCATCCTCGTTGTTAGCAAATAACTCTCAATTTGAAATCTCTATTCTATTTTTGGATGGGTTTTTCCCCAAATGCAATGTTAATAATCCCTTAATAAGTAGATGAAACAAAACGTTTCTTTATTTTCTAAAGTAAAGTATTCTTTAATACTTTTTTGTTATCCTTCTTTATTATTCTTATTTTGTTATTCTTCTTTTTGTTATTTTGTCAGCATTTTGTTAAATTGAGGAAATCTTTTTTTTTTTGTTAATTTTTTCTTAAGTAAATTAACCCAAACTTTCTTTTTCAGATATAGCATATAATGTTGATTTTATTTCAACTATAAGTGCGACAGTACAAGGCATTCAGTTTAAAAGAGGAATTTTTTAAATGTTTTGTCATTCGATATAATCAAAAATTTGCTTTTAATTAATTGCTACTCAAATACTGTACTTGTATTTATCAAATGGGGCCGATATATGAAATGTTTTTTTTTTCTTTAAATGTGAAGCAGTTATCACTATGGGACTATAGCATTATTGAAAAGAAGCCGAAAAAGGCCTTTTAATCATTGATAGATATTTTCTGCGCGACACAAAAACGACTTTAATTTTTCCAGGAAGTTCAACGTTTTCCGTATCTTTCTATAGATACCTGCCTTTATAAACTTGATTTCACACCAGTTTCACTGATACGTATACAATATCCAACAATTAGAAAAATAAACAGGCTGCAACATCGTATTGTTGTCTTGTCGAAGTGATAGTAAACTGAAATACTACAAAAAACAAAAACTACCGGAAACAGAGATTTAGTTCGAATGAGTGTGTTTGTGTGTGTCATTGTATCACATTAATGAATATTTACACATCACTTCCCACATGAAATTTAATCAGTCTTCTGTTATTGTTGCTTTTTTGTTATAAATGGTTATGTTAATGTTTCGATATTCCATCATAACGAAATTCTATCAGTACCGTATTATCTGTTATTGTTGGTTTTTTAACTGCAAATACTTATGCATCAACGGAGTGAGTATTTTGATATCTCTTCTTTATGAAATTCAATCAGTGGGTTATCTTCCATTATTGTGTTATCTTTTTACTACACATATTTATGTATTCCCTACAGTACATGTTTTGATATCATTGCTATAGAAATTCAACCCATACCATATCTTCTGTTATTGTATTTCTTTCTACAAATATTTATCTATTAACTTAGAGAATGTTTCGATATTCCATCTATATAAATGTTATTCAGTCTGTAGTTTATCTTCTGTTGCTGTTGTCTTTTTACTACACATACTTATGTTTGTTTCTGCAGAGAATGCTTAGATATCTTCTCCAATATCAGTTTCATTCTGATCCATCTTTTACCGTTATTGTTGTTCGTAAATTCACGAATAATTGAGCAATTTCTCAGTCAATTATCTGTGATCACAACCAACGCATTCTCACAAATAAACCGTTTCAGTGTATGACATTTGTTCTTCCTTATTATTTTATCATTATTTGTTTTCCGAGTCACTACTTTGAGAATTTCTGCTGAGAGGAACATACCTGTGTATCATCCAAGAGAATGTTTTGATATCCCTTTTTAATGAAATTCCATCAACACCATATAATTTGTTGCTGTTGCTGTTATTTACTACATATATAGTTATGTATCATCCGAGCAAATGTTTTGATATCTCTCCACAAAGAAATTCAATCAATAGTTTATATTTTATTATCTGAGACCGCAGTAACAGTGTGTTCATGGTCGCGAACTCGCCGGGTCGTGGGTTCGTGCCCTGTTGCCACGAAAGACCCATCGTGCAGCGGGGCTGATGCACGTTAAATCTGTCAAGGCTTCAGGTTCTCTTGGGGGTGGGGTGGAATTTCGAAGAGTGGGTATCAGCTCAAGTGTTGTCATCGTCGTTCGATCGAGTTTCAAGATTATGAGGTCCGTCGGCAATAGGTTTTGTGTTGCTTTTACGAGCGACATTAATAATCAATCAATCAAGTCAAAAATATTATATCATAATCTTTTCTTACTACCCATATTTATGTATACCCTACTTGAAATGTTTTGATATCCCTTCTACATGAAATTTAATCAGGTGTTTATCTTCTGTTCTTGCTATTTTTTTGACACATACTTATGTTTGCCCTTACACTGTATGTTTTGTCACCCCTTTGATATTCTAAACGAAATTCAATCAATACCATACCTTCTGTTATTGATGTCTTCTTGCTACACATACTTATGTATGTCCTTACATGAAATGTTTAGGTACCCCTTCCAAATGAAATTCGGCCGCAGAGGTCATGGCCACGGACCCACTGGAGGCGTTGTTTCCATCGGGTCCGGGGTTCGAGCCCTGACACACTAAAGAATCCACTATGTAGCAGGGCTGATACACATTAAATCTGTAGAGGTCCCAAGTCCTCCAGAGGTACCATGTTGTCCTTGTCACTTGACCGAGGTTCAAAATTGCGAACTCAGTCGCCAATAGCCCTCGTGTTGCTTCTAATTGCGACGTTAATAAGTAATCTATTAGAAATTCAATCAGTAGTTTATCTTTTGTTATTGAGCTGTATTTTCGTTACACATACTTATGCTTCTCTTTATTATGAATATTTTAATATCCCTTTGATATTCTGAGCGAAATACGATCAGAACCATATCTTCTATTCTTGCTGTCTTTTTACCATGTATTCTTTTATGTTTGTTTCTATAGTGAATGTTTAGATCTCCTCTCCAGTAACAAATTCAATCAGATCCATCTCTCGCCGTGATTGTTGTTCGTAGTATACCCGAGCAATTTTTCATACAATTATCTATGGTCAGCAACCAACGCACTCTCACAAATAACCCGTTTGAGCGTGTGAAATGCGGTCCTCTTATTATTTTTTTCTTCCATCATTTATTTTCCCGGTTACTACTTTGAGAATTCAACACCCGAGGTTTTTCTACAAGAACCTGTTCCGAATAGCGTTGGATGGCGTATGTAGGTCAGTATGCGCAGAGAGATGCCTCGGGTGAATCTGCGGAGAGAAGTTTTGGGGCTCTTGTGGAGGTTTGATGTAGGCTACGTATTTTGGTGTCCGGCTGCCTTCGCGCGTTTGTTTGCCACTTTCCGACCATTTTGTTCTTAATTTCTTTTTTATTCAACGAGACAGGGTCACTTGCGGCATGCAGATGTGGTTGGGAAGTAGGGAAAATACATTCCAAAGTGCTGAAGGAGCGAATGAGGAACTTAGTAATATTTTTCAACCTCTTCAAACACTTGACATTTTAGGAAATGTGTTTGATTATTTATCCCCCAAAAAATGTAATACTGTCATCGTGAATATACACCATTGCATATCCACTATTGTATCTTTTATAATAATATATTTGCAGAAATTTATCAGTTACCGTATTTTTCGAACCAAATGACGCACCTATTTACATAGAAGAATTAATATAAAACTGGAGTGCTTATAATCCGAAGGCACTTAAAGTAATATTTTTTAATACACATTGTTCATAGAATAATACTTATTGGAACGATATTAATTCATGTCGAATATAGAACATATTAATCTACAAATGTTTTATTCAATTTTAGCCTTGAAATCTTCTCAACCCTATTTTTTATCTCCTTTTATAAATGACACAGTAAATATGTTAGATTTAACAAAATATTCTGTTCTAAAACTCATTCTTTAAATTTGAAATGTATCTTAGGGTCCATATAATAAAGTCATTAAGCTTTTTTTTTTATAAATTATTGTATCATCTAAAATGGGGGGGGGGGCGCCTTGATATTGAGAATTCCTTTCAAAGTTGATACGTTAACGGGAGTTTTATATCTATCTATCTAGTTTTATTTGAAAAAATAGAGAGAAAATAATATTTATATATAATACATAGTTTTATTAGATACAATACTTATCTTATTTTTTTTAAAATAAGTATTTCTATCATTATTTGCTTCTGTCGACTGATACTGTTTAAAATTCTAAAATCATTAAGTTAATTTTCAATCATTTCGATCTTTGGCGCCATTTGAGAATACATTCATTAATACTTCACGGTTTTTTACGTATGATTCACGGAAGTATTTCTTACCTTGTGATTATTTGGATCTCCCGATAAATTAAATAAACATTAATGGGTTTGTGAGTAAAACCTCGCTTCATCGTAGATTTTAATTGCATTTTCTTTGCGAGATAATCGTTTATTTCTGTTGCCAATGGCTTGGAGAATAATTCTTCCGATAATAACAAATTATGCTCGGCTCATTACGGTCAAAGTTACACTTATTAATTGGTTTGGTTTCATATTGTAATTGCAGAATACCGTTATGCCAATGAAAGAATAAAAAAACTGAAGCTAGCATCGTGTTTTGTGAAAAAAGTTGATCGTTTGAATGTGTTAGTGTTGCTTGAGCAATCGAGCATTTTGTTAATTTGTAATGAAGAAAAGAAAACTACGTATTATATATTTAAAAGTACTGATTATTAGCAATTTGTGTTCCTGTTTGCTTTCCAATTGTTTTTCTATTGAATAGAATGTGGCAGTAAGACCATTAAGTGTCAATGATAAACGGAATCATTTTTCTGAATCGATCGTTAATTTGCGATGCATTTATGATTATAAAAATCGCTAGTAGATTAAGCACTGAATTTCTTCTCCTTTTTTTGTTTCCAGAATATAAGTTGATGTCCATTTATTGATCGATAGATTAATTAGATTCGATTAATCGATAGATAATATTAAATTCATTCTCAGTATTATAATATACATGCGTCACTTTCACACGTAGCTTCAGAATCAAATGCCTTCAGCAGCATAAAATATACATTTACTACATTAATTAAATGATATTATAGTATTGTTACATTTAATGTAGACAAAATTTTAAAATTCTGATAGACTACAGCCGCACATTTGTTTTTGAACTAACATTTTCAGTTCATATTAAGATTTTAAATGTTAAGTTTTAGATTATAAAAGTTACCCACATGCGAATTACGAGTGCGAAATTAAACCCAACGTTTATTTGCTTCCTTATTTAATTAATAAATAAAAGTGTTTCAAAATAAATGACTTTATAATCACTAGAAATTCAATAAGAAAATATTAAACGTATAGCGTAAAATGTTATCAGTGACTGAGATAAATTAAATATATAACGCACACACTAGAACTTTGTCACGTTTGACTCCTTTAACTCGGATCTCTGGTTAACCGGGATCAATCTGCTCGAAGAATTTTATTTATTTTTATTTATTTAAGAAGCGATCTATATAATCATGGGCGACCTATTTTGAATTCCGTTAGGGTTAATAGAGATTCTTTTAGAGAAAACTATCTAAAGAATTCCTAGATTTAACTCTGTTTATTTAGACCATGTTTACTAGTTAGCTCCTCCGCCTGGACGGCTGGTTATTATTGCTCCAGGCGTCATCATTCCCCCGACGACCACTTAGAGGTGAGCTTCAAAGCAGAGTGATCACATCTGTAAATTTTTCGTAACATTTATTTATTTTATTCATCTATTTTGCAACATTGTTTCCTTTCTGGAAATCTTACAAAAACTATAAATGTATGAAAAAAGACGGAAAATGGGTACAACTGAAAAAAATTATGTGCAAAATTACAAAATCTGTTAAATCTATTATCACTGGTGACAAACGATATCTTGTACCATGTTGTTTAAATGGAAATACAATAAAACAACTTTAAGCGCATCTTTATCTCCTGTAAATAAAATTCATATTTGATTTGTTCAATATATAAACATGCTTTTCTGTATGTTCTATTTCACTTTTTCCCAATATCCGGTTTTCCCGGGTTTTCGATATCCCAGACCGACTCTGGTCCTAGTTAATCCGAAGTTGTATTGTAAATCAAATAATGTCAATTAAATATTTTAATAATGTTTCTAGACGCCTAAAAGATATCTTACATCTTATTTAAATGCGTCTCATTGTTTCCAAAGAGATTTTATCGTAGCGACAAAATCTCAGTTTTAAATCTTTAAAAACATAATAAATATAATCCCTATCTTCCCACGAAGATTACTTATAAAGTGTGAAAAATATTTGAGAAGGGCGGTATTATCAAAGGTTAAAAAACTGTTCTAGCATTGAAATGAAACTAAAGTTCAGGGTAAATAGATACAATATGTAAATAGTTTCGGAATTATTTACCAGCAACGAAAATTTAATTCATTTTAAAACTCTTTATTTTTCCCGAAGGAATGTATGACTCGCATTAATTATTTAATCAGCTTTAAAATATAATCTCCTCGGTGAAAGTTATGAATTAAAATCATAGAAAAATACGATACATTCTGTTAGCTTTCATTTCTTGGATTTGCGACAAAAATAAATTGTTTTCACCGACTTTCATTTTCTTTTACGATTTCTCTAATCGGATCTATTCGTCTCACTTCGCTAGAAACATTTCTCTGTCGAAACGAAACCTGATATACACGGGGTTATTTTCTCTCGTCACGTTTTAAGGAATTTAAATCCCTCCAAATGAAATGTTCCAACTGTCAAAAAAACGTGACAGGTTTGGTAGATAAGTTAGTCAATGACGTGAGGTATTTTAAATACAGACATTAATATCAGGAGGAACTAGGTTTATAGCTGGCTTTTAAGGTTTTACCTTATATTCGACAAGGATAAATATAGACAGACGTGTCTTTTTGGTTTAATTTGTATCTTAGAAAAATGCTTATCTGAGAGAATTTCCATTTTTGAGTAATTACTAAATATAGCAGTCACATCGGCTTGACACAGAAGTGGATCGGATTGATTTAAATTGAAATTGTCGTAAGAAATTCATCTCATATTTGAGAATAATGCATAAAGATACACAACATATATTCGAAACAAATATGAAGTTACAATTAATTATTTTTACATTTTCGAGTAATCGCTATTTATAGCAGTCACATCGGTATGGGCCGAAATTGAAACGATTGGAATTATTTTTAAATTTTCATGTAATTTTGAAGCGAATATGTATAAATTAGCAGTATAATTCACTATTTTTACGTTTTTGCGAAATATATAGATCGCATCGGCTGTGCCCAGAAATGAACCAAATTTCCTTAAATTGTAATTGCCTTCAGATTTTTATCTCACATTTGAGAGAAATCTATGTAGATTAACAGTATATTATATTTTAATATGAGGTCACAATGATCAGTTTAACTGCGAATATTTACGCCATGGCACCAAAAAGTTATGTTTTTAATCAACAGTAATTGCTTAAGAAAAATCAATCATAAAATGATGAAGATTTTCCTAAACCAGTTTTGCTCAAAGAATTCACTTTTAAACAAGGGAGAAATATTTTAGATTTTATTATAATAAGCGATTCAACTAACTCAAATAATAAACGTTAATAAGGCGGATTGAAAGTAAAAAAAGTAGACTAGTAAGTTTTGGTTCAAATTGAAAGCGAGGCTGTTGACGACGGCGACCTGGCTATTTTGCCAATTAATACACTTACCTAGAAACGCAACTTACATGATAGTTTTCATATGCTAAAATGGTGTAGCTGCCCATTTTTTATTCTTCTCTAGGAATTTAACTGAGTTGAACGTTAATTGATAATTCTAAGAGACATTGTCCATAGTTGAATCAACAAGTACATTTAGTTGCAATGTTTTCAAAATTGCAATATTTTAAAAGTTATATATTAATTTATATATTAAATTATCATTTACCGACCAAAATTTAGACAAAATTTTTGATGATCAATTTTTATTCACCCGTGAGTGATATATATTTATATTTAATTGATATATCCATATTGTGTTCTCGGGAAAAAAAAATGCAATGTTTTCAAATCTTACATGTCTGTGTATAAATCAAACAAATACTCTTTTAATGCTAAAATGTTTAAATTATTTAGAAAACTAATGAAACTTAATCTATTTCTCAGTTCATATTTGTGGGATTTATGATTCTATATATTGATGATTATGCATCTTTTACATAAAGCCTCTTTTTTCGCCTACAGTTTTCAGTTCCTAAGAGCAAAACAAATCTCTCTAAAAATAGAAACACACATACTAGTGCATACTATTCTTCATTTATTTTAAAATGTGAATTTTCTAGCGCAAGTAATTCCAATAATACGGGATTTGAAGGTAAAAAAAAAAAAAACGTATTCTTTTTGCGAATAATCATAAAAATCCATAGAATGTACTTTCAGATACGCTGCTTTGAAAATAGATACAAAAGAAGCATTCTGAAAAATAAATAGAAAGACAAAATATGAACTTCATACTTTACAATCATGGTTTTCAAAAATGGGCGTCGAAGCGAATAACAGAAGAACTTTGGCTATTGTTATTGGAATACAGATGAAGAGTAGAGTAAGAATTGGGAATACACCGGTGCAAGTAAAAGACGAAAAACAATTTCTTTTTCTAAAGATCTGATATGTGAGAACAAATGCAACCATAATGTAAGAAGCAAGTCAATTTTTCTCACAAAAGAGATTTCGAGCGAACCTTCAAAATGATTGGGAAGAGAAAATGTATACTTATTTTATTATTTTAAAAATTACTTGTTATTTTTTTAAAGCTAAGCAAGGCCTTTTTATAATCTAAATGAGATAAATAATTTAAATAGAACCATTAATGTAGTAAATAGCTATACGTTTTCCAGAACAAAATTAGAAGAATTGAATTCACAATGGGAAAAAAGAGCATGTTTCGTATAATTGTAAAAAATCATGTGAAAACTGTTGTTATAAGTATATTAATTATTTTTAATGAGATAAGTTTAAACGGTTGAAATTTTACACCCAAATCTTATTAAAAACGCATTAAAAACTAAACATTTGAATTACCGTAATTGTGAGTCATTTTGATTGAAATATTAATTTAAATTTCTATTCTTGATTGTAGAGCTCCCACAGTCATAAATGAATTATTTTATGAAGTTTAAGTAATGTAATATTTAAATAATTTATTGCACGCAGTATCTTTAATTTGCACGATTTCAAAACGTGAGGAAAAAAAACTAGAAGTATCTATTGATTTTATATGTTTTATGTTAAAGGTTAGTTGGAATTAATGGTATTGAATCCTCTAGGGATTATATAGTGCCAAACAGAAAGTTAAGTTATTTGTTAAAGAATTGCATCTAATAGAGGTCTCAAAAGCTGAACGGAACTTTAGCTTACATAATGAATTACGTGATTGTATTGTTATTAATTATATTTTGTAGTAAATAATATTTATAGTGAAATATTTGTAATATTTTTCACAAAAGATAATATTTTCTGTTGTTACGAATATAAAGTCAGAATAAATATATTTAATAAATTAAAATTTAATAATTTGAGACATCATATAAATGTTCATTTATACACTTTTTCGGATAAGCCTAACAAATATAATTTTTATGTTCTTGAAAACTATCTACTAAAAACCATATAAACTAAGTGTTAATTAAATACGCATTAAATTTATTAACACGCTATATAATTAATTACAAGAAATATCATGGGTACTACATTAAATTCCAATGAACTTTACTATCAATGCAAAAAGAATAATGTTTTATAATTAATCAAATTAAATTAAAGAATTAATTATACTTTAAAATGATACTTTCATGATTTTGTATCAAAATCTGTGTAATTTTTAATTTTTGTTATTTGATTTACAATCAAACATTACATGCACTTAGTGAATTTATTCACGATAGTTACACATATGTATTTGTTACTTTGTATACAATGGAAATAAATATCAAACACTGAAGAAACACAATAAATTCTTTATCAAATATCAATCAATTGTTCTTGAAAGGTAATCATGATCAGCAATTACTAAACAACAATGCAAAACTTCAAATATTCTGGGTCAATGTAATCATGGATTTAAATATTATCATCATACTGTATCTTAAATTTAGCGTCTTCATTTTATGTATTACAGTTTATTATCGCAAGTATTGTGGTTTATGCTAATTTCTTCAGATAGAACTAACATAATTCCTTGTAACAATGGTATGGAAATAACGGAGGGGGGGACAAAAATTGTTTTCCGCAAAAATTAATGAAATACCTTTTGGAAAAAAATTGATTTTTTTGTTGAAAATATCGTGAATAGAATATGTTAAATTATAATGGAAAACTAAGCAAATAACCAATGTTGCCAACGCTTGACAGAGAAATTCTTCCAATTATTTTAATAATATTTATGCCACGATTTCCCAGTAAAATTGACTATAAGGATTAGCTTAAAGATAATTATTTTGTGTTTCCAAATACCGCGCTTTTTAAATTTTTTTTTACAAAGTTTATTGAGGTTACAAATGTTAAGTTATAAGTATATAATTTATTTTTGCAGGAGGAAAGTATTACAAATTTATTCATATTTTCTTTTTATGTTAAGTCTTCTGATAAATATTTCCAACCATGGATAACACTAGTAAAATTTATAGACAATATCTATCTTTATTATACAATTAGTATCGCATAAAGATATCACAATTGTGAAATTGTGATATCTTTATGTGTTGATATCATTAATTGTAATACCTATAATTTTAATTATTATTATTATAATGCTTAAGAGAAAGTTCTACGTTAAAAATGTAACCACTTTGTTTAAATTTGTTGTAAGACTCGAGTGTTCCGTTGGAAACGAAATAACCTAGTTCATATGCACCGAATGACCTATAAATTCTTTCCCTCTCTGATTATATAACTGATCAGCATAGCGCTCATTTCCAAATGAAGTGATTTTGATTGAGTAATGCAACAGTTTTTAAATTATTCACCCAATAAATGATAGAAATACATTCTAGTACATGAAAGGATGGATGCGTCATTAATAAATATTAATGAATTAAAGAAAATTAATACTTAAATTAATGCGAATAAAAAAAGAAAAAAATATTTTCCCTCATTTATTACATACAATTAATCTGGATATGATGGTATTGATGTCATCTTATAGTTGTGCAATTGGGGAATTAAAACCGTCCGGTTTGAATACCTTAATGTATGAGTTGAATATTATGTTATTATCGTGTTAAATTAAGCATGCAGGTTAGGAAATATAAATATATTTGCTTCGCAATATCTTTTAGTCTTTAAAATCCTGTTTATATATATATAATTCAGGATTATTAATGGTTTTTATACAGTAGTTAAATTACATTTAACAGTAGTTAATTTACGTTTCCTTTTTCTTACATTGCATGCAAATATATTTTTGACGTTGATGTGTCATTTAATATGATATTATAAATAGCTTTTTGTATCATTTTTGTGACTAATATACTTGATGAGTTTATAAATATTTGTTTCTTAATTCGGATTAATACGTTTTTGAGTTTAATATTCAACAGTCTTTTCTTTCAAATAAAAAAGAGATGTCTGTAAGAAATTTTCCTTAATTATAAATTTAAAATTTTAAATTATAGGAGTTTATAAAATTACATATAATATATATAGGAGTTAAACGAAAATAAACTCTCAAACATTTGCAAATTTAAAAAGTTTTAAGTGACTTTTAACTGGGTATTAGGAAGTATCTTGTTAAAATGTTGAAACAATATACAATTTCAATGTTATTCGAGGCTTTTATATTGTCATACTCAAATTATTGAAAAGGATGTAGGCACTTGAGAGGGGTACCAACTCAGGTGTTGTTCTCGTCACTTGACCGAGGTTTGAAATTACGAGGTCCGTCGCCAATAGCTCTCGTGTTAATAAAAAAAATAAAACTAAACTAAAAAGTAGGTTCTTGAATTATTCTGATTTTTGCATCACTCATTTCATTGAATCGATCATTATTTAATTTTTTTTCTCTTCTTTCGAGTATTCTAGTTGAAATCCGCATAATAAAGAATAAATGGATATTCAGGTTTTAAGAAACTTATAAACTATTAGCAAATATTGTAGCTGTAAATATAGTTGATAAAAACAAAACTTTATTTTGGAAGCTAAAAGTTTCTAAACTAAATAAAATATCGTTATTAGATGTATGCATCATACCATAACAGTTCTTACAAATAAAGTAAATATATGAAACAAAACATTTTCATTAATTTCCATCGTTATAAAAAGTAATTTATTGATGATACTTGATAATCATTAATGTTTCCACCAAATGCATCTCACTTACCCATATCTTTGTTAATTTAGAAGGCCCTTTTAAATAAAATTAATCCATCATTATTTCGATTCAGTTCATGCAATGTGAAACAACCACTTTAAAATAAATCTAACTTTTATTTGAAATTTTAATCTTAAAGAAGTCGCATGAAATTGGTTTGCAATTCATATAAACTAAAGTTTCTAAACTGTATTGAAATGCTCGGAAAATAGAGATATCTGTAGGAATGAATTAAATTGAGGAAGTATTTCATTTTAAATTTCAATAATTGACTTGGTAATAATTTTTGCCTTTTTGTTGTTTTGCGGGGAAAATATAAAGTTTTGATTATTGATTTTATCACGATTTTGTTTCGTATAAATTAAGATAAATAAAATTAATCATTATTTATTGATATTTTTTTCTCTAAAAAGGTCTTCAAAATTGTTGAAACGAAAGTTTTTATTTTAATATATATATATATATATATGTTTCACTCATTCTTTGTTTTAAATTTCTTACGTAAGTTTTAAGTTAGAAGAGACAATTGAATCATTTAAATTTAATGACAATATTTACAAACTTGTCGCCAACCGCCCTCACATAGCTATAGAGCTGGGTTTCTTAGATGGTGGGTCGCGACCAGTTTCCGGGTCACGAAAAAAGTTGCGGGGTCGCGTATTTAAAGGGATGAGTAATATCTACTGCTTCTATCTTTGATTATGGTATAATTTAAATCTGACATTACAAGGTAAGACTGATATTGTGTTTAAAATGTGAAAAAAGACTGCAGTTGCTACGACAAAACTCCATTTGTTTTCACGTCGTGCGGAAGCCGATGATTATTGTTATAACGTTAATAGAATTGCAGAATGAGAATAATGTGAGTCCACTGCTGGTTGAGATTTCAGCTGCTATCAAGGAAAATTTGTTAGGTTTGAAGATTGATTTTAAGGAATCTTTTTCCTCAATCAATAGTGATGAAGAATGGATTAAATTTACAATTGACATAGAATTCAAGGTAGAATAGCCGGATCTGGGTGCTGCATCTATAATTGAACTGTCGTGCGTCGATCATTCAAAGATTCACGCGAATGAATACTATTGTTCAGTTCTTATGTATTGTGCCTTTAAGAATACTTAGTTTTAGCAGGAAAAGTTTTCGAATTTCTGACGCCTTTTGTCGCGACCTATAAGTGTGAAACCAAGTTTTCAGAATTAATTTTCCCAGAAAACATTTATGGATACAATTTGGTACTCGATCTGAGAATGAAGTTGTCCTCTTTTTCTCCAAGGTTGGTTGATTGGTTTTATCGTCGCATGAGAAGCAACACGAAATCTATAGACAACGGACCTCGTAATTTTGAACCTCGGTCAAGTGATGAGGACGACATCTGAGCTGGCACCCCTCTCCTAACTTCCACTCCACGCCACGGGGGGGGGACTTTGAGTCTCGACAGATTTAACGTGCATCAGCCCCAGCTGCAAAGCGGTTCTTTAGTGGCGTCCCAGACTCGAACCCATGAGTCGACGAAAATGCCAGCTGCAAGTCCACGACCATGACCACCAGGCTACCGCGGCGACTTTTTCTGGAAAAATGATGCTCTTAGCTATCATGAATCAACCATCAATCAATCTATATAAATTTAGCTATTATCAATTAACTTTCCTACTTAATAATTTAATGTTACTAAAATTTCCTTTTTGCATTTATTTATGTAATAATTCCGAATAAGTAATAATTGCTTCTATATGTAATAATTCCTTATTCCTCCTTCCCCTACCTTCTTAAAATTCCTTCTTTGTCCTTTCCTACATAATAATTCTGTATTATTAAAGTACATCCGAATTATATTTACATCTAAATAATATTTTACTTTACAAACAATTCTCAAAATAGGTAATAAGTTTTCAGTGGGCCATGAAAAAGAATTTTAAAAATAACCGGGTTACGCAAGAAAATAATTTTGGGAAACTCTTCTTTACAGAAATGTTTCCAAAAAGTAACTCCAAATGGTAAATGTAGAGTTAATGGTATTTTTACTATATTTTAACGTCGTAATACCGTTCAGAGAAAATAAGGAAGTTCCTTAATCCTATTTTTGTTATCATTATTTTAATAGAAAGATTTTGTAATGGTTAATTTTAAATCGATTAATTTGGAAATCGTAACGTGAATTACAATTTCCTTTACTCAAAGGCAAAAGAGAAAAAAAATCAAAAATTAATTTTTTTAAAAAAATTTTGAGAACCATAAAGACATTTTTAGTGCCACGGCCTCAAACAAGCGAGTCGCCCGCAAATCAAAACAACCCGCACCATCGTGTCTTCCAAGAACTGGCCATTGAAGCGTCACATGTAACACACCACATAAATAACCTCTTTCCATTGCGTGTGCCCGAAAACAGGAGCTGCTTACGATCGCCATGAACAAGATCATAAAGAAACCATTCGAAACGAGACACAGTTCCAAAAAAGAAACAACCTAATTGAAATCCCAAAAGAGATTTTCCCATTTTCCTCATATGGTGTAGGAAACATCACCACCTCGGGAGGGAATCAGAAGTGCTGAGAACTTCAGACGCTTATTAATAGCAAAAAAAGCGAGTTTTGCTATTTATAAATAGATGCACTTCCTAGTCGGTGGTTAAGGGTCTTCTTTGTTCTAAAGTGGAAACTTTCACCGCTTTTGTCCGAGAGTTCCTCCACACCTTGATTCTATTGTTACAAAGTACCTTTTTATATTCCGTGTAAGGTAGGTTTGTTTATAAGAACGTAATTTCTTTGCCAGTATTCCACGCAGTGGTCCATTAATTGAATAGGGTTTGGGTTTTGTCTTTTTTTTTTTTATCATTAACTTTTTTTTCCGCGATAAAATATGAATGAAATCTCTTAGGAATTGTTTCATTGAGTGATTAGAACAATAAAGCTAAAACGATTTTTTTTTTTGCTGGGATTTTTTTCACCCGAGATTTATATTTCGTCTGTTGCAGTTGATAAAAAAATCTTTCTTATATTTAATATTAATCTACTCTATTTAAAAAGTTTTGTCACTAAAATTATTTTTAACACTGTGCGATATAACTTTAATTGTTTACCGCTAAACCTACAAGATAATTAATGCATTTTACCTGCATTTATATATTTATATATATATTATACATATTTACACATTGCTACATGTAATATATTAATATTACTTATTAATATGTGATGTCATAATATTTGTAAGATAGTTCCTTTTTATACATGCTTCCTCTCTTTCTAATATTAAATTAAATAAGAAATTATAGACTCTTGAAATTAATTTAAACTGAATAGTTATAATTAATAATGAATTTAGTATAATCTCCATTAAAGATGCTTAAAGTCAAATTTTATAAGAAAGAGCAAGTTAATACCTTGTATTCTATTTCACGATATTAATATTGCAAAAGCAATTACAAAACGTTTTTTATTCGTGTAAAATACGTTTCAAAATAAAAGTCAAAATAGACTGTTTGAAAATATCTTCTATTATTTGGAAAAACAAAATATGAAATGAAACACTGATTCAATTTCTAGTTAATGCAAAGAAACAATATGCAAGGGTTTATTTCATGGAATGCTATGGCTCGTATTTTAAAATAACTGTTTTTATCTTCGATAAATGTCTGCATATAATTGAATAATTGCTATACGATTCTTCAAAAATCTTTCAATAAAAATTTAAGTCAACATCTACTTAATTAAAACCCTTATCAAATTTCACATCCACCCACACCATCCAATAAAGGGGCTTTTGTATAATTGATCACGTAATATCATAAATTAAATTAAAATAATTTCTTCTTAATGCGTTGCAAAGAAAATAGTCCCTCTGGTGGCGAAGTCTGCTTTTTCGTAACGCATTAAACAGAATAAATATTATTTCATATATAGATATTTTGGTTATGATATACAGAATTATAATCCTTTACAAGATTAAAAAATAATTTACTTTGAAAAACTGACCTTTTAAAATGAGCTTTGTAAAACTATTATATTATATGATATCGGAATATTTTTCTTTAGATGATAAATTGATATTCCTTTTGTTATTTTTATACTTCTATTTCCGATTAGGTACTATAGTAACGTGGTTGCCATGTTCGAAAAATTTTGGTGTCCCTTTACAAAAGCATATTTTTTAATACATTAATGGCGATTTCTGCATGTGAAATTGAACTGGCCTAGATGTCCTTATATGGCAGTCTGTATCCTTATTTTTCTATTCCTTCCTGATATTACAATTTTCAATTTAGTACCATAGTAACGTGATGCCCATAATCGAAAATACATAGGCATCCTTTTAGAAAGAAACATTATTTAATAAATTAATCGTGAATTCTGCATGTGAAATTGAACTAGTCAAGGTATCCTTACATGACGTGTTACATAGTATCAGTTCAAGTAATTTATCAAAACTTGCCAAAAATCCTTGATGAAGGGTCAATCAATCATTTGATTGTCAACCAAAATGAAAGTCTTCTGTCAACAGATCGTTGAGCTCTTCGAATGTGGTATTTATACTTGTACCATAAATTCACGTTTCTTTTCATATAATTTATTTCTATTTCTAACTGTGTGAATAACGTGATGGGGCAGGATAATTGGTAACCTTTACAAACACATGTTTGAATAATGATGATTTTTGTTTGTGGAATTGAAATGTCTACATGTCTTTAAAAATGGCGTGTTACATTATTTGTCTGAATTAGTGCAATTAACAAATAAAACTTGATTAAGTGTTTTGTTCTGATGTCTATCTAATATTTAAATGTCATTAATAATGCAAGTTTGTTGTCGATCTAATTCTTTTGCATTTATAATGTAGTATTATAATTCGACAGAATCAAAACAAATCATATCAACATCCATGGAAAATATTTGTTAGTTAACTTAAAAACCAGTTTTTCGGAATATTCAATGAAGCTTTTTATAATTGAAATGTTTACATTTTAATGTTGCTTTGAATTCGAAAACTGAGATATTTCTATTCATTCTCAACACACTTTTAACGTATATAAACATCTATTTATGCGATTTTCGATTGCTGCTTCTGCTTTAAACTACTCCTTATGACAGAACAGTTCTTCAAATAAGGTTAAAAAGTAATCTGCAACGGAGAAGGAAATTTTTCAAAACTAACTTAAAACAGAAAAAGTACTTTAGAAGAGAATATTCGAAAATTTCCCCATTGTCCTTGACAAGAGGAATAGGAATGTAGATCAACACGTTTTGAATCACCAAACTACGCTACATAATTTAGATCCGAAATGCCGTTTGCCGTTTCCTAAAACACAACAAACCGTTCTCTTAGGATGCTCCAACCGACATGGCGATTGTGAACGTGTTCAGGTCGTGACAAAAGAAAATTGTTCTGGGCATTCAAAACTAGCGTAGATCTTCTTCTTTATTGCAATTTCCGCAAACTATACTTGATGTCATTTTTTGCCATCTAACCGGAAGTACGTTTTTACTCTATGACAGTAAAAAAAGTAAATATGTTGATCGTAGCTTTTGTTTGTTAATATTTTAGAATGTATTCCTTACTTTCAGAAAACTATTGCGAGGTATAGAATCAGATGTATGTCAATCAATAACGTAATGAAATTAAACTAAAAAAATTATTTAAAAATACGAAACTTGTTGCCATTCTTTTACAATAAGTGATACAAAAATCAACTTATTTGTCGAAATGTTCATCGATTATCTAAAGTAGTTAAGCTGTTTATCTTTTTTTTTTTCACGAACTGAAATAATTTTAAAATATCGTGATCATTTCTGTAGACGTAAAGAAATAATTTTGCATTAGATCACAAATTGCATTGTGTTTTCATTAGCAGTATTTTAAAAATAATGCATGTTATGTAATTATTGCTGGATAAACAAAATATGCTGAATAAGCTATGAAGATAAATTTATAAAAAAAAGATATTTCAGAGGTTAAAATTAAGTTTAAAAATCTTAGAGCTTTCAGAATATCTAAAATCTTTTATTTTTAAAAAAAGTTTTCATTAACTTTAAACTGATAAGGGAGCTTCATTCTAGTTTATAATTACTTTATTTAAGACGAACTTTTTAAAAATATTGTTATGCCATATGTGTTGCTTTTATATCTTTTTTTTAAATTAATGAATTTTTCAAATCAGTTAAAAATTTGCTATACTTTCTGATTAATACCTTGAAAGCAAATGGTATTATTCTCCTTCTATCTCAAGATAAACTTTGGATTTAACTTTAACAAAAATTTAAATAAAGCAAATAAAAAGAATGAAAGAAATTCCTTTTCCCTTTTAATTGTTTTTTGCTAATTTCTTTCAAATAAAAAACTTTCTTTATGGATTTAAATTGCTAAGACATTTTTTGAAGAGAAAATAAAAATCAGCTTAAACTTTTAATCAAAAACAGAGAATTGATAATTTTGCTTTAGATTATATTTTAACTAATTCGAAAATTTGTAGTAGAGTGCTTTTCTAGCAAATTACTTTCTTAATTTTACACAGATATATTCCACGTATGTTTTGCTTTGATTAATCATATTTTAATCCACAATAACCCATTATGATGTTTAGAATCCCATGTAAGCACTTGACTTCAGTATGATAAAAACACAAAGAAGTAATTAACCGAGAGAAATACATAATCACAAAAAACCTGATTAATGTTTCCCTCAGCATGGAAATAAATATGGATGCTGATGAAAGAAAGATGAAGATATTTAAAATGTTTTGACTATAACTTGTGAATGCAAAAATGCTGTACACAGAAATACTAACAACTAAACTATTTTTAATGCATTTTATAACATATTTTATTTCAGTTAAATTTATTTTGTATTGAAATAATTACAGTGTGATTTATTTAATTCAAATACTTTACTAGTCAAAAAGAAAAAGCAAAAAAAGTTTGATTTTTTCAAAATAGTTTGAAACAATAATTTGACATTTTAAGCGAAAAAAATGGGATTAACGAGTTAAGGTTAAAATTTATCTTTTTCACACGATTGCTTCACTAAAGAGTTAAATTAATTCAAAAGAAAATTTAATTTAAAACAATAACGGGATTTCTTAAATTTTTTAAATCTAATTAGTCACGGCCAAAAGACACAATGTATAGTTAACAGTACCATGGTTTTGTAACTATATCATTGCCATTTTTTACTGGTATACTTACTTAGTCATAAGAAATCTTTTGTGAATCAAAGCAGTAATAGATACAAAAAAAGTAACTTTGAAGCATAAATAACTGCTCAAATAAGAAACACATAGTTACTCATGAATAGTTTTATCAAATTTAAATTAAGTACAATTATTTATTTTTGTTTCTTAGTTAAATTCTGAACTATTCATTGCCAGATGCATTCAAGAAACAGACATACATTTTACTTTGTTTCTTTTAAAAATGATTGAGAAACCAAGAAAATTAATTATATATTCTAAAGTTCTTGTGTATGAGTGTCAAAAAAAGCAAATATTTTCATGGTCGATCTTTATAAAAAGTATTTTGAAAACCTCTCAACAGAAATTTTCATTACAAAGTAATTTTAAATGTTTTTATTTTATTTTATTTATACTCGTTATCAATAAATAATTGTAAAACTAGAAAATTTATAGAGGTTGAATGCTTCCTTAATACTTGGTACCGTGAGAATTGTCGGTCTGAGATTTAGAAATCGCATGATCAAACAAATTAAAAGATTGAATTAAATCTTGTCATGAAATAAAGACAAACTTCTTAATGTGATAGTTACAATATAGGATCAATTATGAAATTTAATTTAATTTAATTAATATAATTACACACACACACACACATACTTAGCTCATGATCTCACAAAAAATATAGTTTTAATTTCTTAAATTTTCCCATTCTCTAACTCAGATGTAGAGTTCACCCTTATTTGCAGATACAATTCCAAATTATCCATTAACTTATGTGATCACGAGCGCATAAAATATGTTGAATCAACTTTCACATATTCATAAATCTGTCTAAAATATTCCCTACCAGACTGATAGACATTGTGAATATCCATCATAATCCCTTCCTCTTATACCACGTGATCTGGAGGAATCCCTACTTAGATTTGAAGGCAAGGTAAAATTCTATCTCTTCTGATATCACTGAGACGTGGAGGTACGTGTCTTGCCCTATCAATTTTAGTTGTGTCTTTAGCGTATATATATATATACACGCCCACACAGCCATAGAAAGTCTGTATTAAATAGATAGCGTAAAGAAATACGCAAGAAACACGGCGATTTATTTGGGCGATTTTTTTTCCTGATATAGCTTAATAACAGATTACAGAAAAGCAACATAATCGTGTATTTTATCCAGGTCTGTCATTTCAAATCAATTATATCGTGTTAAACATGAAAAGGTTTTAACAAAAGAGATTGTACGCTTAATCACATATATCTGTTTTACATCGATTTAAATGATTCATTAAATACCTACGAAGATTATTTATAACGCATTTATAGGAATAATCCATTCTTTTTATAATCACTCATACGTCAAAAAGGGGAAAAAACATAATCGTTTTTGCACTTTTTATCTTATTAAAGGAATTAAACGCGTGGGATTGTAATTCGACACCACACCCGAAGTGGCTTTGTTTTTAATTAGAACAACCGGAACGAATAAGCTTGTAAAAAAGGGACATTTTAGAACATCTTCGGGAAAGGAAAACAAATTATATTCTTTTAGAATTAAAAGCTTAACTTCCGCAAAAGACTAACTGAATGTTTTTCTAAGACGATGGGTAAACAAGATAAGAAAGTGCTTTTTTTTAAAAATTGGAACTTTGAATAGATACTTTCTTTTTTGTAATTCTAAAAACCAGTTTTTATTTAGATACAGATATTTACTCTCTTCGTTTTTTAAATTAAAAAAAAATATGTATGCTGTACTTTAAAAAAATGCGTTATCCTTAGAAATGATGTTTACGTTTTTTTTTTTTTTTTTAATTTTAAATAAGCGTTAAAAATAAAAATCTGAAAGATAGTAATTCTTATGAAAAAAAAAATGCAGTGAATGCTGAAATATTGTAAGCACTCTTAAAATCTATATTTTTATACTTTATTCCTACAGTGTTTCAATGCTTTTTTAAATTAATTTGATTTGAAAATAATATATACCCTGAAAATCTCGTAATCCTTAACTTTTACACAAAATACAAACTGATTTTGCAATGATGAAGCTTAAAATAAATAAATAATATTATTTTAATTTGTTCTATTACGCTAACAATCGTATCTTGGTTATTCATTATGATTTAATAATGTTTTAGTTAGACATTTATGACTTTATGCATAATTCTTTAACATCTGCAATAAAACTAATTTTTAGGGTATACTGACATTCAGCATCATAACTTGTTAGTATTTATAATAAAGTAATTGATATTTATAAATTAAGTATATTTGTAACTTTAGTACGACTAATTATTTAAATTCAAAACTTGTTTTTAGGATTTCAACATAAATATTTATCATGATATCCATATATTTTTAATATTGTAATTCAATTAAAAAATTGAGTAGTTATTTTGCATACGGCTGATGATGTGTACATACTTTGATGTATATTTGACAATAAAATTGGAAATTTACTAAATGATAAAAAAACAAAAAATAACATAAAAATGCTACAATAGAATATATATATTCTAGAAACTTCAACTAAACGTGAAAAAAATGTATATTATATCAAATTCTTATCATTGGGTATATTTATTTATGTCACAAAGTTCAACAATTCTTTTTTTTTTATCACAGAGTAAGTGATGTTAAATAAAGGGGGCAGTTACAAGCCTCGTCTATTGCTGACAGGCTTGAAGACTTTTGTTGTTCAGTGCTCCCTGAAACAAAATTGAGTTCTTCCATCTTTATTCTAATAATTCTTGCACAATTTAATAGAATAATTGGGTTCTTCCATGAGCAATCGAAAATGACTAAAGAAAATATTAAATGCACAAAATATGGAAATTAGTAATTATTATATATAAAAGTTTTGTTAGAGTCCCCAGTAGGGGGTTGGGTGACTGCTCTGTAAAATGAGACAGAGATGCATTATGGGTAGGGAGTGATATATGCGAGTTGAGGTAATATGGAAGAAAACAATAGTGATATGCACATGTAACGTTGTAAATTATGCTGTTATAAATAAATGGAGAAGGAATTGTATTTTATTTAATCATCACGTGAGTGGAATTATGAATTATCCGTGAAATTCAGCAATATGATGACATAAGGCTGATAAGTGAAATGAGTATTAAGTTCAGATTTCAAATATGATGATATAAATTAGATGACCAATCAAAAAGGAAGTAAAAAGTAAAGTACCGTGAATTAAAAATATTTTACTTGTGAAATTTGTATTTAATTAGAAGACCGCTTTTGATTATTCATCAAATCTCACCTAAGGTCAAATAAGAGATTGTGACATATTCAATTTTTAAAAACAAACGATTGTGATACTTTTTTAAGATATTATGTGTCCATCTTATAAAGGCAGACGATTTAATTTAATGTGATACTTTTTTTTAAGATTTATGTGTTCGACTTTTAAAGGCAGACGATTTAATCTAATGTGGTGCTTTATTTAAGACATTACCTATTCTACTTTTAAAAGCAGACGATTTAAACTTAAAGTAATACCTTTTTCAATATTCTTTATTAGGAAATTTTGTTTGGCAACACCAGATCATAGTTTTTTATTTTAGATAATTTACTGGCAACGGATATGAAATTTAGTATTGAGTTTGGTTCCGAGAGGTGAAGACGAACGTTGAAAAAGTGGTGCTTGTGTAAAATTGTGTCTTGAATTTATGCTTGAAAAGATGTGCGCGAATAAATGTGATGTCCTGAAAACAAGTCATTTTTATTAATAGTCTTCAATACAGTACAAGATCTCCAGGTTCTCTAATTTGACGAAATAAATATGGACATCACAATCCATATCTGAACAATAGATGTATATATTCATGAGTTCTGAATGACCACGTGGAAACGAGACCTCTTTTCGATCATTCCAAATGCCGAATGTTTAAAACGTTTACACACTGTGTCAAGTGCCTATTATAACGTTTGGTGTCGTTAATCAGTTTGTGAACTGCCCTTCAGTTACACCCTAGGAAACGGGAATAAATAGTTAGGTCATTGAAACGTGACAGACAACAAGTTTCAACGCTGAAGGAATCACAAGTCTTTTTTGATATCTGCACCTGACAAGCAGAACTTGCCTGGACGCTTTATCGGAAAAGAACACGTCCACAGAAGTTCTATCGATACGCAATCTCGACATCAGGCCACGCGACTCCTCCCTGGCTACAGGCAGACTGGAACGGCACACGCGTTTCGTTTGACAAGGCCATGCCACTTGAAGATGGAAGACATCGACAAATGTAAAAAAATACTACAAGTAAATAATTAATCTTGCGAATCGAATAAAACTGTCAATTAAGTAAAAATCGTCACGCATTCAGTTAAAAAGATTTATCTTTTAAGATAGTGTTCCACTTAACATTTGAATGACTCTATATATAATTGAATCAAAAAGAAAGAATAATAATATGCATAAATATTTCAATTTTTTTTTTAGATTACTTCATTCATTACTTTTACAATCACGTACTTTTTGTAGACGTGCATAGGACCTACAAAAATGCAGTGGACATCTGTTATATTTCTTGTTGATGAAATGGATATGTATGGGATATATGAATTGTATGGGTAATGAGATTTGGCGAAATATTTTACATCCGAACGCTGAATGAAAACCCTGAAGAATATAAAGGTTTCAAAGTGTAATTTCAAACTTATTTTATGACAATTTGATGTGGTTATAGTTAAAAATTTTTTTTATCTTATATTAATATTATTTTTTAAAACGTGCGATTCTGTGGTATTTCATAACCTTTTCATTTGTAAAAAAGAATAATGTCTAGAAATCTGATTTTTATATTTTTTTACTACACTCTAATTATACTACAAAACACTACAAGTCTATGCGAGTGATACTTGAAAACAATCTGAAATTTACTAATAAGATTTATAATTTTTGAGGTATGCGAAAAATGTTAGGTACACCAGTAAATTCTATCTGTATGTGAGGCGAAAGAAAACAATATACAATTTTTGAAAATATTTATTGTTCAATACAACTTCCGTCGTTACTAGGATTGGTCTATAAATATCCCACACGAGTGTCTCCTGAGTAAAGTGAAAAAAATTTACTTGCGTCGTCATATGCACATCTCTGTGTTTGTTGGAACAAAAACAAACCATTCTTGAACCAGAGGATGAACATGATGATGAAAAGTGGGTTATCTTTGAAAATATCGTAAGGAAAAGAGCATATTATGAGCCCGGACAATCTGCCCCTTCAACCTCTTAGTCAAGTTTGAGGCTGAATAAGACAATGCTGTGCATAAGGTAGGACGTCCAAGGACCAATACATTGTGATCTTTTGAAACCTAGCTAATAGTTCATTTTGGAGACTTACGATCGGCATAGGATGATTTAAGCAAAGCACTGAAAGAGAAGAGGGTGGCGATGTTCAATATGAAGCACATTATTTTGAATCATGCTAATGCCAAATAACATGCTGCTTTGGCGATTCGTCAGAAAATCACAGAACTAGACTGGGAATTTCTGTCACATCTGCCATGCTCCTCAGACATCGCCCCCTCTTATTATCACTTGTTTATCTGGCTTAAAAATTTTTTGAAAGGAAAAAAAATTCAAAACTGAAAGCACACATCAAACTAGCACTACTTGAGTTCTTCAAATTCTTAGACAAGGCATTTTTCAAAAATTGTATTTACAACATTACCATCACACTAGCAAGAGTTAAAAAGTAACGATTGGAAATATATTGTACGATAAATATTATTAAATGTGAGAAAAATGTATCGTTTATTTACTTCACAAAAAGACAGAACTTTGCAGTACACCTATTAAATATTCTAGATTGCTTCGATTGCAGGTTTTGAGGATCAAAAACTGTTCAAATACAACGAAATTATACAATCTTAAATCACAGCACTAAAAAAATGAAGGAAGTAAACAAATGGCATGCATTACATAGTATTACTGAAGGTCTTACAGTAAGGTGGAATAAATAGCGATGACCTGAACAATATTTTTTTGCGGTCAATAACATACAAAATTCCAAAAACAGCCGTCGATTTAATGAGGGAAGGATCAGTGTGTTTTGAATGGAAAGAACAGCGTCATGAGACCCCTGTGTCCTTGTTTCCATAGCCATCAATTTTTGTTGATTCCTACGTAAGCAACGCATTCCCGTTGCTGTTGACAAAGACCAAGAATGAAGATAACTCGTTTTTCGCGTTTTTATCTCGTCGAATGTTTCATTACTTTTAACGTTTTCTCTCCATTAACATTCATCCATTCGTGGTTAACGGAACTGGCCGAACGAGATTCTCAACTCTTATTTAATCGTAACCCATTTCGACAGCTTTCCCAACGGAATCTTTCTGTAATCGTGAACATTCCACCAAATCTTGCGAGTTGCAGAAAGGTTCCCGATTTTGCTCTTTGCAATTAAGGTAAAAAGTGCAACAATTGACTCCTTGACCTCCTGCTAATTTGCCAAAGATATTAATGGCTCCACCGACTCTTACGACAAATGATGCATGGTTTAATGTGCGACATAATTACCACATATTTCACTTAAAATGAAAGTTCTGAAAGAAATAAGTTACAGAATTTAGAGACTGGAAATAGAAAATATATGTTGTGCATCGATTGAGAAATCCGGAGCACTACATCTGAAATTTATTGATTTTGCGGTAGTTTCTGTTAAATATGGATGATAATCTTGATTATTCATTGGGAAATAAACGCACACCCTCTCAACAATTTCGAGTGTTGTTCAAATAGTACCCGCGTTACGTGTGGGAAATGGGAATCAGATAACTCGTACAGTGTTGTCAACTAATCGTTTTTCCTTTTTCTTTGAAGACCGTGAAATTGACACCCTTTTGCATCCTAAAAAAAATGTTACCATAATTTTTTCGGCTAATGAGACTGTCATCACCTTCTTTGGACTTTTTTAATCAACAGAAACAACCCATTGCTTTGATGATTTCTGGTGTATAACGATGAATTCACGATGAAAACTCAATGCAAAAGGACAACAACAACTTGACTCAATTCTACAACTAGGTAGCAAATTCTTGTCTAATGAAAGAATCAGTGTCACATTTATTTTGGCGTCGTTTATTAAATGATAGCGCACAATGGTAATCTTAACTAGTTTTGACAATGCCAACTATCTTCGAACACAAGTATATTTTGAGCCACCTTCGTACATCTCAAATAAAATGAAAATTCCATATGAAATAACAATACTTGAAGGTTGGAAGGAAAAAAATTATGTGCAAGGAATGAGAAATCAATACTAGTATTTTTGAAAATTATTAATATTTCGATATGTTGAACAAGTGTGCATGATATTATTATTCATTGGAAAACAATTTTAGTACTTAACCAATTTATACTTTACAATTTGTGACTGCGACAGAATGTTTTACTATTAAAACAATATGATTACTTTTTTGTATGATTTGCGTATAATACATATTTAATGATTAAACTAATACGAATAATATAAAATCACATTAGAAGGATTAATTACAATATAAGTTAATAATTTAAAAAAATAGTATGCAGGTGTCAACTTCATTAAAATTCGGAATCGTTAAAAATAAAAAGTATATGTGAACATTTTTAAAATGAAATTAGGTTGCAAGTTTTTTTTTTATTATTATTAATTAAGGGGCGTGGTTTTTAATCTAAATTATTTCAGTTAAGGAGTGGGTATTGCATGTACAATAACTTAAATTTGGTTCTGAGTGACAAATATTTTTTTTTTTTTTTTTTTTTTTTTGATTTAAAAAGTTAGGATTGTGCAAAGAAATCCGCAGTTAGCTAAATACCGGAAATTAATCTATCTTTTAACAAAAGAATTGATTGCTTAGAATATTTTTCTTTAAAAAAAGAAGAACAAGTGCACTTAATGTGAAAGAGCATACCATCTATTTTTTCTTAAGAAATCGCATTTATAAATATTTTGATACATCAGACATCAGTTTTAGAGTTAGTAATATATTTATAAAAATAATTCCGTCTAAGTAAACAGTATAACTAATGTAATAAATATGCTTTGTTATTATGGACAATCTTTGTTACATGAAATATCTGTATGATTAGCATTCGCGCGTTCCTTTGATTGTTTATTATTCTAAAAATGCTTTTTTTTTTTCGATTT
The DNA here is from genome assembly GCA_019974015.1 of Nephila pilipes. Classification (NCBI taxonomy): domain Eukaryota; kingdom Metazoa; phylum Arthropoda; class Arachnida; order Araneae; family Nephilidae; genus Nephila; species Nephila pilipes. The sequence goes on along the minus strand of BMAW01015427.1, from coordinate 278,878 downwards.
CAAGTTTCGAACGTAACTACAGCGCAAAGTTTTAACTTATCCTTTTAACCCTTTTCTAGAAATTTATCCACATCTATATAATAACTAGCTGAGATACCAGCCCGCTTCGCTGGGAAGACGATAATATTATATTTTGGAACCTAAACGTAAAATATCAAGAAAATTTTCAATTTTTAATCGATAATGAAAATCTAAATTTAAAATTTTAGGAAATTGATTGTCTGTAATAATGGTTATCCAGAACTTTTCGGTAGTATTTCGCTTGTATATATATATATAGATTGTCTTGCGTGTGCTCTACTCCGTAAAAAGTCGCCATTTTAGTATTTTTCAAAATCCTGCTAAGTTTTGGAGCTAAATTACACTTTCACCAACCGTGGGGTTCCACACTGATTTATTTCTATCGCTAAATATGTACGTTTCCTATTTTCGACATGCACGGAATTTCACACAAAGAGCCCCTTCGCCAAAATCTTGCCAATCCTCCATCAGCACTTCAATATTAAATTATTCGGTATTTTTCCATTTCGCACACGCAAATCTCACCAAGTAAACTTAATTGGTGACAATACACAGTATACTTTAAAAATATATATATTCTGTTTGGCGTCGGTCATGTCATTTTTGGCAATAAAGTCGCCAAAAATAACATAACCGATGGATAAGAGTAGATTAACGGATGAAAATTACATTTTGGATAAGACTTCCGTAAAATCCGTTCTTAGTGAGCGTCTACATCGCAAAATGAGTAACTATACTAAATTTCAAGTCAATCGATTGAATAGTCTTAGAGATTTCGTGATGAGTCAGTCAGTGGTATTTCGCTTATATATATATAAATTATATTTGTAATACGAAAGATTTAAAAACTTTTCACTTACGTATTCGAAAATAAAAACATAAACTAAAAAAAATTTCTAAAGAGAAACTGCTGCCGAATCGATTAAAATGGAGAAGAAACATTCGTTTTCATGCGACTTCATTACCCTAAATAAAAGGGTAAAATATTACTCTAAGCGAGTGCAAATAATTTGTTAGTAGAAAAAAAAATTGGAACATTTCTTACATCATAACCATGAGAACCATTATTCTATTGATAATCAATAATCAGTTAACTCCTTTTCATCTCCGTTTTTGTTTTTAAATAGACCACGCACGACTGTACCTTAATTTTTTCCACGAATTTCTATCCATTCCATTATGATATTGACATCAATCAACATACATTTTCATCCGATTTATAATTCCTGCTACCGTTTTAATACATCAATATCAAAATAACCTCTATCAATTCCCTCGTGACTTCCTTTATGGAACCGTCAATTTGTGGAACGGGGGAGGGGAGGGTTAAATCACCAGTTGCAGAGGTTGGAAAGAGGTTAACACAGATCGCACCGAAGAATGTTTTTCTGCCGCAAAATCTGTGAATATTGAGGTTAGCAGCGCACGAGCTCTGTGACACTGACTGGCTGAGAAAAAAAGTTCTGAAAGAACATGTTAGGGGCAAAAAGTCTCCATCGGCTGCAGTGAATAAAGCATTAATGGTTTCGGCGTGTTGTTATGGATGTTTGGGATTTTAATCTTATTGTTCTAATGACGTGGGAAAAATGCATCTTGTCATCTCGTTTTATATTTCGCTTATTTATGGATTAAGAGTGGCTGCGAACAAGTGGGAAACGTAAAAACGATGATTTATCTTTTCTGGCTTAGGAAACCAGATGCCTGTTGCCGATCTGAGATGTGAAAATAATGACGTCGTATCGGAAATGGATTTTGTTCCTTTTGCTGTAGGAATTCTTTTCCGAAGAAGATTTTTGCGTAAAACATCAGAAGTTATGTCTACAGAGTTTTTGGATCAATCTTAACAGTTCATTGTTATTATTGAAAATTTTAATCAGTTTCAAATATTTTATCAATAGATTTTTTCTAAATCTATCACAAACCTCTCCGTTTAGAATTCTGTCAATAAATCGAGTTTATTTATCCATTTTTAAAAACAGCTTAAAAACGGTTTATTCAGCTTGAATATGTAACAAATAAGGCTGAATATTCATAGAACATTTGATACTGATTCTATATGTGAGCGTGTGACAGTATTAATGTTTTAGGAAAACAACTTTATTTAATCTTCTATGGCATAAGCTAAAGTAACAAAGATTCATTTATAATAATTAGTGCCGCCTCGAAAAGTGTAGTATTCGTAACACTTTTAAAACTTCATCTCTATTCAACAATATTTTTTTTTTTCAATATGAATTGAGTAATGTAAGATATTTGAAATTAATGATAAAAATTATTTCTATGTTAAGATCATTTTCTCGAATCGTTTTGATTCAAAATTAGCATTTTTGCTCAAACGCCATTATTCTCAAAAGGTTCGTGAAATTTCATAGTAATTGAAGCCTCAATTTTTCCGAGATTATTTTTCATACACTTTTGTCAATGACTACAAATTGCTAATAAATCAATGAACGCAAGTTTCGAATAAGTCAATGACTAAAAAATTACAAATAAATTCAAAATTATTTAAATTTCCATTTGTTTGATATTACTTTACAAAAACTTTTGTGTATGAATACTAGTTTCGAATAAGTGAATACAAAATTAAGAACAAATTCAAAATTATGGAAACCTCCAATTTTTCGATATTACTTCACGAATACTTTTGTTCTTGAATACAAGTTTTGAATACAAAATTATGAATAAATTCAACGCTATTGAAATTCCATTTGTTTGATATTACTTTATGAATAGTTTGGTCAATAGATGTAAGTTCCGAAATGTGAGTGAATGCAAGTTTCGAAAATCTAATCATTGAATGCAAAATTCTGAATAAAATTCTATATTACTGAAGCAGCCATTTGTTCGATATTATTTTACGAATACATCTAGCAACGAGTACAAGTTTAGAATAAATCAATGAATACAATTTTCTCGAATAAGTCTATGAGTGTAAAATTCCGAATGCGATTAATATTATTTAAATATCAATTTGTTTGATATTACTTTACGAATACTTTGATAAAAAAAATACAATTATGAATGCACAGTGAGTGCAAATTTAGAATAGGTCAATAAATTCAAATTTCGAATACGTTGGTGAATTCGAACGTCTAATATCTGCAAAAACGTTTCTACTCAAACATCACTTTCCGAGTACATCTTATTACAATACATAAAACAAGCAACACAGAAATTCAGTTCAGAATTATTCAATCTATATTATCACCTGTTACGTTCATTCAGAACAAAAAAAAAGTGGTTGCCATGGCCGAATAGCCAAACGATAATAATAATAAAAAAAAAATGCCACCTGCTGTCTAAGTGTATCGGCGCTTACTTCTTTACCTTCCACAAGGTCATTTATTGTGTACACTTTTCGAATGTTACTTCATCGCTGATCAGATTTAGGTCACTCGGCAGATCACATGACACAACAGTTGCTTCATTTGGTGCAATATCAAATTTATTAGTCCTGCATAGTAATTCGAGGTGCATTGTACAAGACCATTTGTAAAATCATATGGAATGCATTTCGAGAGAGAATCGAGGATGAATGAACAGTGCACCATTTGTGGAGATGGATGTGAGACAATGAATCATTTTATCGCAACATGAATAGCAATCTGGAATTTGAATAGGTAGTTAAGACATGGATATTTCTTTTTAAAGAACGTGAGAATGAATAGTCTTGAATCAAAAAATAATTATAATCCTCCTCTGGGTACGGGGAATACAGTTCAGAAATTACAGCAATTGATCGTAATGATATTTGTAAATAACAATAGATCTGTAATCAAGGCAAATTGAAGCGATAATCAAGGTAAATTGTATATTTTGCAATTGATAGTAAGGATTTAATGGATGATACTAATCACAATTGGCGAATGCTCATTTAGCAATTTATCTAATTATGTGCCATTGGCTTAAATTCCATAAATGATTAATAAACTTCTGGTGTAATGTATTTATTTATGATTAGATTAATAAACTTTTCCCTCTTTACTTAAAAGTCAATTTTATACCTTTTTTGATACTTGTCTATTAATCGCCAAGCGACTAAGAAATATCGCCAAGTAGGTTGTATCAAAAGATAAACTTCACGAGTTGGGTGACGACTTGACGTAATCATAATCTGATGGGCGCCGCTATAACAGACGAGTACCAATTTTTTTAATATGAGTATAAATGCTTGTGAAATTTAAAGACGCTCAAAGCTTTTAAATTTTGTTAAATATGGAATCCAATCAAATTATCTAAATTGATTTACAACATAATTTTTTAAAAAATAGAAGCGAAATTATATATTATAAAAAGTAGAAAGCCAAAAATATTTCTTGAAACGAAAGAAAAAAGTAATCACTGTTCTAATTAAGAAGCAAATATCAAAAATCTCATCACTTTTATGAATTTAAGTGCAGTACATCGGCAATTTCCTTTTTGAAGAATCTCTGGACAGTTCTATTTTTATCAGTAATTGTCTCATTCTTAAAGGACACAGACAGAAGCAAATCTTTGTCATCCAACTATTTGTTAATGGTATACTTACATCTTCAATAACAACCATTTTGTTGTTCGAAAATACAAAATAACTACAATGGAATATTCATGCACATAGTGATTATCGAGACTAATGGAAGTCTTGAGAGTAAGTTCAAAACATTACGAAGCATTACAGATCTTGAACGTTAGCAATGAAAGTAAATGGTACTTTAAATTGCAAAAGGCCATTTTTAGAAGCTCATTGAACTAAAGTGGTTAAACTTCCTTGCAAGTGATTTGAAGAAATTTATGGTCGATTTAACAAGCTTAGGAATTCCATTTGGCGCAGTATTAAAAAGATATCATTATATGAATGAATCTTGAAAGGGAATTCCCTCCGTATTTCGAAGGAAAGCTTTAAAAATTATTTTTGAAAAACACTGGCTTTATGAACCCAATTTCCATTAAACTCGAACGATTGTCATTCTACAAAGCTAAATGACAATAAAGATTATATCTTATTTTGGTGTAATGATCTAATTTGGCTTATTAAATCGTATAAAACGAATCTTCGTGATTCAGAATCGTAAAGAGGAATTAAAATTGCCGAGTATTATTTTTGTATATGTATTGGGAAAGTCGAAGCCTCGATAAATCTATAAAAATGGATACAATAACACTGTAAATGCTGAAAAGCGTTCTTATTTATTTCAAAAATTGGCGATAAAAGCGTATTGAGAGTAAAAAAAAAGGTGGAAAAATGAAATTTTAAACTAGAATAAGGTATTAATAAAAGGATTTTTAAGAATGATGTTACTAGACAGATTTTTATAACAAATATGTGGATAAAAGAGGACCAATTTTGAAGATATAAACAAATTTTAATAGATACTCAAAAGTCTTTCAGGAAATATCGATATTAATTTTATAAACAAATATATTACAATTATATCGGATTCCTTATACTATATTAATTCTATAAAACACTGTTTAATACATTATATTAATACTAAAATTTGCAATTTTATCATAAAATATTAATTTTTTTACATATACATTTAGTGGGATCGTCAAGAAAGCTTCATTTTGAATTTCTACTATTCTTGGATCATATTTTGTGCATTATTTAGAACATTTACTGTAGACTTAAATGTCTCTCTCAGCATTTATTTTGGCAAATACATCCACATCAAGTTTAATAAGTTCTATTCTTTGACAACACGAGTTGCTTGCGTTAATAACAAACTTTGGATACGTTATTCTATCCATATCAATCCACACAGTTCGTAGGCGGCATACGAACGAGTTATACAAAAGAGAGAGTGCATTGCTGTGTTTAATAATTTGACCGTCGATGTCTCCTTGTTTGGGTGGTCCGTCAGGGACATGACCATTTTCATTTCCTATTATTCTGTGACGTACTGAATGAATCTTTAGAGAATTTTAATTCTTACGACTTGAAATCTCACTCTTTAAGTTGCATCATTTTATAAGAATTGAATGAACGTGCTGATGTAAAAGTCAGATTTAAATAATCAAATATGAATAGTTTTATGGCTTAATTACAATTATTGAGTACGTGACCAGATGTATGAAAATGTTTAAATTTCTGCTTTATTAAATTTAAATCCAGTTCGTTTTATTGATTTTAATTTTAAAAAGTTGCCTTAGAATTTAATAAATAAGTGTACATTACAATCTGAAATAATATACTAAATTATTTGCTAATTTTTAACTATTTTCCAAGATAAAATCATTGTACTTAGAATTTTTTTAAAAAATTTAAGTATATTAAAGAATGTACCAAAATAATAGTTTTTAATTTTTCTTTCCGAGACTTTTTTCTAATATTTCACTACAATTACTACGCATACCTTTACAAATTTTCTGAATGTTCTAAAATGATAAAAATTTCCTTCCATAATAAAATTCAGCCTGATATGATTGTAAAAAAGTACGTTAGTTAAATAATTTTTTATTATATGAAATATCAGATATGGCTGAAATCAGTTGACTCTAACATATAAACCGAAGTTACTTTAACCAGTATTATTTTTTCACGCTTATAACTAAAAACAACTCACTACTTAGATTATAAATTATTTGACTGAAATTATTGGTTTATTTAACTTAGGGTGAAAGTATTCAGTCTTTTATGGAAATGAAAACTTTGGAATTTAACAAAAAATTAGAAAAAAAATTTGAAATACTAAAATTTAAATGAAATATTCTATGAAATTATATTATTGTAATGAACAGTTTTTGAAAAAATTATGATAGAATTTTGTGATTTTGATTATAAATAAAAATGTTGCTATTTTCTTTTCGAATTAAAGATAAATTTATCTAATATTAATCTAAATATTAATCTTTAATTCACGTAAAAAATTATGACTATTATGTCTTACGTATCAAGAAACTTTTTACTGGTTTGCTAATTTAGATAAACTTTACAAGCTTGAAATATATTTAAAATTTCTTTTGTGTTGTCAAATATTATCAACAAAGAAATTAAACTTAAAATGTTATATCTTTTGTCGCATAGAGTTACTACTTTAAATAGTTAACGCTAGGAAAAACGAACACGTCCCATTTCTGAAGAATGAACATTTCTTTTTAGAGCGAAAGAGAACTGGTAATATTTAATGCAAATATACAAAATATACGAATTTATAAAACCGTGTTCCTTTATTTTGAATTTAAATAACAAAATAAATTACTAACTTGATATTTTTATGTCATTTTTTTCAAACATTAATAATTTCATTAATTTGTTAAAATATTCTTTAGATTTATCATTAATTTGGAAATAATTGGTTAAAAAAAAACATTTCTAGTGTTTAATATCAACTAAAATTTAACATTATATGCTGTGTGGAAAGAGAATGTTACCTTTTGAAAGGATATTTCCGGTGTTCTAGGTAAAAACTGGTTTCACTTTTTCCAAAAAATCTGCTTCAGCAACTAAGCTGAAGTCCTTCAGTACTTCAAAAGATAAAAGCAAAACTTCAAATATTAGAAAACCGTAATTGTGACATGGAAATTTTTACTGAATCATTCTAAGCAGGTTTTAATTTCATTTAAAAAAGAGTGAAACAACTAGAAAAATAAACAATAAACCAGTGGCGATCTGTATTTTTTTAACTGATTAAAAACATAAAATACAACAGAACACAGAAAAATAAAACACTTCTTTCTTTTATTACGTTACATTAATAAGTTAATATTACATTAATATAATTACATTATTTAAAAAGTATATTTATTTATATTATTAAAACAGAAGAAGTATATGTGTATATATAAAATGATTCCATACAGAACAGTATTAAATGATTCCCAAATTTGAGATATGTAATTTTTCTTAAAATGAAAGTAAATTATTTTTCCAATCCAATGTGAGTCAAATGATTAAATACTCCATATTAAATTTTTTTAACTCTTTTAGCATAGTAATATTATAATTTATATTTTTTGATGCGGTGAATAAAATGTATTATACACCTTGATATTATCATAGATGAAGCAGAACCATTTATTCTTTTTATGATGGCAACAATATATTAATTCTATTTCACTGAAATAATTTAGAAGTTTTTTTTAAAATGTGTGTTTTCATTTTTTTTCAAATATTCAATTTTAAATGTCCTTTTTTGATTTAGAAATTACTAAATTACTATGATGGGGGAAAATTTTAGAAAGTAAATTTTCGATTAGATGTGACCGAGCTTTTGAAATGCCCTGAGTAGAAGTTGTAGATTTTCTTTCTCCTTAAACATTAATTACTACCTTTCATGATTTAAATTTTTTCAGAAAATTTTGAAATTTTTCAATATGCAGTGCACAGAATGTTGAGAAATAATCTATCTGGAACTGAATGCTGAGCTCTGATATGTTGCACATATTTTTCTCGGTGTCATGTACATAGTATAACAGTAAAAAGTTGAATTCTGAATTTTTTTACTTGTTTATTGAATCAATCTTTTTTGCTGATGTTCGATCATCTGATTTTTTCTTTTGTTATTTCAAAAATTATATTCAATTTTTATAAGAGTTTATATGATACTTCTATATATATTCCTTCATTACTTATCGGTTACCTGTTAAAAAAAATCTTTTAATTCCATTGATTGAGTTAGCCATGAATTTAATAGAAATCGTGATGACCTTGTAGAATTTCAAACAAACTTTTCCTTTTATGGTCGAAATAATTTTTATCACTTCTTTTTCAACATTAACTTTACGAGCGAATGTTAGCAGTGGAAGGCTCATAAATATAACAGCAGAAAAAAAGTTCTTTCTTGGAAATGAGATGTTAGCACTTGAATAAATTTCTTATGATGATTCCTATAAAAATATCGTTTCACTTATTGTATTAATATTTTTCTTTTTTAGAAGAAATTTGTAAACTGGATTTTATGGAGAAAAGAAACTGTCTCAAAATTATTCTGATTATTTGTTCTTTTTAAACACTAACTTTACGAGTGATAGCGAGCAATGAGTTCATAAATCTATCAGTATTATTATCAAATCTATCAGCATTATTATAAATCTATCAGTATTAATGTTTCTCAAGAAACCTGTAAGCTCTAATAAGGCCATAATATGCAAAGAAAAGCAATTAAAAGTTTATAAAGCTTTCAAGAGATTAATTCCTATTTTTAAATTAATAAACAGAAATAATATAAAAAAAAGTATAACAAGAAAGAAACTAAAAAAAATTCAAAGTAAAATTAGACAAGTTCAAACATCAAAGAACATCAAAACTGATGTTCAAGTCACACGCATTATTTTGTTACATTAAAAATTTACTTTATAAAACTGAGGCAACAAAAATATGAAACTTAATCATACAATAAAATCGAAGTTCAATTTTAAGAGATTGTATATGAATTCATTCAGGTTTTAGTTGTTATTCGAAAAGAGAAAACTTTTACAAAAACGTTGCAATGTAAATTCTCAAAATGGTACCCTGGACTGGAACAAATATTTCTATACTTTTTGGGGTTAAGCGATTTATATAATACAAGCCAACAGATAGAACTAGACAGAGAGAATCAATCCACTACCTCCCCGCACCTAAGCACATTACATAAAAAATTCATCACACATAATCATCCATACGTAACTATTCCAGTAACGCGTAAGCAAACCCATCATCTCCAACAAATAGTTCCCTTGACTCCAAATACTATCACAGAAACCATATCTTTTGTGACACTGTCCGAAATGTTTTATTGTGATATCTTTTTCCAAGATGAATAATGGCATCCCAATGCAACACTTTTCCTTCTGAAAGAAGAAAAAAATATTCACAATGGATTATGTCTACAAATGATTGCCCATTTTTTCTCCAGCTGTGGACTAAAAAAACTGATCGACATAGAGTGCCATTTTCTTGATGATCTTCGTGGGATGGGAAAAGAGGATAACAATAGCGTTTGATTCACTTTTTCTCTGAGAAAGAGCAACTCAGACTTGATCTCCGGGTAATTACCTTTTCAGGAGCAACTCTTTGTTTCTTGGACGGTTAAGCCACCGAAAAATAGAAAGAGAAAACTGGAAGGAATATCCGATCACACATAAGTGAAAGGGTCATAGTTAAGTCCATCCAAAGCTTTCACTTGTTGTGTTGGAAGTTTTCTTTTGTTTGTTTGGTGAAGATGATTTAGAGAAGATTTATTTTGATGCGTTCTGTTTTCTGGGAATAAGGTGGAAACGGTTTTACTTTTCTTTGAATGCCGTCTTTCGCTCTCCTTTTCTTGTATGGGAACTACTGGAAAAAAATTGGGAAGACATTAAAAATCTTGGTATGGTGAAACAATTGTTTTATAAGGTGTTTTTGTTCCATTTTTTAAAATAAATATACTACACTTTCATGAACTATGTTTTAAGAGGAACATTCTTTGTTTGATTTTTGAAAGTTAAAAACAACATTAGCAAATAATATTCATAAAATTTGATAGTTTTTTAGTTACAAAATTGACTTTACTTTCAATAAAAATTCGTACTTTTTCTCACTTAGATTTTAAGCGCATCTTAAACACGAATAAACTCAATTTTCATTTAAAAAAAATATGATTTCTTTTTTTACCTCCTTAATGAATTTAATAAATTTTCTTAAACAATGTTTTAAGTGGTATATAATTTAGCTCAAATTCGTAAAGTTGAAAACAATATAATTGAATAATATTCATAAAATTTAATTTTTGTGCGATAAAAGTGATTTATTTTACAATAAAAATTCGTACTTTTTTTACTCTTAAATTTCAAATACATCTTAAACGTGAACTAACGCAATTCTCATTATAACATGGTTTTATGATTCACTTTTTTTCGAATGAATGTAAAGCATTTTCTTGAACAAATTTTTAATGGCAGGTTCATTTAGTTCATTTTTTTAAAGTTAAAAATAATTTTGATGAATGATATCAGTAAAATTTGAATGATGGAGATAAAATTGATCTTTTTCAGTAAAAATTATTACTTCCTGGCTTTTAAATTTTAAATAACTAAATGCGGCTGAAATATGAGTGAATAATTTTCATTAAAAAATATGCACATAATAATTATTAAGACATATGGTTATAATACTTCGCTTTACAAACGGATTGTTAAATTTGCACTTAATAAACAAATTGTAATTATATTTAATTTATAATATTTAGACTCATTGTTATAAAATAAAATGTTTCCATTTGACTAAGCAGCTGGTTTTTTAAAAATATTTTGAGCTTTTTGGTAACTATTTTGTTGATAATGGTCTTAATTCTTAGTATAAAAAAACACGATATTGTTTTGTTGTTGTATGTGATATTAATAAAATCACATAATGGTAAGCACGAAAAAATATCTCTAACATAAACAGCTTTATGCCATCGAAATATTTAAGATTTATACTTGCATCCACAACTTGCAACTTTGATTAATTGCATGCCCTTGTTTTCGTAAATATAATCCCAATTTCAATTAATTTCATCTTACACTGAATTTCGCATATACATATGTTATCTAGTTAAAGGATTTTAATAATTAATATCAAATAAATAGCTGATAATCGCAATACATAAACAACAAATTCATACATTAATCTTTTCGTTATTAGTTACACGTCCAAAGTATGTAATTTCGCCGTTAATAAAGATGAATTTCACTTTTTAAAAATGCCTCGATGAATTTCATATTTATTTTCTGCTAATGATTATGGACCTTAACTGTATTCATACCGTGTGGTTATTACTTCCTTCACTTTTGTTTATCAATCTTATTTAAAACAACTTTAAAGCTAAAGTCAAGTGGATAGAGTCCCACACAGAGGATAACCAAGTTATTTTATTCAGATCTATAAATATGGTAACGGTAATGGCTAAAATTACGAGGTTCCTATTTAATGAATTAAATTTACCCTCTCATCATAATTTATAAAGAAGAAAATACCATAATTAATTAATTTTTACTTAATTTGAAAGAGCTGTCAAAGTTAGGATCAAGGCAAAAAACGCCTGGGCTTTCGACAGAGTGAGGAACTGCCGAAACAAACTAGGAAAGTAAAGTTACGAAAGCGCGCATTGCTATTGGATGTTGTAGCCGTAAGCTAAGAAGCATATATAGCAATGGCCCGAGAGTAGAGGACTTAGGTGAAACGGCTTCGAAATGGATTGAGTATTTGGCACTAAGTAGACCTTTCCTGACTATGATCCAATAACTTCTCACACTTGGCAAAATAGTCACTATAGCTTCGTTTATGGTTTCAGCTTCATTCTTTACCACTAACTAACTTCCAGCCTCAGTGTTAAAGTATTCACTGCTTATAAATGCAATTTATCAAATCTATTCATTACATTTTACTAATTTTTATACGATTTACATAAGTCACGTTTCATCCATTTGGAGAGCCATTCAATTTAGTCAAACTCATTTAAAGTCCATGAAATGCTAGTTATTTGGGGAAACGCCATACATCTCACTTTTATTCTATTTTTGGATAAAAACAAGCAATGAAAGGCATATCTGCAAATGCTTTGGGGAGGAGCGTAGTCAGAGAATTCGAGGAAAGCTCAATAATACAGCGACTCGAGAATTTTCCCGAAAGAAGCCTGTGGTACAAATCCCTCGAGATATAACGGTTCTTCTTAAGTGAGATTTTGGGAAACAGCTTTTGACATGTTTGCTTTCTTCAAAGGATTACACAGTGGCAAAAGAAATTCTGTCAACAATCGCCTAAATGGATTTTCATGTATCAGAAAAACTCCTGGAACGAGATTACGGTTATTTCTTGTCTGTGAGTTTAAGTTCCCTTCGGAAAACAAAATTTATTATACATGCTACTTTCTAAAAGAATTTAATGACAATTTTACTGACCTAATAAAATTTCGATACATTTAAATTCTACTTTCTGCTGGAATGTATGAAAAACAATTTACAGATATTATTCTTCATAATATAACGATTTATAAAAAAAACTTACAGATTTATATAATGTAACAATTAGAAAAGAATTCCGGTGATAGAGATCAAATTTATGATGCACAGTAATTTATAGAATAAAGGGATTCTCTTGTTATTTTCTCAGATGTAAATGTGATATTTTTCTCTTATAAAGAAAAGCGTAATGTTATTATAGAATTAAATGTAAAGAAAAAGATCGATTTATTGTTAAAAATGAAAATTAGAATTTAGACTATCTGCTCTTTGATATAATAATTTAATGATTATACCTTAATCAAAGTGAATTATAAAATCATTAGTTATCAATTTAGGGATTTAAGGAAAAAGAGGGAATAAATAAGTCACTCATTTTTAACAGAACTTAACGAACGAAAAAAAAAATAATTTCGTTGAGAATCTTGTAAGTTTTACACCTTTTGACAAAACATTTTTAAGCATAATTTTTCATTGATTTAAAAATTTAGCTGCACTTTAAGCCATCGTCTTAAAAATTGTCAATTTAAAGTTCAGCCGATCACACTGAAAATTATCAACAAGCCAATTTAAATACAATCAAACATTCAGATCATTATTGTTTTGATTTAAAAGAGTTTTTGAAAGTAAAATAGAAGAGTATTTTGAAATATAGTTTGCATTTGTATTTAGTGGTATGCTGTGTGATTATTGAACTAAACTATCAAATAAATCACTGTTAATTAAAAATTTCTCTCAATACGAATGCGTATTTATAAACAAACTCAAAAGAATAATTTTCTTACAAGCACTTTATATATAATATTATGTAAAATTATATTTTATACATTCTTCCGTGTAATATTATCTTACATACCATTTTACATTTTATAAAATTTTAATGTTTTTTCGGCGTTATGATACTCTATTTATACGTCGAAAGTTTTTGTAAGATAGTAATAATTTATAAATATAACATTTAAATGGTTTTGGAGTATTTCATACTTGCTTGTTTCAAAAATCGGTTTATTATATATATTAGTGATATTCGTTCGAAGATACTGGCATTTCAGACTGATGCCAAATCTAAGGTTAGCAGAGAGGTCCTTGATGGCACTTAATGATATGTATTACACTTTAGGGCAATTTAATGATATGTATTATTGTATTCTAAAAAAAACATCGAACTTTACCCCTGTTAACTATCCTACAAGGATAAATTTGTGTACTTTAACAGCGTACATTTAACAGTATATCAATTTAAAAATCTTGGTCAGGGGTGGCCAACCGGCGACGCATGCGCGAAATGTCCGCACCTTGGATGCTTACAAGTGGCGCTTCAGTCAAATTTGATAAAGAGAAGAAATGTTATCTAAACCTTAAAACAAAAATTCTGAAAATGGAATATTCAACTTCTACGAAGTAAATATCACGTGATATTTTTGTTAAGCAATTATATCAATTTGATTGATTGATTGTCTATTTACATTGCTCTAAGAAGCAACAGGAAGGTTATTGGCAACGAACTTTGAATTTCGAACCTCCGTCAAGCGACAAGGACGACACTTGAGCTAGTACCTCCCTTTACGAACTTTCACACCACTCCACGGGAAGATTTGGGACCTCAACTCGAATTAAAGTGCATCAGTTATGCTATTAAGCAGGACTTAAGTGTCATAAATGTGGACAGCGAGACCGCTATCATAACCGCTAGGCTACCGCGGCCTCTTTATTAAGCTGGCATGAATTAATTAACTCAACTGCCAGATTAAATTATTCCTTTTCCTCCCCTTATTTTATATCTTAATTTTCATTTACCTACCCTTAACAATGAACGTAAAACGGTATAAAATGTGCTCAAGTTATATGGTGTATCCGAATTATAAAAATTTGTCAAAAAATTTGGGCATGGTATGCAAAAGGTTGCCCCTCCCCTGGTCTAAGTCAAATATACGTAGTGTATTAAAGAGTTTCCCAAACTGGTCGCTCACAGACCATATGAATTTCTTATTTTTGATATGAATCTCTGAAATAGTTTGTTCATTATTCAGTTCAACATTTGGAACGAGTATACTGGTCTGTAAATAGGTCTTCTGGAACGCCTTCACTCTAACACTGTTCAGTTCCGAAGTCAGTGTCGCTTCAGTCTATGTGTCGACTCTCGTGTAGCTACCCTTCCTTTTCAATTTCAACTTGGGAAACTTGGTCCGGGGAGACAGATAGAGTTAGTACAGAGGGTGGTTGATGAGAACAAAATATGATGCATAAGGATGGATTTATGAGACAGTGGACAATTGCGCAAGAAGAACTAGTTTTCTCCGTTAAGAAAATTTCAATCTTACACACTGCATTCGTATCCAAAGCCAATTCGAAACATCTTTGTAATCCCAGTGGAATGTCGAGGACGAAATTTAGTTCCATAAGCTTAAAAGTTTCATCATTTCACCTCGAACATGGAAAACCAGATCTCTCATCGTTTTTCGAGTCTCTTCCAGTTTCAAAACACGAAATCCACTCAAATATTCGGGGATGACTTATAACATCTTCGCCATAAGCAAATTTAATTATTTTTAGTACGCTTCTGGGACAGATTTTTCCAATTTAAAATAAAATCTGATGTTCGTTCACCTTTTTTGATGACACTGACGCACACACACGCTTCACGTAAAGGAACGCTGCCAAATCGAACTTTCAGAAAGGAATGGAACAGCTCTTTGCTCGCAGCCAAAGGTCGTTGCTACATCACCCCTTCGGTTTCGTAGAGTTAGCGCTATTTGGGTTTTTTAAGGGCGGGTATCCTGGAACTTTTTGAATACGCTGTTTTAGCCTGGAACTTCAGTAGCTTTCTTTGATAGGAAGATTTAGCTTTTTTTTCTGGAAGTTATGATATTTGTGTAACACCGGATTTACTAACACATAATCTTAGTTTTTTTTGTAGCTTTTAGTATTTTCATTACACCATATTATTTACGTATTAAACACATATTTATATTCTTTTTTTCTTCTCTAGGCTCCTCGAGGAGTCCGTGCGACCTCAGGACGCACTTCCCCTGCAGGACGACACCGTCCATCTGTATAGAACTCTCCCGGGTGCGAGATGGGAGGACAGATTGTCCAGACGGATCAGATGAAGGTAAGAGAAGTCTTGCTATCTGAGTAGTAAATATTTCCGAACGTTAATACGTGTTACAAAGCACAAGAACCTCTGTCTGCTTCGTTAAAATAGGTGGAACTTAACTTAATATAAGTATTAACATCTTTTTTTTTTTACAATTCTTACCATCATTGCAAAGATTTAAACTGAAGATTCGTTTGGAAATCCTTCTTCATCTATTCAATGAGAGCATTCTTTTAGTGGATGTGGAACAAACTTTAATTTTAGATGTCCATTCTCAATAAATCAGGGAAAAAACGAACCATTTCAGAATGTTTATCATATTTCAAAGATGAAGAAATAGGTAAGGGAGAAAACACTTTAAAATGTTTGAATTCAGAAATTCTGGAATTGTCTTAAGAAAATATAATTAGTCACCATAATCAGACTAAATATTATCACCATAATCAGATCGACATTTGACAAACACATAATTAAGAATTAAAAATGTCCTAAAACTATGCAACTTTAATTATTTAAATGAAGTAAGAATGCCTTGTAATGACTTTTAATTTTAATTTTTTTAACTAAATTTTTTTGTTCAAATAACGTGATCTAATTTTGTGTAGGGATAAACTCGCTTCGAAACAACTTTCAGAAATTATTTTTGAAACTTTATTAATTTCCAAAATATATATATTGGTGAAAATGTTGCTAATTATTACTTGACATAGATATTAAGGTACATAGCTCTCCAGAAAAAATTAAAATTTTCGTGAAAAAGTTTTCAATAAGTGTTGCCCAAGAGTTATGTAATTTAATAAATTGGTTACAACTGAAAATATTTTGGCTTCCATAGCTAATTTTCAAAACTTCATTTATACAATTTAGTTTTCATATTAAATTACTTATTGTTGAATTATCTGTGGATTTAAAAAAAGCATTTTAAAATTTCTTGCACATCATTTCTCATTTTTGCAGTTCGCTCTTTTTATTTTAAGAACAGAGAAAAAAATAACATTAGATTTGAAAGTAATTTTTGCAGCTTGAAATCTATTTTACATCATTATTTAAACCTTTTTTTGAGCTGGATAAAACGAAACGGGAACTTTCTAAATTAAGATTTCAAAAAAAAAATATTTAAAAGATACTTATAAATAAAAACCAATTTTAAATATATTTAAATCCAACTTTAAGAGTGAAAATAATTTATTTTAAATATTTATCAAAACGATTTAAACAAAATCTCTATTTCTGAAAAGAAAAAACTGAAATATTTCAGCCATGGTACTTTTCATTCAATTCTCAAAAAGCACCACAACAGCTTTGAAAGCATCTCTTTTTCATTGATAGCTGCTCTTTTTAGTATTCTAAAAGGCAAATTCAGTAACCTGTAACAAGAAACAAATCTGGAAAAAAAATTATTTCAAGCATGGCTAATGTTGCATTGGGCTTCAAGCATTGGGACGAGCTGATGTTTCTCGTAAACTCTGTTTCTTTTTCAGTGTTATTATAAACACATAACACCTTTTTCTAAGTCAAAGATTTCTTAACCCGATAAAAGGATAAAAGGACATTTTACACATTTTTACGGAGAGCAACCTAATTCTTAACACGCGAGTGATGTTGCGCGCACCATGCAAATCAGATTCCGGTATCCTGCACTTGAAAAAAAAAATATCATGTAGATAAAACGTTGCAAAGATTCATGGTTTTTGTGACGAAAGCATGAAGTCAGTCTTTTCTGAACAGCTACTAAAATTTTTTTTATTGGTTTTTTAAGATGAACGAATGCAGTTCTTGTATTCTATTCACTAATAAAATACATTAAATGTGTGATCTGGATCAACAAAAGAATTACGCATATTTATTACCTTCATGTTTCTTAAGTATAAGCTCACATCCTCTTCGAAAGTTAATGGTTGGTACTAGTTATTAAGTAGGTTAACTTAAATGACGTTCGAAAAGTTACACTCGTATGCTCGTAGAAATAAGCACTCAAATTTAAAAAAAAAAATACATAATAAGCATATGTATATTTTAAAATGGTTTCCCACTTCTCATCACATAAAAAATTTTAATGTTATTTTGATACTATTTTATCTCAATATGGGAGATTTTTTATTTTCGTGGACTTGAAATGCTACTGATTAAGAAGTTAAATTTCATTTATAATTTGCTTTCCTTATACGGTTTAAAAGGCAAAGAATAATAATAAAAAAATTTAAAGTTCTTCAATTTTTAAAATCATTAACTTTATCTAGGGAAAAATAATTACAACACCACACAAACACCCATACATACATTCATATTGAATCAAGTTGTTTGCTGGCTAATATGTAAACATCGCCGTAAAGGAAATTTAGTTTGATCAGGTAGGTCACTAGTATGTTAGGGATGTTTTGTAGCTCTTTATAAGTTTAATGATTTTTAAAAAGCATATGAGTATATTTATTCGTAATGGATTATTTTAATTTGCCACAAAAGTGAATTTCATTCCTTCCTTTTTTCTTTCATTGGTTTTATTATTTTTTGAAAGAGACTGTTACTTCAGTCTGGTTCCTTGCCATTTTGTTATAAAGTAATTTGCTGAAGTGTGATAGTTGGATCCATAATTAGAAGAAAAAAAATCATTATTACTCAGTCCCAAGCCTGAAACAGAATTCATAGATACTATATCTCCATTTTTGTCTTTACTTTCTTAATTTTTCCTTTTTTGTTTCTACTTTGTAGGTCTTGGTAAAGGTTTTGGTATTCTGAGCTTTGTTGTAATTTTTTTAAATTACTGGTTTGTTTTTAAAATTATTTACATGATTATTAAATTTCTCTCTCGTTTAGTTAAGCTCTTTATAGATAAAATAATTATCACATGAAGAATATTTCGGAACAATTTTGTAATTAATTTTTTCATCATTATTTCGAACTTTCTCGAAACTTTTACCGGTAAACACAAATCATCTAAGATTAGTTAAACGTTATTATTAATTAACATTTCTATATGTTTGTACATATTTTGTATATAAGTTTTGAAGCACCGTTCTGAATTAATTTGTGAGATTAATAGCTCAAAATAAAAATAAAGTAACATTTATCACAAAAGACATCCAATATAAGTAAAAAATTTGTGTACAACAGGCTTTTTCTATTAATATGTGACGAAATGCTCTTGCATTAGATTCTGGTATCTTATGATAAAGGTTTTATATGTTTATTGAATCCATAATTAGTTATGCGTATCTTCATTTAATATGCTTAGATGGTAGGGTAACAAGAATAAATAATATCTAACGTGTAGTTTCTTTTTTAAATATGATCCCATATTGTTAAAGGCTATGGACAGGAGAACGTGAAAGCATTTAGACTATTGAATTTCAACATATATGAATTTCATTTTAGAGTTTCAATGGCTCATTGACGGTTTTGCTAGAAAGCTTAATTCAACTTGTTTTATGCAATTTAAATGTGCCTGTTCTTCACGCGGGAGAGTTATACTAACGGATGTCTGAAAATTTCCGGTACAGGCAATTCGCGAATTTATCAGACAAAAATACCGAACTTTTAAGCAATTGTTTTTATGTTAATAGCAAAAAGCACTTCTAACATAACGTCAAAAAATTTATCTCACATTTGTAGCAAATGCACAAAATTCTAGGAGGCAAAGCGGATTCTAGGAGGCAAAGTGGATTTTGAGAAACGCGTTTCAAAATGCTGGGAGTGACTTCTTGTTTCTTTAGAGTAGCATGGCAATTTTCAGTTCATCAATTGTTTCAGATAATCCGTTTATTTTTAAGAGCTCTCATTTTTTAAACACTTCCACAGAAAAAGTCAAGGAATACGCGGATCAGGTGAAAGAAGTGGCCAAAGGTATCTTGAAATAATTCTGTTGCCAAAAAAAAAAAAAAAAAAAATCTTGAATCATGCCCATTGGTCGTATGGCATAATTTGAGCCAGGATCCTCCTTCCATTGAGGATCTTGGCACTTTCTGACAAAAGTTTTTTATAGGATATTTAAAGAATAAAGGCTATGAAATTTGGTTTGGTTTTATTAACGTCGCACTAGAAGCAACTCGAGGGCTATTGGCGATGGACCTCGCAGTTTTGAACCTTGGTCAAGTGACGAGGTCTCAGTTGGAACCTCTCCTAACTTCCAGACCTCCTTAACGGAATGACTTCGAGCCTCGACAGATTTAACGTGCATCAGCCCCGGCTACACGGCGGTCTTTAGTGGCATCAAGGCGCCAACCCTCGACTCGACGAAAACCGCCAGCCGCGAGTCCATGACCATGCCCATTAGGCAACCGCGACCGCTAAAGTTTATGAAAAAACAGATGTTCTGAACCATTACTCGACCTTGGGTTACTTCTTGTAACCATTACTCAAAGGTTACAAGAAGCAGCCCAACATCTTAAAATGCGTTTCTCAAAATACTTGCAAACGAGCTTGGCTTTGCCTCCTAGAAATGGGCGAGTATTTTGAACATTTTTTTTGCAAATATAGGTCCAAAACATATTTCTACTTTATGTTAGGAGTGTCTTTCACCATTACCATAAAATAATCGTTTTAAAGTTCATTGGTTTTGTGTAATAAATTTACGAATCATCATTATTGGAGCTTTTGGGGCAACCGCAGTTCCTTATACTTTGTTTCAAAGCACTTAACTTTCGTAAATGATCCCAGAAATGTTGCTTTAAAAGGTGTGTAACATTTATCGTAGATGCCACTTATTAATCATGATTAATACTCAAACAGATATATTTTTAGCTCAGTCTTGCTTACTTTAACCTATTTTTCATGTATGAATTACTTTTCCTTCTTGTTAACACCGCAATCCGTAAATGGGAGGTGTAAGGCTGTGATATGATCCATCCATCATTTTCATAGCTTTGCATATTCATAAAGAGAGTTAAATAACAAAATAATCCTCGCAAAAATAGTTTAGAAAAAAATCCTCAAAATGTACTCGCAATTAATATACATTCAGAAAGATTAGTTTATTTACCACAATCAATCACAAAAATTGTTACAGATTATTGGATTTCGAAGAAAAGTAATATAAGAAGTCGTTCCACGTTAGGGTTGAATGGATGTTCGCATTTTTTCATCACTTATGGTTAAGAATTATTTTTCTTCTTCCCCTTCTTCTATTGTAATACTGTAAGCAAAACTGGGTGTATTAAACGTGGCCGTGTTGTAGGCATGTTGAATGTTTCTCAAATTGCTGTAAAAATCAAATGTTGAAGCATTACGAATATCTTAGATGTAATAAAAACACTGATTCATTGTAATTGTAAGAAGTGCATTAATTCGGTTTGGGATGTTGAGCTATTAGCGATTTGCTGTTCACTAACTTCAAGGACGTTTTGGTAGTTTGAATTGCATAAAATAACAACTCCTTGCCAAACAAAATGAAAAGTGATTTGTTAAATCAGATGAAGATAAGAAGTGCAGTGAATTGAATTAGAGATTGTGATATATAAGTAAAATAAAATTGAAAGGAAAGGGAGAGATAGAGAACAACGACAAGCTAAAGATGAGCAAATGGAAGCGAATCCTCGTAATTAATCATTTGGATAGAAACAATTCATAGTTGAAAAGCAATAAGAGTTGAATCTGTGACAAAAAAAATGTAATCATAAAGAATGATTTGGGAAGCTAAGATTTTATTATTAGTCTATATACTAGGATTAACTAAGTTAAGAGGGCTTCCAGATAGGATGAGAAAGATATTGGATAATCTAAATAAATCGTGCTATCTTTCTCTTACGTACCTTCTATTGGAGCCTTGAACTACTTGACTAATTAATTAGACTTTAAGATGGTTGCAGGGTTAAATAATGAAGTAAATACGTTATATGTTGTTTGAACTGTGGTTTAATAATCAAACGATTGAATATATCCAGATTTTAAACACAAGTTAATTTTCCTACCTTACAAAGAGCTGAATTCAATTCTAGAGTTTCTTCTTTGCTTAAAAAAGCTTGTGTTAGTTATGTAGCTGATGGAAATATGGTTAAATGTCTTCACCTAATAACATAGGGATATATCTGGTACTCCAGCACATCTTTACTCCATAGAATTTGTGTTTACTTATGAAGTGGATGGAAATACGGTTAAATGTTGTCTCCACCTAATATATCATAGAGAAATACCTGAATATTCCAGAACATTTCTAGAGAATCGATTGACCTTAAAGTCACGTAAGTTCATGTGGTATTGCATAATTAGATAAAATATTGCCACCCAAAGTAACATTAAAATTAAGTGATTGCAATACAAAGCGATATTCACACATGCTCATCATATTGGGTCTTTAAAATCTAAGCACATTCTTTTAAAAACCAAAATTTTTTCCCTGTAGCATACACACTCAAACTCTTCTGGAATTTAGACATAAAAATATAGAACGCATCGCGAAAGTACAGTGATTCAAAAATAAATTTTTAATGTAATAAAATATATGTATTATTCATTAAAGGATACTGAAGTTAAAATGTAGTATTTATGTTGAAGCACTTTTTTATTTAAACATTGATTTCTCGAGTAAATCCTGTTTTTAACATTAAGCAAAAACAGCCAATTTTAAGCATAGTTGCTCGGCAGCAGTTGCATTAGATTTTTTTTTTACTTTTATTGCATTACATATTGTGCTTCAGGGGGAAGAAAACAAAAAGGAATTACATTAAAATGCTTTTTTTTTTTTTTGACAAAAGCAGGACGAGGAATGTCATGTACAACAAAAGGGTTGTTATATTTTAAACATACTGGATTCCCACGGTTTTTTTTCTGAAATCTCGAAAGCTTACCACGTTCACAGACGTCACTGGCATAGCATTCATTTTAATTGGGATGCAAAATGACGTGAATGCTATAACATTCTAATTTATAAGTCAGATTATCATGTTTTCAACTTTATATGGAGTTCATATATTGCTAGTTTGCATTTTAATGTCCTGGCTAACTGGTTTATCGAGTATTTTCAAATTTATTTTGTTTTTAAATTCCTACTATTAGTTCACATTCTCCTTATATACAATATTCATATATCTTGTTCAAATTTTCAATCGTTAATAAAATACTTTTTATTCATCCACTCAAGTTCAAGTACGTTTTTTAAACTTGTAGTGGATGACACTTGATGTCAAAACTGTTTTTACAAATATTAATTCATTCAATAAATTTAATTAGTGAAAATGCAGTTTATCCTAACCACTTGGCGCGATTACAAAAATTGCCAAACTTGGCGAATTTTTTTTTTGCTGAAAGGTTAAGTATGCGAAGCGGAGCAGGGTAGCCATATTTGGCGAAATACCGCTAAATAATTCCTGTCACCAAGGATGGTTGGGCTAAACTGCATTCCGACCATTTAATTTACCAGATGAATAAAGAAACAAGCCAATGCTTATACTATGCCATTTGTCTTGCAATGGCAAAGCTGGTAGAACGTCGGTGTAGAATCTTCATGTCATCGGATCGAAGCATAAAATTTTTTTATTTGATTTTCAAATAATTAATTTTAGTTTTATATGGGAGAAAAACAATTTCTCTTATATAAGATATTTAGCAGGATATAAATTTAGGAATAAATACCGTCAGTGACGAAGCGTGTAGATTGCTGGAAAAATTTCTTTTGCCACTTAATATTGTGATTCTGTCATACGTATATACATATTTATATTAATTGTAGTTATTTAATACAAAATTACTAAAATAAAAATTTTCTTTGTTGACCTAAGTAGGAATTGTCTTAATTTTTTTTATATTACTTTTTTCTTTGTGCATTAAAGAAATTCCGTTATCTTGCGCACATTGCATCTATTGGAAAAACAATTTTTGAGGTGGATATAGTTACAATACATATAACTATTAAATTATAATATATTGAGCAATCAGACAAAATATAATTTTCCAATGTTTCGATACCAGGATTAGTTTAATAACAAATGCTCTGTTTATTTTTGTAGCTCATTAATACTTTATTGCCCTCGAGTGAGTTCAAGAACAAAGGTACCTCTTCATTTGTCATTAACATGATCTCACTCTGCCTATTTTACAAGAATATCCGGTAAAGTAAAAATAGCCAGTCAGAAAAGAACAGTGAATCAACGAATGTTAACAAACGATTATTAAAAAAAGAAACCCAGAAACGCATAAATTCTAAATAATAATCTTCACATATTACTTATTCCTAAATTCTTGAATACTTTTAAGTTTCATGTTCTGAAGAAGGTCAATGAAAGGATAAATTTTCCCAAGCGCAAGAAATATTCATTTGAATATATTCTGCGCCAACCGAGCCACCCATTCCTCGTAAGGGTGGATTTAAAAATTCAACAATTCCAGCTACCAAGCCTAAACTATTTTTAATGAGGACCCACCTCTTAATAATGTTTTGAATATTTTCAGGGAATTGCAAATTAACTTCCGAGGAAAGAATGTCTTAGCACAAATAATATGTCAAAGTCAAAAATAAACATTTTGACCCAATGTGGGTGAAGCATGCAATTCCCAGCCAAAGGTGGAGCAACAACACAAAAATATCACCACCTGTATGGAGTATCATCATACGTTTGGCGCATTCAGTCAGCAATTAGCAGGGAGCCTTGAACGAAATTTTAGACCGTCGATGAAGTTTCCTCCAGGCCAAAACAACAGAACGTTTGTTAGGAATAGTTCTTGAAATTTTGAATATAGGTAGGAACAGGGTGCGTAAACATTCTATATATATGCATTTTAAGCTAAAATTGAAAACAAAATACTCAATAATAATTAGTTCAATGCTTTCATTTCTCCTGTAATAAATAGATATTAGAAATTGCGAATGAATTAAATGAGGAAAGCGAGTAGTTTCTTGATAAATGTCTTTCCATTCAGAGCTTGTAATGTATACGTTTTCAACCCTGGCGATCCTGAAACATCCAACATAAAAACAGATTAGTATGATAAGGATTAAACTTATAGAAACAATCACAAATTTGATTTTTAACATGCATATCTTTCTCATTGTTAAACGAAATTACGAAAAGAATTCTTTTCCCCACTTGTACCATAATAAGGTTGAAGAAACAATTGTAGAACATTCCATTCCAAAGAATTCCAAATTTATTTTTTTCTCGTCATTTTATTCTGGTTAACTGATGCATCGGGGGATTTTTTTATTTTTATCTCAGTTAAACAACACTTCTAAAAAGTGATCAGTGTCACATCTCTTTACGCTGCAGTTGCTCACTATTCAAAAGACCCATTTTACAAAAGGTGTTAAGAGATTCCAAAAGTATCCCAAGAACAAGGCACATTAATTGAAAAGAATCTCGGGCCGTTGGAGAACTTCCGTCATTTCATTTGTTCTAAATGAGAGGAGACCTGAAGTGTGTGAAGAAGGTCACTTCTTAGAAGAATAGGGCGCTCTTGTGTCTTCCAAAATAAATTGAATTGATCAAAGGTGAAGAAATTGATTCCATGACTTTCAGGTCAAGGATTCGAAGAATAGCTGGGAATGAAGAACAGCTGTGAATTACCCATCAAGAACAAATATGCTCAGAGTGTTATTTTTTGTTCTTTTCTCAGAAAGTGGATTCTTAAAAGAGAATTTTTGATAACAGAGAAATGCAGCTGTAGGGACAACCACGCTTGAATGTGATATTCTTTGTTTCTGGAACTTTTTTTGGGATGATTTGTTTTTGTTGCTAAGTTTTTGAGTTATCTTATTTTAACGCGATTAAGGAACACTTGTATTTTTTGTTTTGCTTAAAGTTTGGATAAAGATGTTCGTCAGTTTTATTTTAAGACACAAAAAGAGATATTTTTATTCATCATAGAAACCATTTTTATTCATCGTAGAATTCTTCATTCTTTTATTTGATTCGTGAGCATTGGTTATCTACCTGAGAACTGTAAGGTTACAACTTTTGAGTTTCGAGAACTGGAGTAATTTGTTAATATTTATAATATCATCCGTATATAATATACCCTCAACCTATTTTTACGAACCGATCTCAGGCAAAAGGCAATTACATATACACGTTATAATACAGTAATTGATCAAAACTGGATCTTGAAATTTTACGTCATTTGTTCGATTTGTCGAAAAACTACTATCAAGCTAAACGAACATTATTTATCAGACTGCGATAAGTTTCGTTTAGTTGTTCATTCCTTCATTCTGTTTGACGAAGAACAACTGTCAAACTGAATAAAAACATTGTTTATCAGGTTGCCATAATTTTCCTTCGGTTGTTCAATCACTCTTTCAATTTGTCAAAGAATAAATGACAAGCTAAACGAATCTTGTATAAAAAATTGCTGTAATTTTTGAAAAAAATTAAAACTTTTTAAAATATATTTATTTGGGAAGACGAAAACTGTTAAATAGAATTTAAATCTATTGCAACCATCATGTCACTCAGACGCACTCTTTGTTTATTATATAGATTTTTGAAATATTACAAAATGTAATTAGTTTTACTTTTAATATGATGAATTATACTCAACGATTATAATGCTTGTGTATTTAATAATGCATTTCTAGTTACATATTAATTATCTTTCTCAATTTAGGATGTGTGATAAGCGGAATATATTACATTTAATCTTACTTCAATCATTACACCGTAAATTAAAAATAATAATAATATTTAATTCAGAATTTCCCACTAAATGAATGCAATGTAATCTCAGAGCATATTGAATAAATCTTTTTAAAAAAAACGATTCATATGTTATTCAATAATTATAATTTTTAATCTGCATTTTTCACAAAAAGTACATAATGTAACAACAAAAGTTAGTTTTGAATGCTACGTTGGTCTTAATGAAATTTGTGACCCTGTACTTAAATAATTAAGCAATCCAGTGTTAATAAGTTCTTTAAAAATACATTATATTATTAAGAATATATGCTCTAATTAATAAATTGCCAATTTTATTCTTATGAAGCATACACATGTTTTTATGATTAATGTAAACACAAAATTATAGTGACCTATGAATACCCCCAACAATGAACGACAGTGGTTCAAAACATACCTGTTTTCGACGATAGATTACATTTCTAAGGCTAATTGGATCACAAGGCAACCATCTAGTGCTACCATCTGTTAGATGGCGTGGAAACAAAATTGACTCTGATTCATTGGTTAATTTTAGTGACTTAATAAAATTTGGCAGCCAATTGCTGCTAAATCAAAATCTGTTTGTAGCTGTGTCAAGTTGTCATCGTGAATAAGACCTGGAATCATCATTATACATCAAAAACCCAAGCAACAATTTGAATAATGAATAGATTCGGGTGAACCTGCTCCAATGACTGGGCTGTCTCGTCGACTGGAAAAGTTGTGGCAATGATTTTTAGGATGCGAAGGGTCTCATACTTAGGACTTCTAAGCAAAGGGAAAATCAATGACTGCAGAGAATCGTCCCGTTCCTCACACGAGTACGTTTTGAACAGCCCTCGTGTATCATCAGTTTAAGCTTTCGAATCACGCATTGTACTCAAATTATTTATGAATTAAATTTGATTACGTAGTACAAAGTTGGTATCTACTGAAAAATCAAATATATATGCAGATCATTATCAGAATACTTCGGAACAGTATGTTGAGATACATAACAATTAGGAATGTGATTACTCTACATCACATTCAATGGGTGCGTCTTGAAACGTCCCACACCTAACTCCGGCACTTACTCTCTAACCCAATTTATTTTTAACATTAACACTCCGTACGCACTGCAAATTTCATTATAGGAGCCATTTTTTTTTATTGTAGTCTCGTTACCTGTGCATGCAAGTAATCGATGTATGATTTTCCAAAGTGGTTCTAAGCTGTAATAACATTATTTAAAAAGCAAACTACAAATAGTCGCATTTAAATATGCATGATTATGTCTTTGATATATTTTTTTTGGTATTGAATATAAATGCTCAATTTAAAATTATTACTGTGGCTTTTTCACGAATTCTCATTGAGGATTGGCTCTTCTAAAAAGAAAAAAAAAGGAATGCCTTTTGTTCACAGTAATTACGTACACTTCGAATGGTTCATACAGTTTCCTGTAGTAACACGTGAACTGAATAATTTACAGTAATGCGAGTAGAAATGAATTATTATTTCAAAGAAGCAATTACTTAAGGTTATAAGGGGCGGACGATCAACTTAGTCGAACAAAAAGAATCTTAATCTATTCTCCGTTACGCTGATATAAAACAAAATTACATAAATACAAATAGTGTGAAATTAGTTGCAATTTGCTTTCTAAGAGTAATTTTGTTTTCATTTAAGTGTTCGGTTACAATTAAGCTTCAACGTTAACATGTTTTCTTTTTTAAATTAATCAAATGATATGCTTCATTTAGTTAAAATTCCCTCGCAATTTGTTGAATAAACCACTTGATTGATTAAACATTAAAATATGTTCTTTAGCTTTTGATTAAAACGTATTAAACTTGTGGGTCTCAAATTGGGTAGCACGTGGTTCTTAGAAATACTCGTACAATTATTTCTAGCCTAGTATTGTAAGACAAAGTTTTGAGTTTCGAGGATATGAGAATAGTTTGTTAATATCTACAATTATATCTATTTCTTAAATCTCCCCTCGCCACTATTTTGAGAATCCAATGTTTGACGAAAAAGGTTTCCTTATACGTGTTGAAATATGGTTATAATTATTATGAAACACAAAAAACAGAGAGAGAGAGAGAAGAGAGAGGATTATTACCGTTACTATTTTATCTTAACAACTTTTTCAGTCAACCGTAGTGATTCACAGCGTAATAGTGATGAAACAAATATGTGAATTGAATTTAAAATGCATTACGTGATTTATATTAGATATAAAATAATGAAAGAATCAATATATATCTCATTATTACAATAGACGGAAAAGATGTAATTCTCACACATTTCTAGAGAAATCCATAGCAAATTATACTGAAAACAGATTTCGATCCGAATAATGATGAGAAAATGTATTTGTTTTTGTAATAAAAGTAAATTTTTTTGGTATGCACTGGATCAGTGTTTCGTACCCTTCTTTTGTGTGGTATTAAGATATACATTATCATGCACAGTGATTTGTTTTCTATTCATTTTATCAATCGTAAATTGAGTTATGGAGATTTGTGGAAATAACCTAAAATTTAGTTGTATGAAACTAATTCTTATGATGTGCAAAATCGAGATAGTTAATGAAGTAAACCAAAAATTCCTATCCTTTTTGGTTTGAGATAGTTTTAATGTATTATAACATCCTACTTCTACCAAGCAACATTAGACTCTGTCTATTGGGAAAGAATGTATTATATCAATTAAGTTAATGCTTATCGTAAAGCAGATAAATTGTTTTGCATCTCATGATTCCTTAAATAAAAACAAGCATTCAATAAGTGCTGTTGTTTCGGATTTATTACTAGCGTGAATGAAGAATTTTTTCATATTCTCAAACGAGTGTACGAGTAGTAAATTTAATTTAATGATAAGCGCACAAGTGATGTGACGTGATGCAACAGTATATTTTAACGGCGCAAGAGCCAGATGTGGCTATGCTCCACCAAACAAACTAAAGTTGTCGTCTAGACGTTTGAAAATAATTGAAAAAAAAAAAAAAAAAGATGAAAATTGATTGCCAAGAAAGAGAATAAAAAAGGATCGCTAAGGTACCCCGGGAGCGCGTGTTTACCAAAGACAGTAAAACCCCATGAGTAAAAAAAAAGATCACAGCTTCCCTCAGAGTCCTGATGCCCGTTCTTATTTAAAGAAGGCAACTCCTGAAGTTTCCTCAACCTGAAGGACCAGACCCCTTATATACTCCCCTGGTACAGGGTGCCTGGCTGTACCTCCAAACGTTGGATACCCATTTTAGTCGCCTCTTACGACATGCATGAGCTACAGTGGTGCTACTCTTTCACAACCAGTCACCACACGGATTATAAACGTAAGAAGAAAAGAATATTTATTTTCGCAAATAAGAATATTTGCTTCGTTTTGATTGCAAGTTGGAATGAAATTTGCATTTTAAACTAGCAAATAATATGTACAGAATATGTTGAGTTCGTAAAAAGTTTTAATACAGTTCTGAAAATTTTTATGCGTAATAAGTGAATAAAATATACTTTAAACTACCATAATTATATGATATTAATTAATTAATGATTTATAATAAATGCATTTTCTTAGAATTTAATTGAACGTGACTACATTTTTTCTTCCCCAGTGTTGTTCAAAACGCTTTTGAAACTGGAAAGAAATTCTTTTTGCCCCGTATTTAACATATATTAGCTCTGCATAGCTTAGCATTTCCTTAGCTTAGCATTATCCTAGCAATTTCATTATTATTTTGTCGTATATTAGTCATTAAATACATGACTTTAAGTACAAATATTATAAAATAAGTACTATTATTTATATCTTATAAACAACTGTGTCTAATTTGGTTATAAATAAAATACTACAAAAGAAATATATTCGTATATGTAATTTGTTGTAAAAAAAAGTCACAGATGAATCAATATTGAAAATATTTAAAGTACGTCAACTAAGGCACAATGCGTATAAGATGAATACACAAACACTATTTTTTGTTTACAAGAACATTGGCAGATCTACGCCAATGAATATAAATTCGAAAGCGATCTCGTGTTTGTTTAAAAAGCAAGACAAGTAAGATCCGTTTTTGTAATTATTTTAATTGATTTTATTCGAAAATAAATGTTTCATTCTAAGTTAGGCATTTCATCCAAGTTGTGGCGAGAAGTGAAATATTCGGGGCAAGAAGTGAAATATTCAGGTCAACCTCACTTGGACCGGTCTGCTACGACCTTGCAAACTAAATAAATGGAAAAAAAAGGTGATTCCTATGACATTTTCGGTCGCCTTTTGAAAATACTGCCGCAAGAATAGGATGTAGATTTCTCAGATAAAATAACGCTGTATCTATTTTTAAAATAAACACTTTCGGTTTGGAAATACCATTTCAAACTAATCGCAAAAAAAAAAGTCCCCGAGAAATAAGAATGGAACAAGCACAATATGTATTTAAGTTTCAATCTACCAAGTATTCATTGTTTATATTCAGGTTTTATTTAAGAGGCGTACGACCTTAGAAATGAAATTATCTTCTTGTCAAAAACAAAGTTTTAAAATATAGGATTTGTACTAAACTATTAATACTTGTACGATTTTATGTGATTCCGTGATTGCAAACTTTCCTTTTTCATTACGAATTTCACGAATATCGTTAAAAATACTTTTTTATTTTTATAAAAAAAATCATAACATTTCCAATCTATAGAAGTTTCATTTGTATAATCTAGAATCTCTATATATCACTTAGATATACATATAAATATTGAATTTCTGAATAATAATTTCATTTTTACCTGATAAAAAGAATAACGTTAATATAAAAGTAAATGAGTAGGTTTTTTCTGAAGAAATTATATTTCGTAATGTACAAAAACTCAGGATTTCTTGATAAAGAGAAGTAATTTTAATAGAATAAGGCGTTGGTAATTCTGAAATTCCTCATGTATAACATTTACGATTTGTCTCTTTCTGATTTTTTTAAATGAGCAAAATTAATCAATGTTTACGACTGAAAATTGTAATTTGGCTTACTGACACAAATTCTAAGTTTCTAAAATAGAGTACAAATCTCTCATTTTAACATAATTTCAGTTTCGTTAACGTTTTAGTGCCCAATAAAGCTTCCAGCCTTTAAACAACTTCATGGAAATCGATGATCTCCTTAAAAAGAAATTTAAATTCTCGAATGAAACAGGCTTTTAATAATGAGAGTAATGGAGCGCAAACAGAAACGGTTGACAAACCATTAAGTGTATCGAGAAAAAAAAAAAAAAAAAAAAAAAAAAAAAAAGAAAAGAATGTTTCGTGCTCAAAAACTGGGAAAAAAAGAAAGTAAAATAAACAGAATTGAATTTAGGGTGAATTACTTACATGGAACAAAAAACGTTTTTCCTCTTTTTTTTTTTCTTCTTCTTTTTGCTCTTTCGAGAGCTTGAAGGTAACATGCAATCATTCAACTTCGATACTGTTTTAAAATTGATCCTGAAAATCATGGTCAACTACATTACCCTGCACGAGATGCTAGAGTCGCAAAAATCACTCAAATGTATCATGTCAACTAATTTTTTTTTTTTCTGCAGTGAGTCGTAACTGAAGAAAATCTTTTGAGATATCTCACTTCCTTGTTAGATATTACTCGAAAATATCGATATTCAATCGCAAATGCTTAAGTAATATTGCAATTAAAGGAGCATTATATAGTAGACGAATTTATCGTGATTTTGAAGTACATTAGCAGTTATTAATTAATATAGAATTACATAAAAATACATGCTAGAACATATCGATATTCAGTAGCGAGTGTTTCAATGATATTGCGATATGAGATGAATCAATAGAAGGAGCAATTGCTGAAATTTTTAAGTATCTAAGTAGTTATTAAGGAAACTAGACGAATTTTCTGTATATAATAACTAATAGAAAATATCGATGTTAAATCGCGAATTATATTGCAGTATAAAGAAGCATTATGTAGAAGAATTTACCGAGATTTTAAATTATATTAGTAGTTATTAATTAATCTAAGTGAATTATACCTAATAAATAATAGAAAATATCGTTACTCAGTAAAATATCGATTTAAAAGGTATTAAGATTTAAAATGCATAAGTAGAAGGAGAATTTGCCGAAATTTTTAATATCTAATTAGCTATTAATTAATTTAGACAAATTAATCTACGTATAATAAATAATATAAAATATAAATATTTTCAATCGTAAATGCCTAAGTGATATTGGGATTCAAAATACATTATGAAGAAAGATAATTTACTATCATTTTAAAGTAATAGTTATTAATTAATATAGATAAATTACCGAATAAATATTAGAAAATATAGATATCTTCAATTGTGAATGCTTAAGTGATATTGAGATTCAAGATGCATTACGTAACAGGAAAATTCACCGTCATTTTTAGTAACTAATAACTAATTTAAACAAATAATAATTACGTAATTAAAACGGTAATTATTAAAAAACAATTCAAATTATTAATAGGATTTTTTCCTTTGATAACTATTTCCATTTCTATTTCACAGTGCCATTATAAGTTCACCGTTTATACAATCGAAGTTCACTTATGACTATATTCGAGTAGTGTTAAATGTTAGGACCTGAAATTTGACTTTTTTCTGATAAAGAAGCACTCGAACATTTTATATTCTGACTTCACTTTCCTTTATAAAGCAGCAAATGCTGTAATATTACACATTTCCATCCGTATCATTCCCTTTTTTCTTCTGTAAAATGTGTTCTATGCTTCGTTTCCTATACTGCAATGGTAAATAGCCTTTAAACTTTACGTATTCACGTGAAAAATTGCGTATTTTTGGAACGTTCCTAAATTTTAAGAATTCTTTATCATAAACGGATGTATGTGTAACAGCGTCGCCAACTTATAAGAAAAAACTGAACAATATTTTTGCCTGTAAATGTGCTCAGGTTTCAACCAGGTTCTTTGACATTATTTGAATACAGTCTTAAGCGTTAATCTAATTATGTTTGGTAATTCAATACAAATAAAGATGAGTGAAAACGTGGATGGTTCAAAAAGTATCTGTCTTTATCAACAGATAGCGTTGCTAAGGTATTTTGATGTTAGGTTTTTGAGCTGCTATCAATTAAACGCTGCCAAAACAAATTACATAGTGGTTTATTCGTTAGTTTTGATCAATCCCGGTCGAGTTGTCACCGTTTATGAGAGCTGTATTTATAATTATGTACCACAGAAAACGAATAACAATCAAAACAATAAGTTGTTTCCGGTGAATATGCTCTAAAGAAGGCGAAGATAGTCCCATCAGAAGAAAAGTTATGGCGACTGTTTTTTGGAATATGAAAGGCGTAATACTCATAGACTTCTTTGTAAAAGGAAAAATGATCAATGGAAGCTGAGAGTTACCCCATCCTATTTCTAGTTGCTAATACCCAATATCCCGTTTCAAACACGAGGACTTTTTGTACCAACCATGTATATTTTGTGTATTTATAACTACATTTTTATACCTTTCATATAAATTTTATTAATATATGAAGATGATTAAATAGTTCTATTTTCCTGTAATAATACACTTATGTTATTAAATTGTAAAATTAATATCTGTATTCAATTTATATTATGAGACTTTTTATAATGGAATTACTCCTTATTTTTGTGACAAAATGCTTCTGTATATGTACATTAAAATAACTTAATTGTATCTCTACTTTAAAAAATTGCAGTTTAAATATATTGCGATTATATCAATTTGCTTCAACGAGGTGAAAAAAAAGTTCGATGAGCCAATTAATATAATTAATTCAATAAAGAATAATCTATATAATGTGCAAGATTTCAAAATGTACAACAAATAAGTTTTTTTTTTTTCAATTGTGGAAGCCTTAACTATTTAATATAAATTTTTGATTGCTGAGAAGTTCCGAAAAGCATAGCGTCGATAGGGAGAGTGGGGTGCCAACTCAGATATAGACCTCGTCATCTGACCATGGCTTAAAATTACGAGGTGTACTTGGCTGTGTTTAGTGGAATTTGTATCGGGCATAAATAAATAAACATTCGGAAGAATGATCAATTAGTAATTTAAAAAATAATTTTTTGAAATTATTCCTTTTCAATGTGAGATGAAGTTTTTGTATTCTGTATGTGTAAATGAGAAATGTAATTAATTGTGCCTTTGTCTCAATGGTACGCTAATTTTTTTTCTGAAATAAATTATAATGTTTTTCAGAAAAATCCCTGACTATATAACATAAAATACACATAAGAATTAAATCACAATAATTACTATATAACCACTGAGGTTAAAGTAGTGAAACATTGAGAAATTCTATTAATATCAATCTTTAACAATTTTTCTTTCAAACTCTTCAAAGAAAAAGCCTAAATTACGAAAAAATTATGAAAATATCCAAAGGCAATAGATTTAGAAAAAAGCATTATTACATTTTTTCGCCTAAAAAGTAATCTTAGCATCAAAAAAAACTTTTTTGTTGTGATAGAAGTAATAAGAAACTCGGCAATATTTTCTTTGGTACATAACTATTATAAGTCTGTTTTTATTTGCTCTATTAATACGATATGAAATTTTTTTTCTGTTAATAAAAGAATTATTTCTGTCGGTTAATTCAAGAATGAGGACGAATATATCTTAGTTCTTTTTTTATTGCACAAAGACTACGAAAATACTTTAAACGTTATTTTTCTTAATCTTATGAATCTTTTATTCAAGTTTTTTGTGTTGTTTCGGAGATTAAGAAAAATCGGAAGTCTCGTATAAGAGCATTGCAAATCCGAGACAGGAAGTACTATCAGGAAATAAGAAGGGAAAAAACGCTCTCTTCTCATGAAGATAAAAGTAAAAAAGGGGATTTTCTAACACCTACTAATTTACCTTTTTACATTGTTTCCTTATGTATAACTGTTTTCGACATTTATTTCTGCAGGCCAAAAAATTATTGCTTTATTCAAACAATAACAAATTGTTTGTTCATATCTATATACCGTCAGTATGTTTCGAAAACAATACTATGGAATACGTAGTTTGAACTGAAATGTGCAAATAAAACTGTTTCCTGAAGTTGGTACTTTGGTGTATCGTATTAAAGATAAAATATAGTTTTTGCATTAATATTTTTTATATTGATACTTTCAACTCAACTTTTTTTTTTATTGTCGTTCTTTTCTTTTTTACTGTCGTTCATAAAATAACGTAGGAGTAATTGTTTTTAATTTTTTAACTGGCTAGTTTTTTTTAAATATTATATAAATATTTTAGTGTTATATAACAAAAAAAAGTTTCAAGCTTCATTTTCTTAGATGTTAATATTTAATGCATTTTTTAAATCAAAAGTGTATAAAAAATTAAGAAGTTTTTTCACAAATATTTTTTATTACGTCTAGAGTTACTTTCATTCAGTTCTACAACTGACTAAAAATATGTTAAAAAGAATTTGATTTTTTTGTAACTTCGAGTTATTTCTCCCCTTTATTTGTATTTGTTTAAATTTATAGGTTTTTTTCCCCATGTAAAACTTACAATTGTTAATAGTATAGTATGTTGTTAAGTATTATCCACGAACTTATTAAAATATTAAATGCACGTGCATCGAAAACAATGACTTGGAAAGTTTTATTTTTTCCAAAATCATTTACTAGATGGAAAAAATTCAAAAGAATTATATCCAGTTTCTATTCGTTCTGTTATTTTACATTCTTATCATTTAATTATTGATTTAATGCATATTCTCAAAAAGGCGAAAATGGTGACATTGATGAAAATACTTTTCTATTAAAATAAGGCACAATTTAAAATCATTTGTTCCTAAAATATTCTGAGCATCTACCAACATTTTTGATTTCGTGAACGTAATATTTTATCTTAAGGAGAATTTCTACTTTTCTGCTCAAACTTACATTAATGCATTTATTTGAAAGCAATAAAATGCACCGAAAAGAGGGAAAAATAAAGGTTTCTGTAGAATTAATTTTCCCCCTACTTTTAAAATATTTAAAAAGTTTTAAAGATTGGAAAACGTACCAGAGAAGCATTAAGATAGACGCAAAAATATTATTTTTCTTAAATCGAAGGTAAAATGTAATTCCGCTGAAAGCTTCATTATTTTTTGTTCTTTCGAATGTACTTTATATATTATCATTGCAATTAATACAAGAGTCTAGGTTTGACGAGGAAATCAGAAATTCCATAGGATTAACATTACGTTCACAAAATCGAAATAGTTTATAGAAGAGAACCTTAATATAGTAAAACAAACATTATTATTTCTTTATAAAGGGGATGTATGCAATTTTTTGAATTTTTAGTAAGTTTCCTTCTTTTAACTATAACATGTTGAATGTAAGCAGCTTTTTTAACTTACATTTAAATTGTAAATTAACAATATAATTTAACTAATTCATGAGATAATTCGCATACAACTAAGAAAACACGATTGTATACTGAATAAATAAAGAAATATTTGGTTTTAATTTACTATAAATTTCTAGTTTAAGATTTTAAGAGTTGAACTAAGGGTAAGTTGTAAAGTGTTATTTGTTTTTTATATTTAAAATTATATATCTATAAAAATGTATTTTTAAGCAAATGCATCACGTTGATTATATCCCAGTTGTAAAAGTATTTTTTTACGATGATTTTTTATTATTTTCGAAAATCAGTATGCTAGACTTTTGACACGTGATTTTAATAACAACATATTTAATTCAAATGAAAATCACCTTAAGGTATTTGTAATTATTACTGATAAAATGCGTTCAGAAACATGCCAAATATAGATTTGCAATAAATAATTCTAAGTATTGAAATACGTATATTAAAATTATAATATATATATATATATATATAATAATAATAATAATAATAATAAAGGGATTTACTTTAATTAGGCAGCTTTGTATCAATTATTTTGAGTTCGTTAACGTAGTTGTTAATTTCTATTTCAAATTGTGACTTTTTTTTATCTATTTGAATCAAAAAGGTGCATTCGAAAGAGTAAAACAATGAGAACGGTTTCTGTGGAATTATATTTTCCCTCCGAATTTTAAAAATATTTCGCTCTTATTTTAATTATTCGTTTTTGTGGATTTTCTTGTCTTTAAAATATTTTTAAATGTATTCATAAATCGGAGAGAAAATACAATTCCCCAGAAACCATCATTATTGTTTGATATTTTGAATTGATTCTTGAATTCAAATAAATAAAATATTCTAAATTTGACTACGAAAGTAGACCACGGGATTGATATTACATTCACAAAATAAAAATGGTTGATAGACCAGATCCTTAATGTTGACATATCAAATACTGTGGGAAATTAAATGGTATTTTGCAATTATTTTCCCAAATGCATCCATGATTATCGTGACGTCATACAATTTACACGCGGAATGCAACACCTAAATCTCATTCACGCGTGTTGCGTAATACAATAAACTCACCATGCCGTGGTAAATGCATAAAAAATAAAGTCAAAAGTGATTCTGAACAGAAAAAAAATCCTCCTTTAGATATCCGTTAATCTCTTAGGAAAACAGTCTCAGACGTGAAGAGGAAATAAAAAAGACGCCCCAAAACCTCACCGCCCCGGGTAAGTCAAGGTGCTCTGGTTAATGGTGCAAAACATATAATATCTTTGACGACTTGGGGCATTTCCGCCAAGAGATATTCTAGATCAATCAGATTATTTAGATCGATTCTCTTGAGGCAGAAGAAAACGATAACTGGACTCTTCTTGTACCCGATATTTATTTTGGAAGAAAGTCATCTGGATCCAGCCAAGTAGGACAGTTAGTATTGGAAATGTATTATGGATTTATGTTTCGATTTCGGATAGCAATTTGGATTAATGGTTGAATAACGAATAAGTGGATGATTGCTGTTTATTTATCGTGATCTCGTAATAAGTTTAAATTGGATCTGGAAAGAAACATTAGAAGCTGTTATTTCGTGAATGGGTTTGAAGTTTTCAAATAATATTAGAACTATAAGAATTTCGGTAGAATTTTTTCTTTGTATTTTAAATCGGAGCTTTTAATGAAACAAATCTTGTCTTAGAATCATGAAACATGAAGTTGCGTCTTTTTTAATTACTTTACCAGGATTATCAGAATCTAGAGCATAAATTTAAAAGCTTGTTATTTCGTGAATGGATTTGCAACTCTTCGAATGATGATAAAAATAAAAGAATTTTTCTATGGTTTTTATTCTCTCTCTTTTAAATTGGAGATTTTAATGAAATAAATTTAGTTTTAGCAATTGAAATTTAGCCCTTGTAACTTTTTAAAACAATTTAACAGAAATATTAGAAGCTGTTATTTCGTGAATGTGATTTCGCAAGTTTTCACATGTTAATAAAACTAAAAGAAATTTTTTCATAGTTTTTATTCTTTATTTGAAACAGGAGATTTTACGAAACAAATCTATTTTAGAAACATGATTTTGCGTCTTTTTCAATCTTTTAGAAGAAACATTAGAAGCTGTTATTTCATGAATGGATTTTAAAATCTGCTATTGATAACAAAACTAGATGGAAAATATCTGCTCGGGTTTTCCCCTTTATTTTAAATGGAAGATTTACATGAAATATAGTTTTAGAAGCATGAAACACAAAGCTGCGTCTTTTTTAGTTGTAAAGCAGAATTATTAGAAGCTGGTGTAAAAATTTAAAAGCTGTTACTTTATGAATGGATATGTGATTCTTCGAATGATTTAAGAAATAAAAGAAGAATTTTTCCGTGTTTTTTCCCTCTTTCTTTTGAATTGGAGATTTTAATGAAATAAGTTTAATTCTAAAAACTTGAAATTGAGACTTTTTAAACATTTTAACAGAAACATTAGAAGTCCTTACATCGTTAATGAATTCGCAAGTTTTCTCATGATAATAAAACTAAAAAAAAAAACAATTTTCAGAAATTTTATTCTTTATTATAAATTGGATATTTTATGAAACAAATCTATTTTAGAAACATGAAATTGCGGCTTTTCAATCGACTTAGAAGAAGCAGTTATTTCGTGAGTGGATTTGTAAACCTTCTCGTGATAACAAAATTAAAAGAAATTTTTTTATGTGGTTTCTTTCACTTTTGTTTTAAACTGGAGACTAACATGAAGCAACTCTAGTTTTAGCCATATGAAACTTCCACATTTTTAAAATTAGTTTAATACAAGCATCAGAAGCGAGAACAAAACATTAGAAACTATTATTTTGTGTATTTATTTGTAAGACTGCGCAAATGAGAATAGAATATATGTGAACTATAAGAATATATGTGAACTATAAGAATATATGTGGTTTTCCCCTTAATTTCAAATCGAAACATTTTAGCAACATAAAAATTAAAATTACGTTTTTTCCCCCCATGAATTTAGTAGATAGTTCATTATTTTTATACAATTCAAAGCAAAATATTTCTTAAAAATGTGTTTCGAACAATTTTATTTGTCAGAATTCCAGCATTTATATTAAAAGGAAATGAAATTAATGTATTTACTAAAGTCGCTTTTCTTACACAATATTTTATTTCCAGAAAAATGGGTAGCGCACATTATAAGAGATTTTCTACAGCAATATTTCTTTAATAATGTGTTTATTTTTCTCTTATTATGTTTGCCTTAGTTCATTTGCCCTTAAGGCTCCCGTCTACCCGCCATTTTGATTTCGTCAACTTAATGTTAATCCTATGGAATTTCGATTTGAATTCTCACATCTTTACTATTTGATCTATTTGAATGCAATAAAGTGCATCTGAAAGAGCAAAAAATAATGAATGCTTCTGTGGAATTACTTTTTTCCTCCGATTCTTAAAAATATTTGAAAATATTCTTTAAAGACCGGAAAACTCAAAAAGGAATAATTTAAATAAGAATAAAAATATTTTTAAAAATCTTATTAAAAAAGTAATTCCACAGAAGCCTTCATTATTTTTTGCTCTTTCAAATGCACTTTATTGCATTCAAATAGATCAAATAATAAAGATGTGAGAATTAAAGTCAAAATTCCATAGGATTAACATTACATCCACGAAATCAAAATAGCGGGTAGACGGGAGCCTTAACGAGCTAATGCTTACTTTCGAGTATGTGTTGGAAAAGGCCTGAAAAAAAAACCTATTAATGAACTTAAAATATAAAGTTTATATTTACATTTAATAAATTTAATATTGTATTTAAAAAATGAAGTGTAATAAGTTCTAAGTAGGCATATATTTATAAAACAATTAATGTTTTCTAGTTAGTGAAAATTATAATTTCCAACATTTGAAAATGATGATCGTTTTAACAACAGAAGCAATACAATATTATTTATTACAACAAATAAACATTCAACATGTTAAAAATAAGGACATCCTTTCACAAATATCAATTCTGTGCTCATTTCTTTGAAAATGTTATAAGCAGGAAAACGGTTAATTTTTTTTTAAATACAAATACAAAGTAAAACTTTACACGTATGATTCTTTGTTTGGAATCTTGTGCAAAGTTAATTTGATTTACAAAATAAGTAATTGTCCTTGATATAATTAAATTCTTTGTACATAAAACATTAGATAGGAAATTATCGTAATAATCCCATGTAGCCTGTATTTTAGCGATGCTCATTACGGATAAAGTTTTGCGTAAATTGATTGTTTAACAAATTGATATCCTTCATTAGTAAAACCTATTTCATCACTGTCCTAAATTCTTCTAAAAATATTTAAAAAGTAGTTTAAAAATACTTTTTTCAATTAGAGACCATGGTCGCTCAATCGTTAAGGTCGCTAATATCGTGTTTGACAATGTTCTATTTTGAGTTTGAGTTTTGATTCTGCCTTCATTTCAGTTCGTTCTTCATTATTTAATTCCAATGTCATCCTTCCGTTCGATTAATTGGTCAATAAGGACTGGACTTTATTTGAATATACGTAAAAGCTGCAT
The DNA here is from genome assembly GCA_019974015.1 of Nephila pilipes. Lineage (NCBI taxonomy): Eukaryota > Metazoa > Arthropoda > Arachnida > Araneae > Nephilidae > Nephila > Nephila pilipes. The sequence goes on along the minus strand of BMAW01015427.1, from coordinate 237,388 downwards.
AAAATGTACCTTATTTATCACAGAAGAATATATAGGATCGCTCTCTTTTGAATCCCACTTAACTCGCTAATCTTAGATTATAATTTAAAAATAAAATCTTAGCTTACCAAATCCCTCGTTCTGATTCCACCCATTTTCACAAACAGTAGTTTCACATCTTATTACTTCGACGAAGAATCACTTCGAATCTTCTCGTACTAAGAATCACTTCAATCCAAACGATTAATTACAACATTTCAATCCAAATTACAAATAAATATCAATTAGCCATTACCTTCTATCTCCTTTCATTTTCCTTTCAATTTTATTTCATTATCTTTAAATCACTTCACTTCTATCTTCAACTAATTTACATAATCACACTTAATTTTGTTAGGACATAATAGTAATTTTACGTAATTCAAATTACTAGTCCCTGAGGTTGGTGGAGAAAAAAATCGCGAAAAGTCCAACGTCACAATTCCACCATAAACTTTGGCGTGGATTACTGGAGGCTGTTGCGCCACAAACTTCAATCGAGCCTCAGAGTTCTTGCTCGAAACAATGCGAATTGATTGATTGTTTATTAACCTAGCTTTTAGAGAGAAGCAATCAGTTGACTACTCATTCTCCTAACTTCCACACTGTGTGGAAGGGAAGGATGACGACCCGACGGATGTGATGAGGAAATCAGAACTAGGTATTTACAAAGTTTGCTGGTTAAGAATTTTTGTAAATTCCGTTGACCACAAAAGTTGGCGCAGTTCCAGGCGAACTCGCGCCAAGCATTTCAGCGACCAAAAATCTCTAATTCCATTCAAGATAGTAAAGAACAGATCATCTTAGCGAATCCGAGCGACAGCCAATAAATTCAGGTTTTATGAGTTATTCTTTTTAAAGTGTAACAAGTTCTATTATATTTATGATAGTGCCGCGGTAGCCTAGTGGTCAAGGTCGTGGACTAGCGGCCTGCGGTTTTCGTTCAGTCGCGGGTTCGATCCTTGGCCGCCAAAGACCCGCCGAGTAGCCGGGGCTGATGCACGTTAAATCTGTTCGGGGCCCAAAGTCCTCCCGTTGGCGTGGTGTGGATGTTAGGAGAGGGGGGGTGCCAGCTCAGGTGTCGTCCTCGTCACCTGACCGTGGTTCAAAATTACGAGGTCCGTCGCCAATAGCCCTCGTGTTGCTTCTAGTGCGACGTTAATAAAAAACTAAACTAAACTATATTTATGATATATTTAAGGGTTCGTGTAGTTAAATAGATGTAAAATTATTGACAAATGATAATTATTTCGATTGTTTAAAGAAGAAATCATGTCCCATTGAATACGTGATTTTAAATATTTAATGAGGATATTTATATCCCATTGTGTGAAATCACCATTAATTCATTTTTTTCAAAAGTGGACTTGCACTGCTTGGAAAAAAACCGGCTCATATGAATCTGTGACACCACTTAAACTCATTTATATATAAATCTAAATAATGATGTGCGACTTTCAGGTGCTTTTTATTAAACTATTTAGCCGAGCCCTACAATTTTGCAACTTTTTTTTTTTTGTTCTCCCATCAGCTTTGAGACCACCAAAATTGTAACGGTGGTTAACTTTAAGATATTAGAATTTTGCTCAGCTCTTAATTCAACAGCCTTATAAGCCTTCCATGAGGTCGAAAAAAATGGTGGAAAGTTCTTCTTCAAAGCTTTCTTATGTTGTCTGAAAACTGCTATAATCTCCTTTCTATCATAAACTCTACCAATGAATTTCTTATAGCCGCAATCTTTAATGCCACAAGCCTTTGCTTGTCCTAATGACATATTATATGTATTAACACACCTTTTACGTCATGACTCTATACCTTTGAAAATATTCTACTGCGTTCAGTTCTGTAGTAGAGGCGATGTTTTTCGGTTTGGCGAAATGGACGACGGGATTTTACACAATTACCGTTATGGTTCATAATTTGTTTACAGTTCGAAATTCTGAAGTAGTCGTGTAGCTTGAAAACAGTTTTCAGCATATTCTTTGCTACCGTCGTCCTTGGAATTCTTAAATATGAACCTTTTTTTATGAACAGAATGTCAAAAATTAACTTAAATTCAAAAGAAAATGCATCGATTTTAATTCCAGCGCCATTTCAAAGATTTCTGGAATTTCCTCTTTTGGATTTTGCACTGCTGTCAGTAGAAATCACTAGGATGGGTGGGACTGTTGCGTAAGTGAATGCGTTCCAATTTAATTGAATTGGAATTTTTTTTAAAAAATAAAACTCCCACGTAGATTTATTTTTACTATTTTTTTCTCGTTAATATAAAAACATGTTTCAACACCATATACTTGAACTTGAACACTAACCAACGCCCCCGCTTCTAAAACGGGAGGCTCCACCGGTTTAATTTTGGGTGTGACTAGAAATCTGAACTACTAGAACCATTCAGTGCTTGAGTCAAGCATCAACCTGCATAACAAATGTTTCATGAATCAAATCATACATTAAATTAAAAAAAAAAATAGAACAATATTAATGAGAAATTTTTTTTTCAAAGTCATTTATATCATTTTGAGAAATTTTCACACACACACACACTCACACACACACACACACACACACACACACACACACACACACACACAC
>BMAW01015427.1:147970-191514 GCA_019974015.1 Nephila pilipes | reverse complement strand
AGAATTTTTCTATGGTTTTTATTCTCTCTCTTTTAAATTGGAGATTTAAATGAAATAAATTTAGTTCTAGAAATTGAAATTTAGCCCTTGTAACTTTTTAAAACAATTTAACAAATATATTAGAAGCTGTTATTTCGTGAATGTGATTTCGCAAGTTTTCACATGATAATAAAACTAAAAGAAAATTTTTCATAGTTTTTATTCTTTATTTGAAACAGGAGATTTTACGAAACAAATTTAAATTAGAAACACGATTTTGCGTCTTTTTCATCTTTTAGAAGAAACGTTAGAAGCTGCTTTTTCATGAATGGATTTGAAAATCTGCTATTGATAACAAAACTAGATGGAAAATATCTGCTCGGGTTTTCAACCTTTATTTTAAATGGAAGATTTACATGAAACAAATCTAGTTTTATAAGCCTGAAACACGAAGCTGCGTCTTTTTTAATTGTTAAGCAGAATTATTAGAAGCTGGCGTAAAAATTTAAAAGCTGTTACTTTGTGAATGGATATGTGATTCTTCGAATGATTAAGAAATAAAAGAAGATTTTTCCATGTTTTTTTTCCCACTTTCTTTTGAATTGGAGATTTTAATGAAATAAGTTTAATTCTAAAAACTTGAAATTGAGACTTTTTAAACATTTTAACAGAAACATTAGAAGTTCTTACATCGTGAATGAATTCGCAAGTTTTCACATGATAATAAAACTAAGAAAAACAATTTTCATAAATTTTATTCTTTATTATAAATTGGATATTTTATGAAACAAATCTATTTTAGAAACATGAAATTGCGGCTTTTCAATCGACTTAGAAGAAGCAGTTATTTCGTGAGTGGATTTGTAAACCTTCTCGTGATAACAAAATTAAAAGAAAATTTTCTATGTGGTTTCTTTCACTTTTGTTTTAAACTGGAGACTAACATGAAGCAACTCTAGTTTTAGCCATATGAAACTTCCACTTTTTTAAAATTAGTTTAATACAAGCATCAGAAGCGAGATCAATACATTAAAAACTATTATTTTGTGTATTGATTTGTAAGACTGCAAATGAGAATAGAACTATAAGAATATATGTGGTTTTCCCCTTAATTTCAAATCGAAACATTTTAGCAACATAAAAATTAAAATTACGTTTTTTTTCCCCCATGAATTTAGTAGATAGTTCATTATTTTTATATAATTCAAAGCAAAATATTTCTTAAAAATGTGTTTCGAACAATTTTATTTGTCAGAATTCCAGCATTTATATTAAAAGGAAATGAAATTAACGTATTTACTAAAGTCGCTTTTCTTACACAATATTTTATTTCCAGAAAAATGAGTAGCGCACATTATAAGAGATTTTCTACAGCAATATTTCTTTAATAATGTGTTTATTTTTCTCTTATTATGTTTGCCTTAGTTCATTTGTCTTTAAGGCTCCCGTCTACCAGCCATTTTGATTTCGTCAACTTAATGTTAATCCTTTGGAATTTCGACTTGAATTCTCACATCTTTACTATTTGATCTATTTGAATGCAATACAGTGCATCTGAAAGAGCAAAAAATAATGAATGCTTCAGTGGAATTACTTTTTTCCTCCGATTCTTAAAAATATTTGAAAATATTCTTTAAAGACCGGAAAACTCAAAAACGAATAATTTAAATAAGAATAAAAATATTTTTAAAAATCTTATTAAAAAAGTAATTCCACAGAAGCATTGATTATTTTTTGCTCTTTCAAATGCACTTTATTGCATTCAAATAGATCAAATAATAAAGATGTGAGAATAAAAGTCAAAATTCCATAGGATTAACATTACGTCCACGAAATCAAAATGGCGGGTAGACGGGAGCCTTAACGAGCTAATGCTTACTTTCGAGTAAGTGTTGGAAAAGGCCTGAAAAAAAAACTGATTAACGAACTTAAAATGTAAAGTTTATATCTACATTTAATAAATTTAATATTGTATTTAAAAAAATGAAGTTTAATAAGTTCTAAGTAAGTATATATTTATAAAACAATTAATGTTTTCTAGTTAGTTAAAATTATAATTTCTAACATTTGAAAATGATGATCGTTTTAACAACAGAAGCAATACAATATTATTTATTACAACAAATAAACATTCAACATGTTAAAAATAAGGACATCGTTTCACAAATATCAATTCTGTGCTCATTTGTTTGAAAATTTTATAAGTCAGGAAAACGGTTAATTTTTTTAAAATACAAATACAAAGTAAAACTTTACACGTACGATTCTTTGTTTGGAATCTTGTGCAGAGTTAATTTGATTTACAAAATAAGTAATTGTCCTTGATATAATTAAATTCTTTGTACATAAAACATTAGATAGGAAATTATCGTAATAATCCCATGTAGCCTGTATTTTAGCGATGCTCATTACGGATAAAATTTTGCGTAAATTGATTGTTTAACAAATTGATATCCTTCATTAGTAAAACCTATTTCATCACTGTCCTAAATTCTTCTAAAAATATTTAAAAAGTAGTTTAAAAATACTTTTTTCAATTAGAGACCATGGTCGCTCAATCGTTAAGGTCGCTAATATCGTGTTTGACAATGTTCTATTTTGAGTTTGAGTTTTGATTCTGCCTTCATTTGAGTTCGTTCTTTATTATTTAATTCCAATGTCATCTTTCCGTTTGATTAATTGGTCAATAAGGACTAAAATTTATTTGAATATACGTAAAAGCTGCATAAAATGTACCTTATTTAACACAGAAGAATATATAGGATCGCTCTCTTTTGAATCCCACTTAACTCGCTAATCTTAGATTATAATTTAAAAATAAAATCTTAGCTTACCAAATCCCTCGTTCTGATTCCACCCGTTTTCACAAACAGTAGTTTCGCATCTTATTACTTCGACGAAGAATCACTTCGAATCTTCTCGTACTAAGAATCACTTCAATCCAAACGATTAATTACAACATTTCAATCCAAATTACAAATAAATATCAATTAGCCATTACCTTCTAACTCCTTTCATTTTCCTTTCAGTTTTATTTCATTATCTTTAAATCACTTCACTTCTATCTTCAACTAATTTACATAATCACACTTAATTTTGTTAGGACATAATAGTAATTTTACGTAATTCAAATTACTAGTCCCCGAGGTTGGTGGAGAAAAAATCGCGAAAAGTCCAACGTCACAATTCCGCCATAAACTTTGGCGTGGATTACTGGAGGCTGTTGCGCCACAAACTTCAATCGAGCCTCAAGAGTTCTTGCTCGAAACAGTGCTAATTGATAGATTGTTTATTAACCTAGCTTTTAGAGAGAAGCAATCAATTGACTACTTAATCTCCTAACTTCCACACTGCGTCGAAGGGAAGGCTTTGAGTCTCGAAAGGCTTAACTTGCGTCACTCCAGCTACTCGACGTATGCGATGAGGAAATCAGAACTAGGTATTTACAAAGTTTGTTAGTTAAGAATTTTTGTAAATTCCAATGGCCACAAAAGTTGGCGCAGTTCCAGGCGAACTCGCGCCAATAATTTCAGCGATCAAAAATCTCTAATTCCATTCAAGATAGTAAAGAACAGATCATCTTAGCGAATCCGAGCGACAACCAATAAATTCACGCTTTATGAGTTATTCTTTTTAAAGTGTAACAAGTTCTATTATATTTATGATAGTGCCGCGGTAGCCTAGTGGTCAAGGTCGTGCACTAGCGGCCTGCGGTTTTCGTTCAGTCGCGGGTTCGATCCTTGGCCGCCAAAGACCCGCCGAGTAGCCGGGGCTGATGCACGTTAAATCTGTTCGGGGCCCAAAGTCCTCCTATTGGCGTGGTGTGGATGTTAGGAGGGGGGTGCCAGCTCAGTTGTCGTCCTCGTCACTTAACCGTGGTTCAAAATTACGAGGTCCGTCGCCAATAGCCCTCGTGTTGCTTCTAGTGCGACGTTAATAAAAAACTAAACTATATTTATGATATATTTAAGGGTTCGTGTAGTTAAATAGATGTAAAATTATTGACAAATGATAATTATTTCGATTGTTTAAAGAAGAAATACTGTCCCATTGAATACTTGATTTTAAATATTTAATGAGGATATTTATAACCCATTGAAATCACCATTAATTCATTTTTTTTTTCAAAAGTGGACTTACACCGCTTGGAAAAAACCCGGCTCATATGAATCTGTGACACCACTTAAACTCATTTATATATAAATCTAAATAATGATGTGCGACTTTCAGGTGCTTTTTATTAAACTATTTAGCCGAGCCCTACAATTTTGCAACTTTTTTTTTTGTTCTCACACCAGCTTTGAGACCACCAAAATTGTAACGGTGGTTAACTTTAAGATATTAGAATTTTGCTCAGCTCTTAATTCAATAGCCTTATAAGCCTTCCATGAGGTCGAAAAAATGGTGGATAGTTCTTCTTCAAAGCTTTCTTATGTTGTCTGAAAACTGCTATAATCTCCTTTCTATCATAAACTCTACCAATGAATTTCCTATAGCCGCAATCTTTAATGCCACAAGCCTTTGCTTGTCCTAATGACATATTATATGTATTAACACACCTTTTACGTCATGACTCTATACCTTTGAAAATATTCTATATAATATTTTGAAAATATCGTTCTGTTCTGTAGCAGGGGCGATGTTTTTCGGTTTGGCGAAATGGGGGGACGACGGGATTTTACACAAGTACCGTTATGGTTCATAATTTGTTTACAGTTCGAAATTCTGAAGTAGTCGTGTAGCTTGAAAACAGTTTTCAGCATATTCTTTGGTACCGTCGTCCTTGGAATTCTTAAATATGATTCTTTTTTTATTAACAGAATGTCAAAAATTCACTTAAATTCAAAAGAAAATGCATTGATTTTAATTCCAGCGCTATTTCAAAGATTTCTGGAATTTCCTCTTTTGGATTTTGCACTACTGTCAGTCGAAATCACCAGGATGGGTGGGACTGTTGCGTAAGTGAATGCGTTCCAATTTAATTGAATTGGAAATTTTTTTTAAAAATAAAACTCCCACGTAGATTTATTTTTATTATTTTTTCTCGTTAATATAAAAACATGTTTCAACACCATATACTTGAACTTGAACACTAACCAACGCCCCCGCTTCTAAAACGGGAGGCTCCACCGGTTTAATTTTGGGTGTGACTAGAAATCTGAACTACTAGAACCATTCAGTGCTTGAGTCAAGCATCAAACCGCATAACAAATGTTTCATGAATCAAATCATACGTTAAATTAAAAAAAATAGAACAGTATTAATGAGAAAAAGTATTTTTTTCAAAGTCATTTATATCATTTTGAGAAATTTTCACACACACACACACACATATATATATACATAATATGTGTGTATGTGTATGTATGTATATATATATGTGTGTGTGTTAAGAATTCAAAAATTACACTGTCTTCAAAGATTAATGACTAAGTAAAACAGCAATGTTCAATTAATAAGTGGAATGAGAGCACTATTTATCCAAGTAATCTGTTCATTAATTTTTTTCTGAGAGAGAAAAAGGCAATAATTATTCATAAGGCAGGAACTATAGCTCAATCGTTTCACTTGCAAAACAAAAGCGCAAAAAGGAGCGAATGTTCACCATTCATGTTGTTTTAAAACAGGGAGTTTCTAGGGATATTTGAAGTGGCATTATATTTGTATTCGGTATTATATGTGCACCTTTTCTCTCTTCTTTCCTAACTATACTACGTTAAATTTGACAGAATGATAGTCAAACATGAATAAGATAACATGAATATAATTACTTATCAAATAACTAAATTCCTTACCTATGTAACTATGGTGAACTATGCCAAATGATGTGTTGGTTTCTAAAAATATAAATAAATAATTCGAGATAAAAACCAACGTTTTTATATGGTGGCAAAGTTTATTAAAAAAATTATTGAAATATTAGATAAAACTGGTCACAAATATCTAAATATTGCATTGTTAGGCTGGTAAGAACGGTTCCCAAGATTTCAGAACTCTAGCTTGATGGGAAGTTAAATTAACGATCGAAAATTTGATGACATACACACACATCAAGTGAAATACATAAAAACGTTTTAAAATGAAATGTTTTACTGCACCAGCTTGTACAGTTAAACATTTCATTTATAACAATAAAATTAATTTCAATAATATCATAAGTAATAATGTACTTAATAGAATTCCAGCTTTTGAACCATTGAGCGAGCACTGTTTGTCCATTTGAAACCATTGTCTCTAAGTGCCTTTTTCTACTTTAACCAAAGATGTGGAAGTCTCATGGAGACAAATACGGACTACTGAGAGGGATGGGCTTAGTTCAGGTCTTACCATTTAAATTTCTGCAAAATTTCTTTTGTTACTTTGGCTAGGTGTGATTTAGCTTTGTCGAGCAGCAGGAAGACACCATAAGAATGCTTATCGGAACTTTTCGATTTGATTGGCAATCAGAGCTCTGTTAATGTTTAATAATACCGCTGAGCATTGGCTGTAACTATATACTCCAAGCAGCTCCATACTTCAATGAAGAACGGATCCTTTCGATCGAAGAAAGATACGAATTGACACAAATAATGTTTACTTATCATTGTTTCCCATTCCTTGCCAGACACGTATCGCTGTCCAGTGAATGAATGCTGAATGCTCGCGAATTGGTTTTGTCACAACAACTACATTTTAGGCTCAATACCAAATTTTGGTGCAATATACTCTGTACCTAATATAGGTCCACTCCTCCTCCCCAAACATTCGATTCCACAAAACGAATAACACAAAATATGCTTTTTTATATGACAATGCAGTTAGAATATGGTGGATTGAAAATTTTATTTCCAGAAGTAATGCTTCCAGGTAAGACAAAGCTCTTTAAACAGACGAAGATACCTTCTATAGAGAAAAATTTTATGTATTACTGGTCATTTTCTTGACATAACTCTTACACTACTTAAAATTCATTTTAATCATTTTTTTTCTTCTTCAGATCTAGGTTTTATATACATCTCTAACATATCAAATCCCCATTTGATACTTTATCCTCACCACTTTTTACCTTCGTGAACTTCAATCAAACATTTCTTCAACCCCATTTGTAAATTCAATGCAAATCGACGTACAAAATATATTAAATTACCGAAAAGGCAGGTCGAGCGTAATGTCCGTTTGATCCTTGAATTCCAAATGCAGGTCTGAGGAACGTTGCGTGTACCAAACAGTTATCGCATTCACTCTGCTGACCCACGGTCAGGGCGGAGCGATACAAATCAAATCCGCGGCAAACAAGGTCAATTTCAGTTTTTGACGGACGATTGCCTTTCACAGAGCTCTGTTATCTCCTTAACTTGTTTCATAACCCGTCAGTTCTTATTTAAGAGTAGGTGGATATTTATCATATTTGTGTTTTTTTTTTATGTGAGGTTTGGAGCTGGAAAGCTAAGGGTTTTTAGCGGAATAGCTTATTAGGATGTCGTCAAAAGGGAAACTGTTATTGAGAACTAGTTTAGTGTTTTGCAAAGTTTCCAAACTTTGAAAGGTGGACGAATTTCACTTGTCTTAAGAACCTTGTATCATTTGTTTTGGGGAATATCTTTTGCGTAACTGTAAAATTTTGCTCTGTGCTCGAGTATTTGTTTTATATAGTAATAGGGAACACTTTTTTTATTTGCTTTGTTAACGTAAGTTATCCCAACAAATGAAAAATTAAATGTCTTAGAATTTCATGTCTACTTGAATCAGGAGTAAAGTTTCGAGACCATCTATCGAGTATTGTGTGATAAGGTACAGATATCGAGGCCCGGAGCGGAAATTTTCCTAAGGAAGGATTTGGGAGGATTACCATCATTAATCAACACATATATAAAATTAACTTTAATTAAAATGAAACAGTTAAAATTATTTGGATAACAAATAATCTTAAGACAAAAGAAAAACATTGGACATCTAGCATACAAACATACAACAAACTATTTTTAACAGCTTAGAAATTCTAAAATTTTTTAACAGCTTCATCAAAATTAATGTATTTTAGATGCTGCATTTTCAATGGAAAGAAAAGTATAGCCAAACCATGTTAAGCCTTACCATACACATAAGCATCCTCTCAGAATATTAAGTTCCTTTTTTATTCCTGGATATAGGCTCATATATTTCAGAATTTAAAGTTATTTGGAGCCATTTACCACCACCCCTCTTACAATCAGAGAATCGAGTGCGCCGCTGACAATCTCAAGACGTACCTGAAACATTAAATAGGCTCTAGAGAGATGCAAAGGTGATGATGATGTTTATTGCTGCAAATCAAATTTGTGGAATTGAGATTTATAATGAGAATGGTTCGAAGTATACAAAAGACAACTATATATTCTAAATATGCCTATGTTAATCTCAAAAAAGTTTTGAAATAAAAGGATAGTTTGTAGTCTCTTCATTTGAAACATCATTCGAAAGTTAAGCACCATCACACCCTTATTTGTTTGACCTTTTGAAAACTTTTGATTGTAGTAAAGTTTTAATCACACGATACATTTTATGCTAATATTAATTTACATACTATAATAAAATCAATAGCATCTGTGTATCAATATTTTAAAGTTATGCATCAGCTTTTATTAAATATTAAACTAAGCCTTAGAAAAATATCTTATATCTTAATCAAGTATTTCGACCTTCAAAGCTTTGCGGTGCAAAAGATGTAAATCAATTTATAGCGTCGTGCTTTCTTTGAATAATCTAGTACTGCCATATATTATGATAATCATATGGTAAAAAGAAATATTGTTTCTAATGGTGGAACAATTATCAAAGCAATATAATCACAAGCAAACCAATTTGTCTTTGAATAAACCATTGGCCTGCTTTAAACTCCCTTTCAGTCCTTGAACTAATATTACACAAATAATTATAATAATAATAGAAAACGGGGTGACGAATGATGAAATCGCTTGCCGACTTACAGCGTCACAAATCTTTTGTTGTGAAATATAAATAGAATGTTCGATTAAATACACAGTGTTAAATACCGCCTTTGATATTCAATAAACGAAGAACAAAGAACTAACAAATATTCGTTAAAACAATGCGCAAGATATTTCAAACTAATTAAAATTGTTTATAAACAAATATTACGTTTCTGTTTAGTAATTTTAGCCACCCAAGGGGCTATTGTTTTAATTGACCCCAAAAGGTCGTACCTGGCCACTTTTCAAAAATTTATCTTGTTTGTGTGTATATTTTCGGTGTCTGCTTTCATCAAATTAATTTTCAAAAATACGTCCTAATAAATTTCTTCTGAATTTTTTACTTGATTGACATAAAATGTATGCAATATTTGTCTGATACCTGCTTTCACCACTAATGAACTCATTTTTCAAAAAATATATGTCGTAATAAATCCCCCCCCCCCAATTTTTTTATTGGATTGAAGTGAGACAAATATGAAAATTAAATATTTTATTTACTTATTGATTTATGTAAACAGGAATCAAGATATGAAGGAAAATAAATAATATTGTTCAGAATTTAAAGACAGTTGAGAAGCAGCGATTTTCTTAGCCATCCAAGGGGCTATTGTTTTAGGTGGATCACTTTTAGCGTACCAGAACACTTTTCAATTTTTATCATTTGCTTAAATTTTAATTACATTTAGCTTATATATATTCAATTTAATAATTTATCGTTTGCTTTGATTTTAAAATCGGAAAAGTTTACTACTGTCCATTTTTTGTTATTTTATCGTTTACTTTAATTCTTATATTTAATTGAGTAATTTAAAAATAATTTTAAAAAAAGAGCACCTTGGGTGACTAAATCTGTTCTTTGCATAGAACTTTTTAAATTTTGTTACGCTGTCTTAAAAAATATTGAATAGAAAGGTTTTATAATTAGAAAAGGTTATAGTTTTCTTTCACTTTCTTCTCCTCCCCTGAGTGATTTTTTCAAGAGAAACTTACAGAAATAAGCTAAGCAGCAGCAAAATTAATTAGAGTTTTACCTCTATGTGTGTACTGAATTAAAAGCATCAACCGATTAAGTATTTAAAAATAAGAATATTAATGAGTTGCATAAAATGTTATTTTATAAATCTTACGAGTACATTTATTAAACCATGGTCATCCCTTCAGCTCGGCCTTTAACCTACGCGTTATTTTCCTTGATTTACATCCTTGAAAATTTCACATCTCGATGCAAATGAAGTATTTATCGAATTTTTAATTTGCACTTGAGAGATATTTTTATTCTTTTCTGTCAGTCACATTAAATTATAAGGCTAGGCTTCTATATAGGGTGAAAGTTTATATTATTGTTACTGTTTCATTCGTCACTCTCAAGCTTCTTTCCTTAAAGTTTGGAAAAAAGAACATTAACTTTCTATTTCATTTCGCATTTCAATTTTTAAAAGCTAGAGAAATTGTTTATGAATGAAAATGCATATGTATTCTCTGGAAGCATTTGTGAAGTTCGGATTCAATGAATAATTACAAGTGACTAAATGATATTAAGGTTCCGTTTACTAGCCATTTTGATTTCATTAGCGTATTGTTAATCCTATGGAATTTCCACCTCTAACATAGGCTATTATTTTTATAATCATCTTATATTTTATAATTATTATTATATATATTATGAAATCAAAATTGTTCTTAGATGGGAACTTTGAATGCACAATCACGTAACTACATGGCCAACTCAAAATTAAATGTATAACGCACAGAAATTTACATTCCCAACCTTTTTCTTAATTAAGTAGTTTCTGTCTATTCATTTTCTTTTTTGATTTAGACTATTTAGTGGTTGTTTTTAGGCTTTGTAATTCTGTCAGACATAAGGTTCTATAAACACAGCAAAATACGACTCGTAATTTTGAACCACAGTCAGATGACGAGATCGACATTTGAACTGGCACCCAACTTTTGGTTTTACTCTTACTTCACTGCAAAACGGTTAATTCAAAATATTAAATAATAGCTAACAGGAAATGTTAAATTTAATAGGAGTGGCAACATCTCCATCACTAACTCACACCGCAAATTATATTCGTCTTGCAGTGGAACACGTCTTCGCGAAGGTGTTAAAGTACAACAGAAGTAAACAAACATTATCTCTTAATGCAAGATATTATTATTCTTAAATCTTATATTTTAAACATTTAAGAATTAATCCTTTACGTGGTTATTATTTCAAATATTACTTTTGATTTTATGCTTTAAATCTAATCACTTACGTATTTTTCAATCTACAGATGACGAGGTCGACAAATGAGCAAGTGCTCAAGTTTTGGTTCCGGTCTTACAAGGACTATCACTTCATTGAGTTACAGATTTTTTCACTACCTTACTGCTCTAGAAATTTCTTTTTTTGTTTAATTATGTAACGAAACGAATGTAATAAATATTTCTTATTTATTAAAGCAGTCTCATAAAGATAAGTTATGGTTGAATAGTTGTAGCCAATTACGGGTGTAAACAGTAAAAAAGAGATTAACATATTTGTACAGTATTTTGTTCATAATTTATTTAATTTTTTAAAATTCAAAAGATTCCAGATTGTTACTCTTGCTTATTTCATGTGTTACTTGAAAAATGGGGCTATTTTATAATAATGATAACGAAAACAGGAAACAAATCAAGCAGTCAATTCAATCCTGAATCAGGAATCAATTGAAATTCCTGAACCCAATTGTCATCAATACTTTATAAAGAATAATTTCATAAAAATGGATTAATTATCAACGTTTAGCACACGAAAAGATCTGTATTATAAGAAATGAAGGTCACTGAAAAATGCAATTGAAAATTTCTCTTAAATATTACTCTGAAATAATACTCATTTGCGTTAAATATTTGTAATAGATCTGAAATTTTAGAACGTAAATAACCATTTCCATTTAAAGGAAAATTATTGCTAATCTAAATGGAGCAGTATCACTCATATGCCTGGGATAATGGCTTTCGAAGAAACATCAAAAAGGAAATTTTTTTTTCTTTGTTACAGAAAGCGAAATTTCTGAAAATAGGCGAAAAATACAATTAGCAGTCCCTGCCCTTGTAATCTTAATTTTTGTTGTGTAATTATCGGTGTTATAATAACCCTAAGCTTCTTTGTAACTACCGCATAAAATACCAGTCCTAACGCCACCGACCAACCGCACCCATTATGCACGAGTGATACGCCCAAATTTGCAACGGCTTATTAAACAAAGTTTTTTTGCTCGGAAATAAACAAAAGAAGTTGTTTCCAAATGGCACGCTTACTAGAAAACCAACAACCGGGCGTTGGTTATATCTAATTTAAAACGACTAGATCGTTGATTCAATAGACCAATTGGCAGATTTAAGTCATTCATTGTTAAGTCCAGTCGTCGTAATTCGTTTAGGTTACGATTGCGTATTACAGCATAAAAATAAGTCTGCTATGGATTTCGTGTGTAATTCTATTGATAATGTTCGAGTGTCTAATTATTCAGAGTCTGGGAACAATGCGATGCTTCTGTTTTTGTTTTATTGAGTAATAAGGTAGAAGGATTGTTTATTGACCTTTTTTTTTCGGCTGTATTTATGAACTACACATGCCTAGTGCAAATTTACCGATTATTTCTACTATCGGTAATTCGGTAATATTTTCTAACAATACCGATGAATTACCGGAAATTCAATAATCTATGAATATAAAAAAAAGTTTATTTTAATAAAAATAATTTTTACAATGAAACTAAATTGTATCTGTATTCCGAATCTATCAATAAAGTTGATAGAGAATTCAACAGTTTTGTAATAAATTATAAGTAATATTTATGCATGAATAATTTTTCATATAATGAAAACAATTAAAAAAATATCTGATCAGAGAGCATTACGTTATGAAATGGAAGGATAATTGTAAAAGAAAAAAAAAGAGTTTCTGTACAAAGTTTTGTAAAGAACAGATTTATAGCCACCTAAGGTGTGCTTTTTTCATAATTATTATTAAATCACTCAATTAAATATATACAAGAAAATTAAAGTAAACGATGAAATATGGAGAAATGGACAATAGTAAACTTTTAAAATATTAAATTTAAAGCAAATGATAAATTGTTAAATTGAATATATTTAAGCAAAACGTAATTAAAATTAAAGCAAATGATAAATTATTAAACTGAATATATTTAAGCTAAATATAATTAAAAGTGAAGCAAACGATAACAAATTGAAAAATGAAATGGTACACCAAAAGTGATCCAACTAAAACAGTAGCCCCTTGGGTGGCAAAAGTATGTAATTAAATATGTGTTTATTTGTCACTAGACGAGGCACACTAGAAATATAGCTGATCAACCCTTCAGAATCCTGATTCTGATCTAATTTTTATACTAAATAAATCCCTGAATGGAAAAGTTACGGATTTCTCCCTTGTTGATTTTAAAATGATTCATACACTTACATAATTTGAATATATTTCGAGGTCGCGATATCCTAGTGATCGTGGACTACCACCGTTGTTTCCGTCGAGTCAGGGACTCGAACCCTACTGCCACTATAAAAACCGCCAATAACCTGATGCACGTTAAGTCTGGTCGGGATTCCAAGTCCTTTCGTTGGCGTGGTGTCGAAGTTTTGAGATGGAGGTGTCTGTTCAGGTGTCCTCTTCATTGTACAGAGGCTCAAAATGCCGAGATTCGTTGCTGGTAGCCCTCGCGTTGTTTCTCAGTGTGAAATTAATAAGCAATTACATCAAATCAAATGAGAGTTTATTTTTGGATTAAAGTTTGAGAAATCATGCTTGGGCTTATTTATGGAGAAATACGGTAGCAATACAATTTCCTAGATTAAAATTTACAAAATTTGCTTGATTAAAATTTTCAGTCCTGAAGTTGCAGAAATTCAGTAAATGTAACAGTTAGTATTTTTAATCAAAAACTAATATCATTAAAAAGTTTAATAACCAAAGCAAAAGAGGACAGTGGGATGAAAATGTCGTGTTCTTACTTAAAAATTTAAAGTTTAGTTTTACTATTATTTGATGAGATTATAATGCACTACATTTTCATAAAATGATATTTTGAAAGATATTTGTGAGTGATTTTACTCTACCCAAAGCAATACTTTTTTTTACAAACTATTGATAAAACTAAATTCCTGGTTTTTTTACAATCTGTCGAAAACTATATTGTAGTATAAAATTGTATTTAACGGGAAATATTATTATAGAGTTGATGATATATTATGACATACAAAATAAATTACATATTATAATTTATACTACTTATAATGCATAATATATAATATCCGTTATTTTAAGCCTATTTACATAGCTTTGAATCCAATTTCCAGCATGCTTAAGCACATTAAATTTGTAAAAGAAAATTTATCGGATTTGAAAATTGAAATATTCAGCGGCATCTTAAAAATTAAGAAGTACTTAACTTTATTTTAATTTTGCTATCTCATATCTATTCAAATATTGAGAATCATTAGTTTTTCAGTTCAGCTGTGCAAATGCATTGTGACTGAAAACTTACTAATTTCAAAACCACACAAATCACCTCATTCATATTCATTTACTATATATGGCACTGAATTCTTTTTAAACCTCTGTAACAACTGTGCCACTCTTTTTCTCACATAATGGGAATTTCAAAAATAATCTTGCAACATCTGAAAGATCTCCGCCAAGAACCACTCGTACGTGAGTGCATCTTCTATTCAAGAAAACGTGAAACGGTTTGAAACTGTGGTATAAGTGGAAATATTCCATCACCTTTTTGACCTACTTATAAAAAAAGCGATCCCCGCAAACGCCGGACTTTCCTCGAGTCTTCCGTGTGGAAGCCAAGATAAAAATCAAATTGCTCAATGCATTTTTATGAGCCTCGAAAGACTGAGGCGTTTCGGAATTTGATGTCGGAACGAAAAAAAGTGTTATTCTAGCAGATAACGTCTTCGTTATTAAATTAAGCTGCTCTGTTTTGTTAAACTAATCTACTTCGGATTACATTAAACGTCTTCGTGTTAAATTAAGACGCGCTAGTTTGTTAAATTAGATCAACTTCAGAATACATTATTTTTTTTTTCAAGAATTTCTGTTTGTCTGAAATTGTTATTATATGACTTCAGCTAGTTGTAAAATTTGGAGGTATTAGAAAGTGATGTTATCAAAATTCACACTTTTTTTGTCTTATTCACTGTACGCAATTTTTTTTGAGGGATGTTGGCCCGCCGTGTAGCGGCGCTGATGCACGATACGTCCCAAGTCTTACCGTTGGCGTGGTTTGGAAGTTTAGAGAGGGAGGTGCCAGCTCAAAAATCGTCCTCTTCACTTGGCCTCGGTTCAAAATTACGAAGTCCGTTACCAATAGTGAACAGATTAACTGTATCTGTAAATAAATTTCTTAATTATGTTTTCTTTTGATTTTCGGGATTATGTTTTATTCCTTGTTCCAACATGTACTGTTTTTTTGTAACCCCATTGTAAAATAATGCGATATAAAAACCAACGTTTTTAAAAACAACGTTTTTATATGGTGTCAAAGTTTATTAGAGAAAATTATTGAAATATTAGTTAAAACTGTTAGTTATTTTTAACTTTAAAATTCACTTAAAAAGAGACATTTGTGAGAGTATTAAAAAATTCATAATACTCATAAAATCAAAACATGCATTTGAAAGTTTGTAAGTCATTCTATTAAAAAAAAGAAGGGGAACCAGAATTCAGAAAAAATTATTGTGATAAAACATGGCGCCAAATATTGGAAACTTTCTTTCTTGCGAATGATTACTGACTAAAAGTCAGCAACCCTTACTATCTCAGAGATAGTAAAGGGGAGATAGTATCTCCCCTTTTATGAGTACAAAAGGTTTACGATACCGCATGCTGCGTGGGGAGTGCCCGGTGCTCCCAGAGGGGGAAAGAAATTGTTTCCTCAATCCTAAAAGCGCCGAGAGGAAAGAATATTTTGACTTATTAAAATTATTGAAATATTAGTTAAAACTTTCCTCAAACGTCTAAATATTGCATTGTTAGGCGAGTACGAACGATTCCCAAAATTTCAAAGCTCTAGCTTGATGGGAAGTTGGTTAAATTAACGATCGAAAATTTGATGACACACACACTCACACACACACACACCAAGTGAAATTCAGAAAAACGTTGTAAAATTGTAAAAAATAAATTCTTTTTGCTAAAAAATGCTGAGTGCGTGGGTGATTGTCTCCCGGAGAGCTGGTTCGTAGCTCTACACCGTTTGGGCGAGTTCGGTCCCCTTGGGCATTCAACCAACAGCTCTCGTGCTCCTTCTCATTACGAGGTTAATAAACGATAACAATCACGTATATAGAATGTTGATCAGTTGTATATGATGGAGTCGTAATGCCCATAGAGCCTCGATGGCTGGATCCATGATAATTAGAGAAATAGTGATTGATGGATTTTTGTCAACGTACTAATACCTTTCAAAACGACCAAACGGAATAAGGGGGCTGTTTTTCGTTGGGTCTCAAAGTCCTCCCTCAACGTACTGTATATGAAATATATAGAACAGTAAAGTACCCTTAAGTTATCATGCCCTTGAAATCATTGGAATTAAAAATTACGAAGTTTCCCGCCAAAGTCACTCATATCAGCACATTTCCCTACTGAGTGTCTGATTGATACTTCACAGTAGCTTAATTAGCAATGCAATTTCTTAACAGTCGATGAGTATCGGATTCAAGACTCGATTCCACTTGAGATCAGTGACCGTAGTAACCGATACGTCATTGTCGCAATCAGCATTGTTTAATAGAGTTCAGGTTAGAGTCCTGATGTCTTTTTACGACCCGCCGTGTAACGGGGCTGTGGCCAAGGTTGCCTAGTGATCTTGGTCGCGAACTTGTGATCGGCGTTGTTTCTATCGAGTTATGGGCTCGGGCCTTGAAGCCACTAAAGATCCGTTGTGTAGCGGGGCCTATGCACTTTAAATTTGTTGAGGCTCTAGCCCTCAGAGTCTTACCGCTTTTATATAGTAATGTAAATTATAACCCCGAGGTACCCTAATGATTTTCTTTCTTTCATATGCGGTCTACAATCTGTGGTAAACCGGCACCTTTGGGTTATCCCAGCGATCTTTCTCAATTTTTGACCCTCCTTTTTGTCAACTAATTTTTCTTTTTTTCAACTTTTCTTATTTTACGTAGCATAACTATATCTGGCTCTTGCGGCATGAAGATCTATTGTCACTCACACTGTCGAGATTCCAAGTTCTCCCCTTGAGTGGGTGTGGAAGCTTTGACAGAGAGGTACTAGATCCGGTGTCACCTTTGTTACTTGGCGGAGGCTCAAAATTACGAGGTCTGTCACCAATATCCTTTGTGTTGCTTCTAAGTGTGACGTTAATAAGCAGCCAATCCACTTAACACCGTCTTATGGAGTAATGTATATTATTTTCAGGATACTACAAATATTTAAAAATTTTCACAGATGTAATGTTTGAAGTAATTGTATTTTGTGTGTTATTACAGCACCGGACTCTCCCTGGTCAACACTGATTCAAAATAACAAAATTCATCACCATTAGTCTATTATATTTCTCTAGTGGTGCGACGCTATTTTAAATCTTAAAAATTACACATCTCATTGTAGCACCGAAAATTGTTTTAAATCCGAATCAGGCCAACTGATAACTATCATTTCAATTTTCTCTAAACTTCCCAGAGTAGTTTCCATTATTCGAAAATGACAAAGAAGGACACTCGTGCAAAAAAAAACCGAGAATGAATCATTATGAAAAAGTATTGTTCTCTATATACAAATAAAATAGTAACATATAATATTATAGGAGTGAAACTCTAATAAGCATTAAATGACATCTCAAATGACATTTCAAATGGAAATAATCTAGAAATCTTGACACATTGCAGAGTTTCGGTTAAAATGCATAGCTTTTTACTATCAGATATATGAATGATTACATTTAAATGCATTTCCTTAAATACAATAAAATAGTTATATGCTTTGCTTTTGTTATTAGGGCGCGGTAACCGAACTAAATTTTCTATGGTATAGAAAGCAATGGAAATTTCCCGGAAGAGATAAGATTACTATTGTTAAGCGTATAGCTTTTAAGCATTTATTATGTAGTTATATACCGTTACAGTTTTAGTCATAAAATATTTCATCGTTAGAGTGTAATTTCAAGTCAATTACTAGAAACTTTTTTTAGAAAATTCATATTTCTGTGAGAATCTAAGCTGACACAAATGCGGAAGCTTCGGCGGCTAAAATGTTAAGGTTTTAAATAAAAGTGTAAAATATGAAATGTAAAAAAATATCATTTATCAATGCTCTTGCAATAATATGAGATATATCTTAAAATAGTTATTTTATAATATCATCACTTCTCTTATTCTTATCACATATTAACATAAAAAACATTATTTTAACAATAAACTTTTGTCTATATCTTAAGAATTTCCCACATATAAATATCTTTAAATTTTTTTCTTTCTTTTACGCTTAAAATGCATCTTTCAAGAAAGTTAAAAGGCGTGGTTAACATTTCCAAATAACCTCAACTTCTTTGAGAAAGGATTTTCTCATGTCTTAAGTTGATTTGATTTCAAAATTTTGAATTATTTTGATTGGTTATTGACGTCGCACTGAGAAACAATACGGCGGCGGATATCTAGTTTTGAATCTCCGTCAAGTGTGACGAGCACGACATCTGAGCTGGTATCTCCTTT
Organism: Nephila pilipes; assembly: GCA_019974015.1. NCBI lineage: Eukaryota > Metazoa > Arthropoda > Arachnida > Araneae > Nephilidae > Nephila > Nephila pilipes. Next base: position 172,849 of record BMAW01015427.1, on the reverse strand, counting down.
TCCAAACTTCCACATCTAGCCAAAGGGAGGACTTGGGTCCTTGACAGATTTAACGTGCATCAGCCCGTGCTATATCAGGGTTCTAACCCACGACGCGACGAAAACAACGCCAGCCCTGTGTTCACGACCATGAACTTCAGAATACAGAAAATATTGAATGTAGTAACTTTTTAAGAAAATGTTGGAAATTAACATATACTTTTGAGTATATTAAAAGAAATATCTTGAAAGCTTTCTTATATTTAATTACATATAAATTAACGTTACCTGATTTGATTTCTCTTTAAATTAGTGTGACCATAGCAAATCATAAATAAATTCATACTGTATTAAATTATCCTAAATCAGTACGGCTGTATTATATTATATGTACGTAAATTTACCCTTATTTAATTATTCAAAAATTAAAATGACCTTTTTAGATTATAAGTAATCTGACACGACATTGTATGTGCGTGTAATGTAAAAGTTTATCTACGCCTGTTCTGTCGAGACAATGAAAAAAAGTTGTAAACCAAAAATAATAATAATAAACTCAAAATATAAATCGAGCTAAAAATAGTCTGTTAATCGAGACATTTTGTTCTAATTTCGCATTTAGATATGTTTCATATTTAGTATATCGCAGTTAATAATAAACACCACAAGATTCATCAAGGAAAAGTCAAAGGAAAATCATTCGCACAAAATAAGTAAACCAAATTCTTTTTTTTTAATGAATCATGATCTCTTTGATGACATCCGCCAAATGTCAAGAACCCACATCTCTGGCCGGGTCTCCCACTAATTCCCATGAATCCTAAAAAAGGCTCCCGTCTTTGCAAATTAAGGTCACTCGGAATGTAGGCAAGTTCAACGACCCGCATTTGCAAAGATGAGCCCTTGGGAGACACTAAACGCATCTTCCTGTGATATCAGGATGCACCTGATCGGCCTCCGGGAGAAATGTGGGAGGTGAAGCCATGGCAAGGAGTTTCCTCTTCATCCTCTTCATCCATCACATCAGCAGCAGTGTGACATCTTACTACGTGTGTTGTAACTTGCCTCGGCAATACATGAACCTGTTTTCTGTATTCGTAATAGGATGTTGGAAAATGTTAGATGTTTCATATAAAATAGGGTCTGTTAGCTTATGCTAATTTTACAACAGATGTGATTGCTCAAGTATAGCAAACATGGAACCATCCCTGTATAAATATAAATATATTTTGAACTAAAAAAACTAAATACTCGTATAATTTTAAACACACGCGGTTGGTCAGTTTAGGCAGATTTTTACTCAATGATTTTGTTTTTAACGTCGTTTAAAGAGTTGAGATTCTTAACGTGAATTTCTCTCTCTCAACAAAGCATATTGTCGGAATTGCCATAAAATTTCTAAAATGCCACTCGCTCTCTAGAAGAAAAAAAACCCCTTACAAAGATTATAAATAAGGGCGAAAATTTATTATGTTTTTACAAAATATTATTTTAAAATTTAGAAAATACGTCGTCTTATCAAGAATGTAGCATGTGATTAAAAATTCCTTTAACCCAGGGCCATCGAAGACAAAACTATACAAAATAAATTACAATCCTTGTCATAGCTGCAGTGAGAACATTGAACTGTTACAGTTTTTGGAACATGATGTTATAAATGATGCATTTTTACAAATTATTTAAAAATATATCGTGGACCGTTATAACTCAATGATTAATGTCAGCTTCATGCCCAAGATGCGATATGATTCCTGTGTTCGTGTCTAATTCCATGAAAGGTACAGTGTTGCGGATTTTTGATTTACTGATTGTTTGCTTATTAACCTTCATTTAGAAGGAACGCGAGGGCTATTGGCGATGGACCTTTTCATTTTGAATCTCATAATTTTGGATCTGAGTTGGAATCTCCTGAGGACGACACCTAAGTTGGAACCTCCCTCTCCAAACTTCCACACCATGCCAATGTGAGGGCATGGAACCTTAACAGCTTTAACGTGCATCAACACCGCTATTCGGTGGGTCTCGAACCCGCAACTCAACGAAAATCGCCGGCTGCAATACTGCGACTAGGTCTACCAGGCAATCGCTGAAACATTAATTCTATCTGATTTCAAATACTCAATTGGCGTGGCTGGGAAAATAGGAGATTGAGAAACCAATTCAAGTGCCGTCCTCGTCACCTGACTGTGACTTATAATTACAAGGTCCGGTTCCAGTAGGCCTTGGTTACATCTAATCGGGACATTAATAAACGATGAATCAATCTTTCAAATGTAGAGAATGACTGTTCTGATAAAAAGTTTCAATACAATAATGCTTTAATTAGTGTATAATATTTTCACATATTTGTAATGAAATACGAAATGTGTTTTTATCATATCTGATCTTTTTTAATTTATTCGTCGAATATTGTTATAAATTTTCGACCGAGCTTCCAAGTTGTCGTTCCAATTACCATTCAGTTTCCTTATATGGTCCATTTGAATACAAACGATAATAGGAAAATAAATATAAACCATTTTGTTTGCATATTTAATTTCCTAATTAAAATATTATGAGCAATTGTCTTAACTTGCTACTATATTAAGCGACATCATTATAATGAATTTTTATTTGTATGGAGTGTTGTTTTAGTAACGCCTTATATAAAGTTATGGGTGGGAGTTAATAAACTAAAACGCTACTAGGTGTAATTACTCATTTTAAATTTTGCGCAATCAGATATGTTTGATTAAACTTAGGTTAACTGTTGACTAATAGGGTGTGGCAAATTTTTTATTTAAGTTTTTTTTTAATATTCTTTTTCCTGCATCCGATTTGCAATATTTTAATTGGGAGCCTTCAAATAAGTCAAAAATTAGGGGAAAAAACAATAACAAAGGAAATTTTAATTGCAAATTTAATTGGATGAATGCAATTTTATACGAGCAAGATTACTGTACATTTTTAAGTAATGATTTTACACTTAGTCATGGAATACTTTTAAAAAGGCATTTGGTTATTATAATTACAGCTTACAGATCGGTGAACGACAATTCAAACAAAAAATAAACATTTATTAGACAATTTAAAAGTTGTGGTTTTGTTACTATCATTTTTAGAATAAAAAAGGCATCTAATTTAACCATTAAAAGTAATACAATTTCTTTGTGTTTTTCTCGGAACTTCTTCAATACAAAGTAGATTATTTATACACTAATATTGAACTGATTGGCGATTATTGGCGAAACAAAATGGTCACGCGTCATATCACAAACTATTAAGACATGGTCAGTAAGGTCGTTTTGTTCGAAATAAATTAATAGTCAATTTTATTGTCTTATAGTTTTGAAGGTTATTCAAATTTGGAATAATTAGTTTTAAGGTTTTACTTGTTTCCTCTTTTATTTATATCTTTAATTATCGTAATTAAAAACGAATCCCGCTACATTAGATATGTTTTTTTTTATCATTCAATTAAATGTATACAGTTGAAGTTCTAGAAAAATTGTATATTGAATTCTATAAAAATAGTAATTCTATTACAGCGCGATTGTGTATTATAATAACTAAATCTCTGAGTTATGTTTTAGAATATTCGAAATCTTAACACAAAAATGCTTATATTTAATTTTTAAAAGTGGCGAATTTTTTTTTAAGAAAATTCACTGGTATATGCAACCGTTTGAGGAAGTTTTCTTAAAAATGTTTAATTTTGTTTTAATTTTACTCAAAACTTAGTTGTTTTGGCTTGTTGATAAAATAATAAGATATTGAAAATACGAGCGAAATATCTTGCACCATTTAAAATAAATGTTTCAAGAATATGAATAACATGCAGAAAAAAAAGACGTATGCATAAATATTGCATTTTCTTAAAAATAAAGTGTTTGATGCATTTGATTTCTCTCTGAAATTTAAAATTGCTCTATGTGTAATATATTGCGCAGGATATAAATATTACATTTTGATTAATATATTATTTGATCTCATAAAACTTTAGGGCGAGAGTCAAGGTCACCTCGATCATCAAATTCAATCTTCTCGTAATGAATTTAAATACAGTAGAATAAATACTTTATTTTATTTTATTTAAAAACACATCTCTTTTTTTAGTTCATAACATTGCTTTATCTATTTGTAATGAAAATTCTCACAAGACAAGTATTAATTTAAAAATTTCATTTTGTTTTTATATATCACATTAAATATATTGTGATCCTCCCACTTGTGTTTGTCTTCTATTATTACTGATTAATTATCCTCAATATCTGATTACAATTGAGGTATTATTAAATTATAGTACAGGAAATAATTAAACATCTAGACAAAATAATGTTCATGATTCAATAAATTGTGGGGAAGCTTTTTCAATGTAAATCTAAATTAACGCAGTCAAAGATAAATTATACAGACGTATTAGATAAATTGGCAAATGAATATTGTGTGCTAACCTTCACCAGTCGTATTGACTCGAGAAAGACAAGGAACGAGATTTAGAAGCTAATATTTCTGATGAACCGGATCAGCTATTTAGAATATTTCAGGTTTCTGAGAATGATTACTGAAAGTATTGTTAGGAACGAGAAATTGGATATTAGAAATGTGTGAGGAATTTAAGTTGCTCTCGACCAGTAGGATAGCTAGCTCTTGAATTTGCTACTCCCAAACGGTGCGGAAAATTTTTCCTCTCTGTTTTTTCATCAGCGTGAGAAGGTGTTTTCTGATTGGCTAATCAGCTAAATTTCTCTCCTGGTACAAAATTAATTCCAACCAATAGCTGCTCATTAATATTTTCTCATAAATTCTCAAGTAATTTTTTTAAAAATTCAATGTTTTTTTTATCTTTAAATTCTTTTTCAAGAGGCAATGCTTTTTTAAATTTTAACTTAATTTTGTAATTTCCTGGGAAAGTAACTGTACGAAGCAACTCATTTTACAGAATTTCAACTGGAGATCAAAGGTTGCAAGATCTAAGAGTTTCAACAACAATCCAAACTATATATAAATCTATATACCTTTGTCTATGGATCGTTTTTCCCATTTTCTAAGAATCCTATGCTTATGATGCTCTTCTCTTCTCAAAAAATCTTCTACATAACTTTTCAGATCAATGAGATCGTCTTCGCTTTCTTTGGAGTAGACTCACCGAAAATAACACATTGTTTCGGTTGTTGCTCTTCCGGTGCACATTAATAAATCCAGGTACTCTCGCAACTCGACGCACTATCTATCAAAACTAAACTTGGAATTAGTGTCAGAATTGTTTGAGTGCCGTTTAACAGATGGCTGCACACGACAGTAATACCATCTTGTCTTATCAACGCCCTCTGTTGTCAAAAACAGGTACTTATTGAACCCTCTTCGTGTCCTAGACCTTGTTTAAAGTACTTCAAATAACAAATTAAAGAGTTAAAAGGAAAGTATTATTATTGTTCAGGTGGATAATTTACGTATGGGTTTCAAATATCATTTTTGGTTTCTTGGAAAAAATTATATAGGAAAGAATTTCCATATTCTTAAACTTGTCATTTTGCAGTTTTTCCTAAGGCTGCCTTAGCATATTGGAAAAGAAAAATAACGAAATTGGAACACTTATTCCGATAAGAAATCACTCGAACATTAATTTTGTAATCTGACTTCGCTATCATTTAGAGAATAGCGTTCCATGTTTTGTCTCCTATATTGCAATGCTACATGACCTTCAAACTACACGTATTCACGTTAAAAATTGTGTATTTTTGGAATATTTTTAAATTTTAAGAGTTCTGAATGATAAACGGATATACGTGTCGCAAAGTCGCAAACTTATTTGAAAATTGGAACAATTTTCTGCGTGGAAATTTGTTCGATCAATTTCGTTGACATTAGGCGGATATAGCCTTTGGAAATTCAAATCAAATGTTCCAACTCTCTCTCGAATACGCATTATTCAAAACCCAATCCAAATCAAACGATTTCTGTCGGTATCCAGAATTTTCCTCTTCCTGCTTATCCGCTGCAACGAAATAAAAAGAAGTGGAAGAGATTTGCCATAAACAAGACACGTAATTTCGGAATCGTTTGTCTCAAGCCGCAAAACATTTCGGAGCACAGTGTGGCAACGTTTTTGCAAGAGCACGTTACTGACCCAGTTATTGCTCTCAGAGGTGACAATGCTCATGCTCTTCGTGCGTGCGTGATCGTGCCGTGGTAAAAACTGTTAGGACGCGTCCCAACCTTTAGATGGAGATTGCGTGTCCATCCCATTGTTTTATTCGCGCATTAAGAGCCTTTTTACGGGGCACTTTCACTTAGGCATGTCTTGAAAGCGAGCTTGACACTAGCAAGGTGCCACAATTGTTTTCCCATGCGCTGTTAAACAGTCGTTTCTTTATTTTTTTCTGCTAACGATTGTTGAAGGTCTTTGTTTCCATCGAAGAAAAGAAATGTCTTGAAATAGAGAAAGGGGAGAAGGTATTTTTATCCGCTTAAATTACTTTTTTGACATATTTTTCCTACTTTTCTCGGAATTTTCAGGTTTTTAATTCGAAAATTTTCTTCATAGCTTTGGGTAGGATTTAATGTAAAAAATGATTTAGTAACATTAAACTGTTTATGTTATTTGAGGAATGTTATTACTTCTTTCTTTGAAAAGACGTTACTATTGGCATTATTTTTTTTTTGAATTTAGAGATCCTTTTAGGTCACTTTTATCGATGGTTTCAAAGACAAAAAGAAAATTGTGAGATTGAATGAGTTTGAAATCATATCCTGTTGTACAGCTCTCTCAGTGCTTAGGTTTGTTATTCACGCATAAAAGAATCAATGTCACAGTTTATCATGTTTGTTCTAATTTTTCTAAAAATCTATGAGAAAAAAAAAAGCTAAATTAACCATAACTTTCAAATAAAATGTATTGGAAGTGTAATTAAGAATTACGTAGTTTTAATTAAAATGATCTTCAATTGCTTTTTATGCATTTCAAATTTTTATTTGTATTCATGAGTTCTTCTCATACGAATAACATGATTTCAATAAAAAGCACAGAAACCAAAAATTAGGAAGAAACTAATCATGGTTGCAATCTAAAGTATTGATTTCATTCATGCACTTTATTAATAATTTAATTTGAAGATATTTTTATATATTAGGGGTTTTGAGTTCAATATATTCTTTTGAATAATAATATCCACTCATTTTATCTAATAACGTGTTTAAAATAAATATATCATTTTATTCATTTTGTCTAATAACGTTTAAAATAAATATCATATCATTTGGAATAATTTGTCTTACATTAAAAGAAATTCTTATATAGATTGAGGTAGCCTATAAAAATCATGAGTCAGTTACCTTCCTTTTCTCCACATTTTTTTCCTTCGTGAGTGTATAATCCCCAAAAAGGGGCGACGCTGTCCGTGTTGCCTGCGGTTCGATATTCAAGTCATATCATACACTTAAACATAATGAATGATTTCTCGTTTGAATTATTATTAAAGTTAATATATTGAGAGAAGATTAAATAACATAATTATAATAGATAATTGCTTTACAATGAATTTAAATTGTAATGTCGTCCTTGAGACATGACCAAATACGTCTGTATTCCCAGACAGCTCCCAATAGAGTCTTGGCTTTACATTACATGCCAAATATAAATCAAAATATTACTCTCGCCACAGCCGCCACTTTGGTGTGATCCTCATTTTGTTGCCGAAATGATGGTGACTTTGGGGGGACTGTACTTGACAATATAATAGAGGGTTCATGGTTGGCGATTCTCCAGTCGAGTTGTGGGCTCGAAACCAGATTCTATTAAACATTCTGGGTGTTCAGGGGTTGATGTTCGTTAAATCTGTTGGAGCTCAATGTCCTGACGTTGATGTGTCGTATATAGGGAGAGTGGGATGCCAAGTCGCCAAGTCATGAGTAAATTTAACCTTGGCTCAAATTTCCGAGGTGGTAAGGAGCCAAGTCAGACTTTCAGACTTCCACTCTCAAAAACACTAAGTTTTCGGATCAGTAAGAGTTGTCCTCTTACACATATTTCCATGAATGGTCACACTCATCTAGTCTAGTCTCTGGCCTGTCGGAAAGAATTAGAAATAAATGCATTGTAAACACAAATTCAAAGTCTATCCGAAAATTTTCGTTTAAAAATTATTTCTTTTATTTTGATAATAATTTACAAGTACTCAAATCAGTGACAAAGTATTTGCGATAAGAGTTAATCATCGATATTAAGAGAAACAAAGTGAAAGACTGAAGATTATTCCAATACGCTTCTTGATAATTAAATTATCTATTTACAAACAAGTTTACCCAACGTTCATGAAGAATTTGCGTATTACTTACTCACTTCATCGCGACATCTATCTCTATATATTCTTTGTTTGCGCAGAGATCTATGGTAGTAAAAATAACAGGTACTTCTCCACGTGTTATCTTTTTAAACTGGTTTTTAGCTTTAGAGATAAGATTTTACTGATTTAATATAATCGTGAGAAATATTTTTATAAATTTGTTTCATATTGTCCATTTTCGTTCGAAAAACTGAGTGCAATCCACAATTGAATGATGCACTAATCCAAATACATAAATCATCGCTAGTAGAAAAAACATTCTTTAATCCGGCACGTTCGAGACTGCGACCGTAACGGATTAAGGGTTTTGTCAAGTTATCGAATGTCTATACAGTTTTAACTAGGGTACTAAAAATAAACCACTCATAAAATTTGCAGCGATTAAAGCAGGAATTTAATGAGTTTACGCTCATTTAAAACCTGTGTAGATAATGTAAACATGCGACACAGTATTTTGTCAATCTGATAACGACAAAATTAAACTCAAACTTTGAACATTAATTTAATTGAATGTTCGTGGATTGATAAAAATACATCACAAAAGAAAAATTAACACAGTATATTAATAGTTAAAACAAATTGTGACGAGATACTCTAGTCATATACTTATGCTTATTTGTTTTATTAGCACTTAAAGAACTTCTGCTGGGGTTTTACAATACAGTATAATTTTATTGTAGTCATAAATTTGTGCAAACGTGATTAACACTAGAAACGTGATATTCCCTGAAAACAAAAGAAACTCTGCACTGAAATGAAGACAGGCAATTACGATAAACTCTGTTCGAAAATACGAGCAGCTCTGTTTAGCGACTTGGCGGTCAAGGTCAACAAACTCTTGAATCGACACGAAAAAATACGAAAGCGAACTGCCTGATAGGTGCCGGATTACAGAATGTACCGAGCTAATAAATACCAAATTAAAGAGAGGCTACTGTATATCACAATTACTCGTATAATATATCTTTACGACGAATTTTCTGTTGAACCGAATGAATATCGGTTCAGTTACGTGAAGATTAATCCCTCACGAACTCCTATTTCCTCTTGTCATTCAGAACGTACGTAATCATTCCTCTTAAACTCAGTTCAGTCGATTCGATTAGTTTTTACATCAGCATCATCACCGGTTCTTCAAGCAGATGCAGACATTCCTTAATTTGCGTACCTGTTGTTCGTATAACGAGCCATTCCGACTCGTCATCTGGTGGCGGATTTCCTTGGCCTAGATTCGACTGCCTCTTTCCCTCGACGCCTACTACACAGATCTGCCATTTCGAATTCGATTTTTCTTTGCCTTCTAGAAGCATCTTCTTGCTTCGTTCGGACTCGTCCCTCTTGATTATTCCTCTGCAGAAAACGTGTCTGCGGTTGATTAATCAGAGGCCGGATTGTGGACCATCCGCTGTGTTCTTTTTGGTCAATGGTTAAGTCGAGCAGTTTTGAAATCGACTTGAGTAATATTCTGTTTCTGGTTAAGGGCTGTTTCTAGTCCAGAAAGTTTGATCGATCATTTATAGTTGCAGATTAACTTTGAAGTGATGACACAAAAGGGTTAAGTCTTTGAATTATTTATTTTAACACATTTGTGATGTGTTTTAGTATTTATAACATATATTTAAAAGAAATAAAATCAGAATTTTGATTGTTTGTTAGTATTAATTTATGGGGTTTTGGATAGTCGCCAAAAACGAAAGATACATTGAAATGCTTTAAAATATCTTGTTGAAACCTAGCCCAACAATTAATAATTGCAGAGCGAGAGCGTCGATTACTTGTGAAAATTTTAAAAAAATAGCAGTAAAATGATATACATTTCATTTATGTTTACGTATTGCTGCTTTGACATAAAGTATACTTCATTTACAAATGCTTCTGGTCATGTAAATGTTAATAATTTCAAAATACGAGCTCTTATTATTTCTATAAAATGAAAAATAGCAATACTAAGATATACATTTGATTTAAGCTTACTTGCTGATATTTTGATATTAAATACATTTAATTTACAAATATTTATGATATATTGTATCAATGTGTTTATATGTGTCTCGTCAAGGATTAGGGAAATACATATAAAATTTATTTTTTTTTATTTAAAATGCTTGTACAAACACGTTACAAGTTTTGGGATAGTAAATTATACCATTATATCAGACTTATGAAGTTTTTAAAGAAATTTTCTGTGAAATTTCTAGAAATTCAGAAGTCTGTTCTGTCGATGTTTCGAAAAGAATTAGTCAATTACATTACTTAGGTTATATTTGAAGAATCTTCTCAAACATTGTATGTTTTTCTCTTGTACAATAGCTGTGAATTCAGAAGTCAAATCCATTACTAGGAGAAGACTGGGTGTGATTAAAATGACGTTGTAGTGACATTCTGGATCAAATTCTAAGGATAGAATGGAGGACATTCTACATCATTTGGGTACATACTTCCCACGCCGAAATTTAAGTAACAAGGTCGCTGTTCATTTAATTGTCGTTTTAAAGCTAGAGTATTTTTTCCATCCCTATTTAAGGGTTGCTTGATCTCTTGGTTGGCGTTTAATTTATATTTTATTCAGTCTTCGTCAATTAAATCTACATCAATTGCAAAGCTTTCAGTAGTTTTTGGAATTTAATTACTAAGACTAAACATGTCAACCTTGTCATTAAGAAATCCTGCTATTAATTTGACGGATATTTCGGATGTTTCTGTGTATTTTATCAGAACAGATTCACTCAGAAATGTAAGGCTGATTTCTAGAAAGGTACTAAATAAACAATCTATAACAGCGAGTTGTGCAAAATGCTTGTACTCTGTGAAAATTAATCGTATTGTTTGTCTTAGCGTATTCTAACTAATACTGTAGCAAATTCACAAAAGTTTTAATCGTCTTAAGTTGGCACTTCATTTGGAATAACTGAGAAACATTTCGAATTAGATGCTAAGAATCCTTTAGTAATTCATTGAAATTTGAAGGATTTCGAGTCGAACATTATTTAATTGTTGTTACATAGTTCAAAATGTTCATTTCTTTATTTAGCATCATGCAAAATAAAGAATTCAATAATAAAACTCAAATTGATAGAAAATGATATTAAAACAATGGGCATTTCTTTCCAAATATATTACTAAATTAAATGCAAAAAAAGGTTCAATGCCGGAAATTAAATTGGAATCAGAGTTATAAGTTCTTATATTCTTTTTGGAAACCCCTATGCTTTTTTAGGATAAATTATATCGGTTTTCGAATCAAATGTTCTTTAAAAGTTGTTAAAACAAATATGAAGCCGTATCATATGAAATTCTAAAAATATCATAACTAATGTAGGACTTATCGTTTGTCTGCTAAAAATTTGTTTTTGTTTCCTTGCCTTTAATTTCTTATTTTGAGATTGGATTATTTATAACTAATTTCTTTCAATTGCAATGGTATAACAAAATCTAGTGTAATAAATATTTTAAATTGGATATTTGGATAAGATGTAAAGTTTGGTCATCTTTGTTACATAAACACTTCATCATTTTACTCCTCAAAAGGTGACTGATTAAAATTAAATAACTTTTTGAAATATTACGAAATTTTGGTTATCACCTTAAAACACAGAACTTTCCCCTGAAAAATATAACACAATTATAAATTAAATAATAACAATGTTTTTTTAATTTTAAAATGATTAAGAAACACCAGTTCCTTCCGAATATTTTATTACATGCTAAGTGAATGACGATCTAATTATATACGAATTGCAATGAAATACAAAGGAAAGTATTTAAAAATGATCTAGAAAATAAAAATTATCTCTCTTTCGCTTTTAATTGATTTATACTTTTCACATTCATTATAATAGAGGCAAAGGCAGTTATATAAATTCTAATCACATTCGTAACAATTACTCATATAAATTCGTAGTTTGAATTTAGACTGATTGTGTGATAGGCACTGGTTATAAATGCTTGGTATTACTTGAACTACTTATGGTAAGGAAAATGCTTAAAGATGTCGAAGGCTTTAAGATTAAAGATAAGAGATACAAAATAAAAGCATTAGTAATGGAGTCAAGGTCACGGAGAACAACATACGCTTGACTTTTTAACACGTAAGCTGTTGAATGCGATGTGTTATTAGGTATGCATTAGTTTTCAAGACGTTTAACTGTATATTACGTAACATTCCTTGAGAATCATGATGAAATAAGAATAGTGTATTTTTTAACATAAAGAAAATAATTCACTTAATTTTATACTTTAAATGAAGTTCTTTCAATAATTGTGATTCTTAAATGGTGAAAGGAAGTTGATTCTTCAATAAGAATTTCGAGTACTAGGAGATTTATATTTTTAAAACCGTTTCTGATCTTAATAGTTTCAATTTAACATTGTTGAAATTATTTCAATAAACTGATGATTAATTACCTCAAGACTGTGATTAAGCAATTTTTTGTTGCAAAATATGCAATATTTCACACGATATTAATTTCTTTTTATATTTTATATCCTTCAGTGTTCGAAACCGTTGATATTATTTACACAGTTTATAGAATATATTTTCCTCAAAATAATAATCATTATCATTCGGAAAAAAAAAAATCAAGAATAACCAGATGTTTCAGAAATGTAGCTGTTCAATTTTTTTCAGCTTTTAATAAACAGTGCTTTATGATAAAGATTGCATGTCTAGTTTTGAAAAAAAAAAAAAAAAAAGTGAAATGAATTTCGAAAGTCAAATATTTATAGATAAATGGGGAGAATAGTTTATTTGACTTGTAAAAATATTTAATAAAAGCATGGTAAAAACAAGAGATCATTTGTTTTTGTTTAATAAAACAGGATAGTTGCTAAACTGTTTTTTTTTTCTAACGCAATATTTCAAATAAATGTTTCAATCATCGAGATAAGAATGTAGAACCTAAACTTATTTTTATAAGAAACAAATTCTAACAATAGGATAAAAATTTACTTGTGGAATAGAAACCAATTTAACAAGTGTAAATAATTCTTATTAAATCCGTTGCACTCTTTTATATGTAATGTATCGTATATTTGCTCTTCATTTTGCTCTCCATTTTGATCCTAAATTTGTTTTTATTCTATATTTTGCGCAACTAAGATAGATTTAAACGTAAGAATTTTTCTATGTTTTTAATCAGCATTTTGAATTTCAGAAAATACATTTAGTTTTTTTCCCCACTGCGTCAAAAATTAAGAAATCACAAAACTGAAGAAAATGTTTTTAAAATTTTGAAAACTTTCAGCTTTTCAGTTCGGTAAATGTATTTTCATGAGATTTAAAACATTCGAAAATAAAAGAAAGTTTTATTTGTCTTGAAAAACTTACGAAATTATTTCGACAAATTATTTGATTAATCAATTCATTTTTGATTTATTCATTTTAGGTGATAAAAACATTCTAAAGCAGTTATGAATAAGTATTCTTTAATAAGTTATGTTTAAACAAAGACTCGAGAACAAAATTTATTCCATTCTATTTTATTTAAGTTCATTATTCCTATACATATGAAATAATAAATTTATCTACGCCGTCAGATTTTCACTTCTTTTATGCATTTACTGTTATTTAAGACATATTTTCTTTCTTCAACATACCAAGAATGTTAAGGAATTAAAAGTTCTTCATGTATTATTTTTAATATTTTTTTGTTGTTTTGTAATAATTGTATTTTTCCTTTTACTTTTGACAAATAACAAATATTTTAAATAAATATCATACGATAACAATAATAGTATTCTTCTGACGATTTTTCTTGAGGATATTTTAATGCTCTATGGCTGTTTAACAAAAGCTATCATTATTTCTTTTCAAAATATTTTTCTATAAAATCGAAAAATGTTCTTAAAAAGTTTCTTGTTCATATTTTTATCCTGAACTCTTAAGCTCCCTAACATTCTTAGTACGTTGGATAAACAAAATTTTAGAAATGAGAACAGAATGTTGTAGAAATTATAATGACCTTCAAATGATACAGATGTTTGTTGATGCAAAAAGGACAACGTTTTGTATCTGAAAGGTTTAGAACGAGCTGGTTTAACGAAAATATGTTGTTTCTATGTAATGGCTATAATCTTAAAATAATTTGAAAACAAAAGGTACTCTACACAATTTTTTTATTTGTATAATGACCTATTAAAACTTTAAATTTAAAACTCGTTTTTTTCAGCTTGTATATGCTTTTCTTGGAATAAGAACTCTGAAATACGACAAAGTTAAAGCACATATTTACGAATTGAGGACAAAAAAGTTTCAAACATTGTCTAATTCTGTTTAAACTACAAAATATGCATAACATGTCGTTAAAATGTTTGAAAATTAAGCATTATCTTTCAGGGAAATACAATTTTTAAAAACTTTGTTCTTTAATGGATTGTTCCAAATATAGAATATTGTATAAGAGATACAAATCGCTTTACTGATTAAAATTTAATTGCATTATTGTTGTAAAAGCAGGGTCAGATTTTTTTGTAGAAATAATGAAGTTCATTTATTTGGTATTCAATTATTCTTATACGATAACTTAAGACAAGTAATGTATTATGACTGAAGGGTGCCTTGTGGACTTATTTAAGTTTAATACATGTTCTTTTCCGTTAATTATAATAGGCGATTGATTTATTTGATTTTTGTGACGAAAATATTTTGATACAAACAGAACACTTAACCTGAATGAAATTTCCTAGCAATTACAGATACAGATATCTCATGGTAAGATATATATATATAAATAGACAATAATTTTCATTTCGAAACGACAGCTATGGTAAATATAGTGGTTTATAGTAACTCAAGAAGGGGGGGGGATTGGACATATTTTCAAGAAAGAAGGTATCATAGGGTTATCTGTGCATATTATGTTATGTCCACAGATTAATTGATTTGCTGTCCAGTTCAAAGAAACGTTATTGTCCATTAAAAGAAGGTTTTACGCTTAGATTACTTGAAGTGTTTTTGAGAATTCGAATTATAATAATATCATTATATTCGGTTTAAAAAATACGAGCATATTTAATCGAATCTCTCGACATACACTGAATAAATGATAAAACGAATGCTTCCGTACAAAGATGCAAATTTTTAGTATCGATTTCTAAAGCGTCGCGTGCGCGTGGGTTGTGCATTGAGAAGAAAATGCTTTGTAAGTGCACATGCCAATTTCCGCGCTTTGTTCGTTCACGCACCTCGGTGACTTTCGAGGTGTTCCCCCCCCTTCTTTTTTGCAACATTCAGCGAAATTCAAAAGCAAATAGTTAAACTGAATAACTATCAATGTTTGGATGGGGGAATGAGGTGGTAAATCGTTGGGAAACTTGTGGCAGGGCAGTCTCAAGTGCAGATTGCTAAAGAATTGTATGTAACAACCCGTTTTGAGAAAAATATGGTGACAGTTTAACGAGACGAGATACTCACAGAGGCCCGGTCAAGAGACACGACGCCCAATGAAGAGCGGTATTTGTTCATCGAACGAGGCGTAACAGGATGGCAACAGTTTTTCAGCTCTCTTGTGAACTCCAGGAGGCTACAGGAGTCAATGTTTCAAGGGATGCTGTATTCAGTATGTTTCACGAAAAAAGTCTGTTTCAAAGAAAACCCTTTGTTTACGTCCCAAACACTTCTCCTCTTCGAAGAGCTTGCTTAGCATGATTTAGAGAACATCAACATTGTAGCAGAGATCAGTGGGAGACCGTTCTGTGTATTGATGAATCTAGATTTAGCCTCGTTCTTGAGTACTTACAACTAGAGGGTAGAAACACGTTCACTAAGAACATGTTCTTTAAAACCCGTGAAAGAGAAAGGTAAGTCAGTGGAGGTTAGTTGTTTTTTATGGCCTCTCAGATTTTAAAGTCTTTGGCAAAGATTATGTGGTTTCTGCGCGATGTAGGGATGAAATATTGTAGCCTTTTGTTCGTCTTTACATACGAGCATTTGACAATGATTTCAATTTTAAGGATGGCAACGCTTGTTCACACTAGATTCATCTGATCGATTAATTTCTGGAAAGTGAGGATATTCGCTGCCAGAATTGACCAATTAGATGTTAGGAATTTAATCACGTAGAACAATTTTGTATGGTATCGTGATGGATAATTTATATATAATTCGCTTTCCCCTACAAGTATAATTTAGGATATGAAAGAACCGTTGATGGAGGAGAGGGACTACCTGCCACTGATACTCCTTTCTGTCTCATTTCCAGAATGATTTCAAATTGTGAAAGCTGTATAATTCTAAGAGGGACCAAACTCCAAATTAACCTATATTTTGTTCCATCTCGTAACCTCTCTTTTAAACATTTCATTCGCCGTAGATACGATGATGAGTATATATGTTGTATGATAATCTTATATAATATTGATATTAACGTTTCGCCGCTGATGAACTTTCTCGTGGCTTGACTCTTGTTGTTTTTATCTTCTGTGTTTTATAAACTTTTAAATTCTCGGATTTCAACGTGGGCACCTGTTGTGCCCAGAAAATAATTTTTATCCTTATATTACTTGATTTTATATTCGGCTATTTTACCTTTGTATCCTTGCTTGTATTCAATTGTTATGCTGAACAAAACTCATTCTTTTATATGTACAGACGTAATTTCATTAAATTCTGTCCAGAACTAATGGAGATAATCAACCAAAAGTGAAAACTAATTAAGACCTCCAGCGTTCTTTCCCAAACTACTATAAGTCGATGTAAGTTCAATAGCTCTTTCGAAGTGAGGGATAAAAGTCTCAAGGATTTCTGGATTCTAATTGAATTAAAGATCATCATGTGGAATTAGAGAGGTAAATGTAATTAAAACCAAAAATCCTTTAGTATTAAGAACTGAAAGTTAGAGATAAGGAACTAAATGATACGTCAGCTAGGTATCTTCTTTATTATCACACGGTCGGGACTTTCATGACAAGGTCTGTATTCTTATGGCTATTGTGTGGTTCCAGAAAGATGTAAAAGAAACAAATTCTTGTTATATTCAGATACTACTTTTAGAAACACTGGCAACAAATCTTCAGAATGGGCTATTCCGTACTGGAAGCGAGAACAAAGCGATTTATTTCGCATCAAGACAATATACGTCAACTCGGAATGGCACACTTCCTCCACCAGCTACTTAACAGCAAACATTCCGTTAACTAATCAGCGGAATATCAGATGAAAAAACCAACGCCTTTCACTTTTCTTTTCCCGTATAAAACTCACTCATGGTCCACTTTTTTTTGTCCAATTCCAAACGGGATCTGTGAATGCCTGCCAGGCCCTCATTAAGCACTGCCTCTCTTTTACCTGGTGGCCTGAATTCTGTGTTTAAATGTCGTTGAACTTGCACCTGAGGTTAGTGAGAACTTTTTATTAGAGGAAACGAAACTGTTCCACATGTTCGAACGAGTATTGACAGGAAAGAAGAACATTTAGTCCCTAGGGATAAGGAACTGTCGATGGTCAGTTTAGGATGCCTGCGTCGCCCCCGGGCTTAAGAGTTGATGTGACATCTTTAAGATGGAAAAGAAGGTTTATTTGGAGAACACTCACTTATACCGTGTTACACATCTGTTCACTTCACTTATGTTGGTTATAAATTAAGAATTTAATGTTACTGTTTTGGGGATGGTTCTCTCCCGCGTAAAAATACGAAAAAACAGCGTGCACGTAAGATTTCGTATTTTTGCTATTCTTTCGATCAGATGTAAATCAAGACAAGCATTTTAAAAACATTATTGTTGGAATAAGTACATAATAATTCGAAATAAAAACCAACGTTTTTATATGGTGGCAAAGTTTATTAAAAAAATTATTAAAATATTAGTTAAAACTGGTCGCAAATATCTAAATATTGCATTGTTAGGCAAATAAGAACGGTTCCCAAAATTTCAAAGCTCTAGCTTGATGGGAAGTTGGTTAAATTAACGATCGAAAATTTGATGACACACACACACCAAGTGAAATTCAGAAAAACGTTGTAAAAAAACTAATGTTTGTCGTAATTTGATTAATATTACTTTTTCAAAATTTGCTAATAATTAATCTGTGAGCATGTATATATACTTGTAAGCAAAAAATATAATTTTGATTTAATTCAATTTGTTCTAATTCTTTGGGTGAACATTTATTATGATTAATTTTTAGGGATCTTTAGATAGTGTTTAAAAATACCGATATGATATTCTTGCAATGAAGTAATACGATAATTAAAGTCTTTGAGTAACGGAAGAAAAGATAGAGAGAGATTCTCAATTTATGTTTACATTGAATTCAAAAGCTCTGCCCCAGTACTCAAGTTAGTTGAAAATTTGATATCAGACTCATCAGAGACATTTCTGTTTGTTTCAACTTATGTCTCTAAATATATTTATCAAGGATAATCAAACTGTTTTAATTATTTCTGAGAAATAACATCGAGATTTCTGGATGAAATTTATTCTGCGTATTAATTGATCCTTATGCATATAATATTGTTAATTACAGCTGTTCATGTTCATTTGTTTGGCTCCTCGAATAAGTGGATTAAAGTAACCATTATTAGCATCGTAAATTTAATCATTACAAAAAATAAAACCAAATAGAAACTTTGTTTTCCTTTATTATTTTTGGGAATGCCAGCTCAAGCGTCGTCCTCGTCACTTGATCGAGGCTCGGTACTACGAGGTCCGTCGCCAATAGCCCCCGTGTTGTTTGTAGTGTGGCGTTAATTAAACCAACCAACCAATCAATCATTTATTATTTTTAAGACTTCTCTACATAGTCACCATCCAGAATTATATATTTTTTCTCCTAGCGTCTCTCGACCTTTCTAAGACTGTCATTGTAGAACTCAATAGATTGAACTCTATCTTTTCCATACTACGGGGTATTTCAACCTACGGTTTCCTGAAACCAAACAAATCAACAATAACACATCCATAGACAATTTTAAAACGTTCTTTCATTGAGTCACTTCTTAGTGCTGACGAGTATCTTAATAGGACAGTTTATTTGAATTTTCATACATTACAACATAGTATTGTGATTGCTCAAGCCGTCGTTTATTTATTAAGGGAAATTATCATGTCGCCGTTGGATCTACGGACGGGATAAATATTTGACTGCTATATCCCTGTTGTCTGTGAATGTGTTAATAGTTGTAATTGTATGAAAAAAGAAATTTATCCAGAAATCACCTTTATTTCTGAGTAATATTTAATCTTTTAAGACACTCTAGTCCTTTCACATTCTTTCGTTTGAATGATGTGAAGGCTTCCGTCTACCGGCCATTTTGATTTCGTGAAAGTAATGTTAACCCTATGAGATTTCTATATGCTACCATTCTCAAAAATATAATATCGCATCTATTTGAATGCCAAAAAAAAAAAAAAAAAAAAAAAAAAAAAAAAAAAGCAAAAACTAATGAAGGTTTGTGCAGAATTATAACTTTCGACCGATTTTTAAGAATGTTTTTATCTTTTTTTTAAAGATTTGTTTGAGTTTCTTCTGATCTTTAAGAAAGAATATTCTAAAATATTTTCAAAAATCGGATAAAAAATGCAATTCCGCAGAAACCATCATTATTGTTTTCTTTTTCAGAAGCACTTTATTGCTTTCAAATAGATAAAATAGTAAAGATTTGAGAACTGTAGTAAAAATTCCATAGGATTAACATTAAGTTCACGAAATCAAAATGGCCGACTGACGGGAGTCTTAACAGTAAATTTTCAAACAGTAACCTTTTCGCTATCATTTTGAATAAAACTCATGGCATACTTTACCTTCATTGTCACAATGACATAAAAAATAATGATGTTGTTCCTCTGATCTTCTCAACTCGAGTTGTGTTTGTTCCAAACAAAAGTATCCGAAAATGAGATTTTTTTCGTTTCTCGTGATTCGAGGTTCAAGAACAAGCGTGATATTACCGGTAAAATATTCCGTCTCTCTCCTATTTCGATAAGAGTATCGGGCTTGCATCATAACCCAGTCGGGTTACATGAAGTTGTGCCGTTCGCATCCGAAACATGGAAATCTGCATAAATCTTTAGCTCGCATACACTGAAAAGGAATAGGATATGGGGAAAAACAGATTCGGAGCGCGGTTTTGATTTTTCCAAGAATTTCCGACTTCGGGCAGTTCATAAGATACGTGTCGAAATTCCTGAATTATTTGTTGGCGATGAGAATTCAGAAATATCGCAGAATGCACGTGGCGGGAAAGTAAAAAAAGAAAAAGTGAATTCCGAATTGAATATTTCAACATATCTTCTTAAATAACAGTAACGAAGTAAAACTAAGAAGTAATTTAACATTCTTTCGCCCACAGAGACTTACTTTCTTTATGTAGACATGAGAATCATGACCTCGAGGTACCCTAGTGATCTTTTTGTTCCCAATGTGGTTTACTATGTGTGGGATGGCAACGGTAGCCTAATAGTCATAGTCGCACACTTGAGACGAATGTTGTTTTCGTCGAATCTTGGGATCCAGCTCTAATGCCAATAAAGACCCGCCGTGTATCGGGGTTTATGCACATTAAATCTGGTCGAGATCCTAAATCTTCCCGTGCTGGGGACGGAGGTGCCAGCTCGTGTCATTCTGGAAACTCGATAGAGGTTCAAAATTATGAGGTCCGTCGCCAATATCCATCGTGTTGGTTCTTAGTGCGACGTTAATAATAAACAACCACATCCCATTACTGCCTGTAGTAAGCACGTGTGACGTGGCCCCGGGATACCTTAGCGATCCTTCTTTGCTTTCGACCCCCTCCTTATCAATCTTTTTCTTTTTTTTCCATTTTTTTCAAATGTCTGGATAACATTTACATCTTGCTTGGTGCAACATAGTCATAACTGGCTCTTGCACAATCAAGCCATTACTTACAACTTTCTCAATAAGATCTTATTGTTATTTACATCACGATGCATTCAAGCCCTGTATTTCAATGTTATTTTGGAATTCGGTATCAAACAATTAAACATTCATGAAATCCAGTTTTGAAGTTCAAATTAAAATTCTTTTTACAGAGATATTATATAAGATAATTATTATTATACTACATTTCAAGAACAGAATTACAGAATATTTTTTTTTTTTAAATTTATAACGAACGATTTAAGAAATCAATATGAAAATCAAGTAGTTGTTAAGTGACCCAATTTCTTTCAACAAATTTATACATAACTGTCTTTTCATTTTCATTTTATTAACGAAAAACCATTACTTCATTTTGATGTTATACTCCAAAAATAAATATTATAATTGTATGAAAAAATTCTTTACCGCGTTGGGTTTTCAGTTGATAAACTTGAATCGTAATGTTGCGGGGAAAAAATAGTTCTTTTATGTTCGAACTTTTGACTCTATGAAATATTCATGAATGTAGAGAATATGTTTATCTTTTGGATTTCGGCATCTAAGCCATTCTTGGTCGTGTTAATGAATGTTTGAACTCATGCCTTACTTCTCTCAGCAAAGGATAAAATACTTTTTTTCTGAAGGAAGTTATGAAATTTTATTTTATGTAAGAACTATCCCTTATGTAAAGTGGCAGTGAAAGGAGAAATACATACATAATTTCATTAGCTTTAGTTTTTGCAACTGCTTAAGTTTAAAGAGCTTTGTATGTTAATCAATAAAATCTTAAAATTATTTAATACCTTAAAAAATTCGAATTTGTTTTCGATATGAAATTATTCGTTAAAATTCTATGTACTTAACTTTCTTAGAAATGCAATAGGAAAACTTTATTATTTACTCTTATTAGGAGTCAGATTTAAGAAAGTTCTTTAAATTATTTTATTTTACGAGCCATTATATTAATTTTATTAGAAATGAAATTTAAAAGTAAAAACAATTTATCTGGATTTGTAACTTTTCACATATTTTCTAGATTTAATATGAAGCTAATAAGCTAGTTTTTTGTCTCATTCTAAGTATTTTTTTCTGTCTATGATTATCAATTCGCTTATTTTTTTTTAATTTTGAATGTGAAATATAGAATATAAAATGTCCTTTAATCTGAAATCATGTCTAACAGCATTAAATTTAAATTTTGTTCAGAGAAGGATGAAAATTATTTCCAAATCAAATAAAAATCATAATTTAAAAATATTTAGAAATGTAGAATTTATTGGTAATTAGTTCACATAACTATCCATTGGATTTCTGCACCGACTCGGGTTTGTTGCAAAGTCTGTAAAATTAAATTATTTAATTTAAAATATGTAACAAATAAATTTTATTTTGGGAAAACATAAATTTATCACGTGATTTTTTAATATTTTTTGCTTGATGGAAATAATAATCATCTACGAATGAATAGTATAATGCAAGTGTAAGAATTAAATAAGCATTAGAAAATAAAATAGAAATTCGAAAACCGCCTTTCTTCCATTTTTTACCTGCATGAAGAGTATTAATTTACTGTAAAGGTACTCCAAAAAATTCCGTATTCTATTTCAATACTTTTTTAGAACATGGAATATTTATTTGACATTGAAGAGCTGCAATAATCTTGGTATGCTTCGTTCGGTGCACGTATTGCTGAAATTGGTGTGAAGATTGATCCATTTGCTTGCCATCGGCTTATCGAGGAGATTTTAATCAACTTTGATATCGATAAATGTTGTTGGAAACAAAGATGCGCTGCTGTAATGGAGAGAATAGTTTGTCTTGAAATGCATCTTAGTGACTGATCTTTGACTTGAGGAGGCATCACATTACTTAGTGGGATAGCTGTGACTTGGAAGTTCCGAGGTTAGTGAAGAGTTTAAAACTTGTACTTACTTACATCTGTCAACTAAGTTTTCTGAAAATTTCTAGATCTTAGCTGCTGATCATATATATATCTATATATATATGTATATATGTAATGATTTAACTTTAATTTAATAATTTAATTATATATTCTAACCCATTTCCTAAATCAAAAGTAAAGAGTTCGTTCTTATTTCCTGATCTCTTTCCAAATTATCCTTTTATTGATTAGATCACGCGCTCATAAAATTTGTTTAATCCTTTTTTTTCCCACGATCTAAATCCATCAAAATAATCCCTACAGAGTCCTTACCTATTATGAAATTTCTTCAAAATCCCTAATCCTATATGACGTTTATTTGAAAAATCCCTGCTTATAACTTAACACAAAATTTCTCTCTCATGCTCTCCTCTCTTCTCACCTCTGCTGTAATCTTCATATGGTCTCTCGCTCCGGCCTTGGTGGCCGGTGAGTCGAATCTATCAGGTACAGCAGCGTTCTCTATGCTAGTATCATTAAATATTCTTGTTATGAAAAAGGACTGTTCATTTCGGCCATGTTTGAACTGTGTTAGTAAAAATGAACTAACATTACATAAATATGTTATATGTCTTAAGTTATATAACAGGGATTTTCCATTACAAACGTAATAGAACGTGTGGGATAAATGGAGGGATTTCGAGGGAATTTACGTGCAGACATAAAGTCTGGCAGGGATTATCCCTATAGGTCTGAAGCCGTGGGAATCTGCATGGTCATCAATGGCGTGTGATTGCATAAATTAAAGTTAAAAGGAATGATCAGAAATAAGAATGAACGTTTATAAATGAGAAGTGGAAAAAGTAGAAATTTAAATTATTATTATGAGAAACTAATATGAATTAAGTTAAATCATTACACACACCAATACACACACACACACACACACACACACACACCACCACACCCACCCCACACCAACCCACACATATATATATATAATATATATATATGATCAAAACATCAAAATTATAATTCTCAAATAACAATAATCAAATTCAACATATCAATCATAAAATTATATAAAATGTCTAAAACTGCATATTACGAAATCAATAAAAACAAGTAAATTATTGTACTAAAATTATTCTAATTAACTAAACATAAAAAATTAAATTTGAAACTAAAATGTTTTATTGCTAGAACAATTAAAAGAGAAACCAAGTGAAAGAAGCAAGAATTTAGAATGATGAAATAATTACACAATATTACTTTCATATAATACAACATATTAATAGCATTTTCGCATGTATTGTATTAGGTTTGGAAAACTTGAGATACATCAAGATAAGGAACTCGTTATTACTAATAAAGTTGAATTTTAATAAATGCTTCTGGAGCATTTTCTGCATTTATAATTCAAAAATTCTCGAAATAAGAAGATTGGTGTGTTCTTTGCAAGTGTCAACATGACAAAGATCGAGTAGAACGCGTATAACCTAGAGAGGGAAAAGGAGTTTCCTGAAATAATTTTATTTATTCAAAGGGATCATCATATTACTATTATACGCGCGATTAGAGAAAAATTATTTTAAAAATAGATGATAGGTGTTAGGCGTTTGAAATAGAATAAAAGAAAAATGATTTATTGAATTTATCATAGCATACGTATAATAATAATAGCGTTACACATACTGTATTACAGTTGACTTTTGTACAGTATTATGTTTAAAAGCACTTTAATTGAAGATTTGTTCGACACAAATGGTAGCCTATTCATAAACAAAAACAAATTATTTTCATAAAATAAATACTTTCACTTAGTTTTCAACTATCCATAAATTAAATATCAGAGTTTTATTTTTCACCTAAGGCTA
>BMAW01015427.1:128620-140032 GCA_019974015.1 Nephila pilipes | reverse complement strand
TATTTTTGTATATCATCTGAAATTTAGATAATATTTATATGTCAAAACTTAGCGCGAAACATTTTTATGTTTTCTTCCCAACATTTATTACAATATTTATAAACAAATGAAGCAATCAGTAAAAAGTTACGTTCATACAACATTATTTAAAACGCTCACGTTGTACTGAGAAGGACTTCCCGTGCATTTGTGTGTTGAATACAAATGATGCACACTGACAAGAGACCACCTGTTTTTCTCTCCCTTGATTGTACTGAATTCTTTAGGTATTGCATAATTCACACCCGAGGAGTACAGTCGTGTAATTATAAAATAATGATGCTGTCGAAGAACTAGATCATGTTTAATGAAACAATTATTGGAGGAAATATGATACAATTACTGTGACACCTCTCAACTTGTTTCATAAACTGAAACGATGATTTTCGAAATAACATTCGATATCATGAAAAAATGGTTTGCGCAATAGTTTCATATATTCTGATTGAGAGACAGGGACGTAAAATTTGAGATTTCGAAGCTGAAATTAGGGCACTGTCTTAATATACAATAAATTACTATAGCATAGAAATAGGCAAGACTATTAATTTGTTTCATATACTGAGACACTGATGTTGCAAGTAACATTTAATACCATGATTAACGATTTTTAAGGTAGAATTATTATACGTACTATAGATAGATATACCAGCGGAATTAAATTTAAGATTTTGTGTGTGATATTTTATTTGTGCACAGATTTAAAGCTTTTTGTAATGGAAATGGCGCACTCTACTTGAACGGACAAAAAAAACCTGAATTTTAAGCAATAAAATAATAACTCCAAAATTGTATAATCACGTAAATTGGATTAAAAGTTAACTAAATTTAGTTTGTGAGGAATTAATATATTTTTTAAGTGCAATAGTTCGAGGAATCAAAAAATGTAAATTACGTGTCAAAATTTGAGACTGCTGTCTCAAAATTTAATTAAATAAAATAACAAATATATGTATTTTAATTTTTGATTCAAAAACTATTTTTCATTAAAAAAGTATTTACTTTTCCCTTTACAATTTTCATTTACGGAAAAAAATATTAATCTCTTTTAAGAATATATTATAAATATTTATCGATAATATTTTACACTCATGATTACAAAAAAAAATTATAAAGATTTAAATCTCGATTTGTAGTATCTTTGACATCAAAATATCTTTGAAATATGATGTGCCTAGTTATTCATGATTTTTTAATAATTCTCTCATATCCTTTTCATTGATTTCTTAGAATTTGCTCAAAACTGACTAATCAGTTATGTAATTAGTTTCATTTTAAGATGATAATGTTAAAGAGGAGGGCATAAACTCGGCACACATTTGTTCAGATTTGAAAATATTTCCGCATGTTAATATTTCGCGTTTACTTCAATTTCCCATAAAGAACAGAATATTTTATAACATTCATTTCTGTCTGAATCGATTCACTTTTTCTTGCTTAAAATAGGTTCCATACTCCTATACTGCAATGCTAAATTCAGATTAATCATTATGTGCTGGAAACGAAATATGTATATTCATAACATATTTCATATTTTAAAGGTGCAGTTTGATAAATGAGACTATGGAATGAAATAAGCTCCTGAACTTTAACCTTAGGACAACTTTATTCTATCTGAAAATATGTTTCGAATTTGGAACTTGCTGGGTGACATTTTTGCTAATTCAGCACCGAATCGTAGTTTATTGTTTGTTTGCTTTTTCAAACGAATTATTCGCCTTTCGAATTACTGGAAACCTTATTAAAAATTGCTTGTGTAACCGGTACATACAGTTAATGTATTCACCCCCATTCCAAAGCTTGAAGTATCGTATTGTATATTTTGCCTCAATAGGCAAATATCTGTTGTCCTTTTATTACTACTTAAATTATATAGAGGGTTTAGTTCCGCCGAATAAACATTCATTATTTCATATCCAAGTACGAAAGAAAACAATTAAAAAAATACCTCCAAAGGGGTGAGAAATTATCAAAATTAAAAAAGAAAAGAATCCAATTAGGAACTATGGCATTCTTCAGCAGGAAAAAAAACGTATTAATTATGTGACCAACCGAGTGCAATTAAAGGCTTTTATAAAAAGTATTGAATTATTAATTAATTTTAAAATAATTTCAAAATTTAAATCTTATACATTAGAAGGTTGAAGAGACAGTGATCATTTTGAAGTTTTATATTCGTGATTATAGTTATTTAAAATGATGCATCTGATTTCAAAATGTTATATTTTCGAACATGAACGACTCGGAATGATGAGTAATACAAGAATGCAAATGCAAAATAAAGAAGTTCTTTTAGAAATGTTCGATGTAACTTTTTTAAGTTACACTTATAATGTGTGTGTCTCAATTCGATATGTAGTTAAATTCCTGCCGTATACGTTGTAAAGTGTGGGTAGTAATAGATTGTACAACAGCAGAAATCCTTTGTTTAAGTTCTAATAAATGTGTGGGTAATGGTGGTGCATACACTTTAGCTTTCCAAGGCCCCTAAAAAAATAAATCGTATGGGGCCATATCAGGTGACTTAGGCAGCCAGCTGTATAGTATCATATTATTTGGGCAGTTGCGACCGATCCAACTAACGTGAAAGATTTTAAACCAACTGTCGTAAAACGGCTTCACTGAGAATCCACGAAGGTCACATATTTTTCACAATATAACATTACTTATCATTCTGTGTCGGCTATTTTTGAAAATATGGGATTTTCAAATTGGTTGAATCACTTTGAATAACCCTGTATATAAAGTATGGCTGCATTAAAAATGTTTGGCTCTAATTAAAAGATTTTCACGATTTTCAATTGAAATGCATATATTTCTACATATAATTTTATAATGGAAGCTTTTATTGAATCAATTTTGATATCTATACCTTCAACATTATTTAATATTATTAAGATGTATCATTATTTTCAGAATTTTATTTTGAATCACTTCATTTCATTTCACGTGAGAAATGGCGCTTCAGACAGACGATGAGTTATGATATCAGAAGTACAACAGAGCTGAGTTTCAATTACACCGGCCGGTTAATGGTGGTTTACTTTGCATGTCTTTGTACCGGTTTGGATTGTGCTTGTTCTCCACGGACTTACTTCAGTTTCGTCCTCAATAGCTTTATCGCTGGGGTGTGACCCGAGAGAAATACTGTCATTAAATTGTTAACACGCATGACGAAACATAGTTTTCGTATCATGTTATTAGATACTTTAGTAGAATGCACGATAAAGGTTTCTTATCCACATTTTTCACTTTCATTACCATACTGAAGAAAAATAACACATATTTTTTAACGTTTCATTCCCCCTCCTTTTACTAGTTTACTTCGCCTGAGGTATAGAAAATTTAAGTGAAACATGTACTAGAATTGGTGAAGTAGAAAAATGAAATTATAGAGTATAAAACTGAAAAGAAATAGCCCAAGAAGTTGTTCGATTATATGAGACTCTTAGATTTTCGCCAAAATGTTTAAACTTATTTATATCGTGAAAATTGTATCTCATTAATTATGAAAAATATTTGTATTAATATTTCATCAAGCTTGTTACTTACTCTTTTGCCACATTCTTGTTGAATTTTAAATCCAGAGAAACATATTTTACTGCTTAATCATACTCTTTTGCTTTATTGATTGATGAGAAGAAAGAGTAAAAATATCAATGTTTTAGAATTATTTTCAGTTTATAATAAATAGAATCTTATGAATATTTTAAACAGTAAGGTTTAATCAAAATATTCTTTAAGAATTCATTATTCCAGATTGGAAAAAATAACCAGATGCAAACATTATTGTTAATAAAACACAAAATAACATCTAGTTTATATTTCAGAAATTTAAATTGCTTGTTTAGAATAGGTTAACATGCGAGTTTTTATTTCATTTAAATTGCAGATTAATATTTCTTAATGCTCAGGTAAATGAGTCAGATGATTAAAATAAATGACCTAAAATCATGAGTGATGCAAAATATAAGCAATTAGATTAGAACAAGTACATATTTTAGAAATAAAATAGCAATTTGTAGAAATAAATCTAAATAAAAGTTAAAAGTTCTCCCAAATCAAAATATTTAAAGACACGTGAAGATATGTGCATGAAAACATGTAGATAAAAAAATTCTAAATATTCAAGTATTATATATTTTCTGATAATTAACTGATGTATTACAAATATTGAAAATAACATTCAAGAACTATTTATTTGATTATAGTTATTTCGTTATTTATCTTTCCAACTCATTCTTTAAGTTGAATTTTAATTGCATTGTTTGGAACAACGAAGGCGATCGTTCGCGTAGAAACAGAATAGAATTTCAGAATGAGACAATGTTCCCTGTAAAAGTTTTAAAGATTTAAGACTTCTATTTATCAAGATAAAAATCGAAATTCTTTATACAAAGCAGTTTAATATTCAATTTTCTTAAGAACCTTTCTGTTTACTGATCAAAATGGAATTTCATTCTCATTTGTTTCGACGGAGACAGTGTTTTTCGCAGATAAGCATCAGTTCATTTATTCTGCGAGTATCTTTTTTATGCCAAAAACAAAAAGAACAATTTTATTCTGTTTTCCTCTAAAGAACTATTGAAAAAGAAACGATTCATGCTCTATTAAATAATCGCAATTATGTGACCTTTCTAAAACTCCACCAGCTTTATCTTATTAATCAAAGAATATATTCACTTTCAAGCATATGTGAAGTTTATGCAAAAAGCACTAGGCTGTATGGGAACACCATTGTTTATTTAATTGTTTAAAGCAGTAATATTTTTTTAAAATATGTGTAGTTCTTATTAAGAATTTACTGGGGCATTTATTTCAAAACTTTTCTTCTGTTGTCTGATTCATTATAATTTCGGAAAACATTTTAGAATTAATGTATTTTAACTATGTTTATTTATCATGCATTTTTTTCTAATGTACATTATGGTAATTAGTGAAATGTATAATAAACTTAGTAACTTAATTTTTTTTTTTTTTTTTTTTTTTTTTTTTTGCAAACACACATTAAAATATGATTTCTTATATATATTTTAAAATAAATTTTTGCTTAATGACTGTATCTAAAGTCTTACACATTTTTCCAAGCGTAAGTAACACCTGTAATTTAAAATCCTTGTTCGAATAGTCATTTTGTTCAAAAGAATGCTGACTTTGACTTGTTACAGTGCATTTTTGCTTCATTATATTAATCTTAAAATTAAAATACATTATTTTTGTGTATTTTATTTGCTACCGTTGCAGACAGATATCCAAAAATCATACAAAAGTTAGATTTTAAAATTGTATTGAATGTTTTAAATTTCTATGAAATTCTGGTAAAAGGTTTTATTTAAACACAACATTTTTGCTTATAATAAATTAAGTCTGAAAAACATTTATATATTGCTTTTCGGCGAAGTTAAATATATATCACAAAACAGACTTCAGCAATTCACTATATCATACTCATTTGATTCACCAAGTGCTACAAATGTTAGTAAAAATTATTATACTAATGATAAAGGTATGTAAAGTTATACATTAATATCGAAATATTACCATTTTGGAACATTATCAACATTTTGCATTCTTTTCACGTCGTTTAATCAGTTTTCTGTTCAGATTATTTTAACTGCTTTTCTGAGATCAACAATTTTCTAAATTATTTAAGGTATCGATTTTTCTAAAGTTTTATTTGTAATATGAATAAATGTTACCAACTGATATCTAAAAGTTAATTGATAACATTTAGTTTCATTATGCCTTTTAAACTTTAGTTGTGTAGAAGAATATAAATAGAATACTTTAGAATACAGATTTAACTTTTGATTTCTACAGATAATTTGTTGACAAGTTTTATTATACGATTGTCTTCACTTATTAGTACAGTCATCATTCTGAATCAAAAATGACTTGAAAAAAAAATTGTTAATCATTCAATCTAAAACTTAATTCACGACCGGGAATCAAATAAATAAAGTATCAAAAAAAAAAAAAATTCTTTCAACGTTCTGATTGCTATTCAGAATAAACGTTCTTTTACTATTGTATTATAAAAGTAGTTATATAATTATTTCAAAGTGCGTATCAGCATTAATTCTAAATGCACACAATGAGATTGATAGTAACATTTCAAATACAAAAAAGTTTTACTTATTTTATTAGACATTTTTAATGTCACAAACAATCGATTGATTTCCTTCGCCTTTTGTACGACGGCACGTCCAATAATGCAGACATGCGGACTTGATATAACAAGGAGAAAAATTACAATTAACAATAGACTTTGTGCTGCCATCTGGAGGCATCAATTTGTACTATATTTATTTTTTATATCACTTATATTGTTTGATTTTTTTTCTAACATTCTTACAAGAAATTGCTTTGTAGTGCAACGATTATAAACAAATAAATAATGCTCAGATCTTACATGGAAACTTTAAAATTTCCTTTTTTTTTCTGATATGCATTTTTCATCCACACATATTTAATAATTTTCGAGTTCTATATTTGAATTTCTACAAGTATATTTTTTTTCATTCGCTGTATCCAAATTAAATCTATTCGTCTTCAGTTGTTGATTTCAATCTTTTCGCAAAAACAGAAAATTTTATTTAATTTACTTCTTTGTTGCAAAAATCATTTGGAGCTTTAGGGTTGCATTTCTTCATTTCGACAAAACAAAAGAATTGAAATGATTATTAGATGTAATAAAGAACTATTCAGCACTTTTTTGTTCTTTTAAACGTTTTCTTAGTAGAGAATCCATTGTTCGTATTAATAAATTTCATTTACATCCATCCCATATATAAATTAAAATTTTTTTTATCTGCTTTTAAATGTTTTGCTAAGTTGTAGAGCGTTGAACTAATTGCCTTTTGTTCTTTAAAATATTTTAGAACAATGATTATTATTGATATTATTTAGATATTTTCAATAAAATATGTTTAATTTTATTTTTCTTTCTCTTGTAGAATGTCCAGATGGTATGCATCGCTGTATATGTGGCCTTCCCAGGTGTATAGAAAGGAACAAAGTTGCAGATGGTGTCAAAGATTGTCAAGATGGCTCAGATGAAGGTAATGCAAACTGATCTAATTTTACTCATGCAGAGAAAAAAAAATCAGAAAAAAAAATCAGAAAAGAAAAAAAAAAAGTGAAAGAAATTCAGTGATTTCAATAGATGTTTAATATTTAATTTTTATGAAGGAAAATTGTTATACAATTCGTCGAAAGAGTTAAATATAATTTTTAATGACAATTTCTCGAGGAATCATTTGGCATCAATGCGAAATACAGAACTTTAAACAAGGATTATTTTAGACTAGAAAAATACTCAAACTATCGACCTAATTTAATGCATATTATCATTATGAGAGATATTTATATGTGTTGCTCTTTGATTAATTTAGCTCGGCAGTATGGATGTTTGGAGTTCGGATTTTAAGAAAATAGCTATTAAAAACAAAAATGACAGAAATTTGATACTCAAATCAATCTTAATATTTCTTTGAATAATTGAAGAAATTTTCTTAAAAAATCGTACTTTGTGTATGAATTAAAAACATGTAATAAAAATATTTTCGATTAATTTTTGATATTCCACTTAATATTACCGTTTGATAATAAGAATACGGCAGTAAAGTTAACAAATAAGCGAAACGTGGCTACAAGAGTAAGTTTTATAAATTGAATACAATAGAAATTAGCTTAAATTATTTTGTCTTAATAAAATATACCTCATTATTTTGTACGATCTCTTGTCTAGTGATTTTAATTCAAATTTACCTGGATAACATAAAATTGAAATTAGCGTGTGAAGAAAGGAAATATGGTAAATTAAAATAAATAAATAGATACAGTGAAACAAAAATAAATCAAAAGTTTCTTAATAGAATCAAATAAAATTTCTATTTTAGTTTTAAAAATGGAATGAAACACAAAAAAGAACATAAAATTATTCAAATACAGCAAACACTTTTTTGGAATTTTTCTGTCTGACGATTTTGTAATCGTTTGACAATGTGGCATAATTTTTATTTCAAATTGCGATTTTTGAGACAGTCTCATCAAATACTTTCTAAAATGTTGGTACTTTTAAATTTTTTATGTATTTCTTCTGAAACAGTGTATTTTCTATTTTCGTTATTCAGGTGAGGACGGTAGCAATTACCTGTGTCCTGAATCTTCAGGTAGAGCTGAGCCATTCGGGGTCGAGATTAAAAAGAGACGAAGAAGACAGTCTCGTAAGAACATTTATCATCGCTATATATCATGCCTATCTCTCGTAATCTTATAAATATTTATAAATTATTTATGTATGCATTCACATAAATTAATACCAAATTTTAATTTTAAGCATGAAATATTATTATAATATCCCGTTCATCCCCTTCCCCCCCCAAAAAAAAATAAAGTGATATATTCAAGTTTTGTTAATGTAAAGTGAATAAATTTTAGTATTGCAATTATAAAGTAAAACTAGCTGATACCCACCCGCTTCGCTGGGCAGACGATATATTTTGGAACCTATACGTAAAATATCAAGAAAATTTTCAATTTTTAAAACTTTAATGATAATCTAAATTTAAAATTTTAAGAAATTGATTGTCTGTAATAATGGTTATCCACGACTTTCAAATATATGAGAGAAATAAAATGTTTTAGTAAAAAGTCACCCATATATACATATATATATATATATATATATATATATATATATATAATATGGATAAAATTCATTCCAACGTATACATGTTACACCTAGTATTGCCAAAGATGCAACCTTTTGTTAGAAGATTCATCATGTGCTTAACTTTCAAATGAAATACCCTCGCAATGACATCGTGTCTATCATAAGATTTTTGTCCTTGCCTCAAGAGATCTTTGATTTCTGACCATTTAGGATTGCAAGTGGTTGCAATGCTAAAAAAAAAAAAAAAGTCGTGCCAGTAGGGAAGTCCAAAATGTCTTACGTATGTCATAGCGTATTGAGTTCATTCATGCATGTAGCGAGGTTCTCCAGTAAACGAAGATAGTCTTGCGTGTGCGCTGTGCGCTGCCCCGTAAGAAGTCGCCATTTTAGTATTTTTCAAATTCCCGCTAAGTTTTGGAGCTAAACTACCCTTTCACTAACCATGGGATTCCAAACTCATTTATTTCTATCGCTAAATATGTAAGTTTCCTATTTTCGACATGCACGGAATTTCACATAAAGAGCCCCTTCGCCAAAATCTTGCCAATCCTCCATCAGGGCTTCAATATTAAATTATTTTGTATTTTTCAATTTCGCACGCGCTAATCTCACCAAGTCAACTTAATGGGTGACAATACATAGTGTACATATAAAAAATATATTCCATTTGGCGTTGGTCATATCATTTTTGGCGATAAAGTCTCCAAAAATTACATAACCGATGGATAAGAGTATATTAACGGATGAAAATTACATTTTGGATAAGAATTCCGTAAAATCCGTTCTTAGTGAGCGTCTACATTGCATAATGAGTAACTATACCAAATTTCAAGTCAATCGGCTGTATAGTTTTAGAGATATCGTGATGAGCCAGTCAGTGGTATTTCGCTTATATATATATAGATATAGATAAAGTCAAGTTCTAGTAATAAATTCCGGTTTTATAACTTATGTAAAATACAACTCTGTAAATAAATAAACTCAAGTACTGTGCTGTACATTAACCTTCAGTTGACAATACAGCCCCAAAATTGATTACCGAAAACTTTATAAATATAGCTGACAAACAAAAAAAAATGAATTATGTTTCCAAGAAAATCGTTTTTAATCCAAGTATTTCTATGAAGATCAATTATTTCGTTTTGATGAAGATCACTTATTCTCTTTTGGTAACTAAACAAAATCCTCTGATAGAAAAGAAATTGTGCACGATATAACAAATTGCTTACATGGCTTAAAAAAACAAAACAAAAATCATAAATTAATTTATATTTATCAGAAAAATACACCAACACTTTTTTACCTAGATACTCCTTCGAAGATTAATTGCTTGTCTTAACACGTTAAACGGAAATCTCTGAAAACTTGACACTTACATGGATATATTTCTGACGTAATAATGGAACATAGATTATTCTAATAGCAAATATCGATAAAGAAAGATCAGTATCGATAGAAATAAAAAGAAGCTCTGCTAAGTTGTCACTAACAGATGGTAGGAGCTATAGATTAAAAACAGGGGGAAGGTCTAATGATCAAAAATCAATATTATGCCACAGGGTAACTTCCAAAATGTTTTTTTTTTCCCATCTTGAAATCTTTCAGTTGCAATTAGGCTTAGGTACTGAACGAAAGGTTCTTAAGATTATCAGACATATATTAAATAAATTCAGATTATACTCATGCTTACAAGTGTTACAATTTGATAAAAGTAATACTTAACATTTATCTCCAGATTGAGATAAATTTATTTAATCAATAGTAAGTAATTGAAATTTTAAAATCCTTCGTTTCTTAGCTGGTTTAAGAGATTCAATAGACTTAAAGAAAATAGAACAAAATATAGATCTCGCCAATTGAATATTAAATTCTGCAAGATTTGCAACTGTTTTTTACAAGAAGAAAAAAAGAAAACTTAATTTTATTTAATACATTACAATTTCAAATCAGTACTGAGTAATTATTTATTTGAAAGTAATTACTTATTACTAAGTAATTAACTCATTACTTAGCAATTAAGTAATTTCAATTGATGAATCATTTTAAGTTCATCAAATTGTGTTTGAAATATTTTTAATTTATAATACAATCTGATAATATCATACATAGTAACCTATTCTTTTAGAAATAAAATGGAATATATTTCGGAAATTTAATAAAAAAATATATATATTTGCTACCTACAATGTAAAAACTGTGAAAAAGACATATGTTAAATTTTCGATTTTTTTTTTTTTTTCATTACAAAATGATTCAGTTAATTAAAATAGTAACAGGAAGTCATTAATAAGACTTTTATTTATTGAAAAAAAATTATAGTGAATTAAAAACATTTAACAGATAATAATAAGAAGGAATTAAAGATAATGTTTCTTTGAGAAACCAGAGAATAAACTTACTCACATTCGAGTAAACATTTCAACTATATTTTTATCACTCTAGGTCAGCGGAACGATCCCGTTGTCTATCCATCTGGCATCATTTCGGCCTTTATAGGAACTGAAGTGAATGGTGATAGGACGACCTATCACACTACTCAGTTGTATAGAACGTATGTGGATGGTACTTATACCGAAATTCTGCAGTCAACTTCGATTATAAGTCCGACTCCGACACTCAGCGACAATCGACGAATGGAATCGACAACGAACGTTCAACATTTTGGATCTCTCAATTCTGGAAAGGTGAGCAAGGTT
>BMAW01015427.1:66579-128610 GCA_019974015.1 Nephila pilipes | reverse complement strand
GCTCTAATGAGTAATCGTTTTTGATGCTCGTAATTTTACTTTTTAAAGAGTTAAACACGCATGGCTTTTAGTAAAATGTAGGATTGCTCTATCATAATGAATGCAATTAGAAACAGTTATATTTACAGAACAGTATTTTTAAGCAGATGAAATATACTAATATATATACTTAGAAACTGATGTTTAAATTTTCTCATTACAAACCTCACCAACCGTCTTTCCGAGATGTTACTGTTGAATATTTATAATAAATAAACTGAGTTGATAATGATTATAACATCTCTCTGTGTGTGAACTAAATCAAATTTAATATCTTTATACCCAGCCCCCCCACAATCTAAACCAATCTTATTTTATCTTGTATCGACGAAGTTATTAATTTCATGATGTTTAATTCTTAATCAAGTAATTTTGAGTAATATTTATTTATTAATAAATTTGAGTATTAAAATAAATTTGTCTTCATTTGTACTCAAACATGAATCCGTTTAAAAGAATGTCAGCTGCTTGACTAACATGTATGTATTTCTTGTAGTTGCTTTTGAATTACTTCTCACATTTAAGAGAAATATTGCGTTAATTAAGACATTATATTATGAATCCGTTCGAAGGAATGTTAGCTCTTTCCCAAACACTTCTTGTGTTTACTCTATTTAAATATTCCTGGCTTCAAGTAATTGTGATGTTTCAAGAGGTGGTACGTGACAGTAAAAATGAATGAAACAGGAAGTAGATCTAAATTATTCTTTCAGAAATGTAGTAAACATGTTTAGATTTCCCAATATATCAGAACAAAACCTTTCACACAATAAAACTCTTAAGCAATTAAATATATTTCGTATGTTGCATAGAACAATAAAAAACTTGGTTTTAAACTTATTGTTAAATACAAAAAGTTTATCTTCTGAGAATTATTTTAATACTCGTTAAGAATTAATTTGACAAGTTAACATTTAAATTTATTATATATCTGCGTGTTTTAAAAACGAAATCTAACATTCAGATAAAAACTGTGCGATTTAATTGAAGGTAGTATAAACTATTATTATTAAACTAAAAAATGCCTATTTAATCGTTAATTGCAATAAATAAGATGGTAATTATTAACAAATTGGAATAAATTTAATGAGGATATTGAAGTACGATATGAATCACCAAATGTATTGCATAGTTAATATTTATTAGCTACAACATTTATTGTAATTAATTAATTACTCAGTTGCAAAGAATTTAGTTTTTTCAGGAATACAATCCAATGTTATGAACAAAGGGAAATTTTTGTCTCTTCTTTTATATTTCAATCGCCGATATGATATTCAAGTAGAATGAATTTTAAATGAAAATCTTAATAGATATCAATCTGTTAATAGATATCAATAATTAACTGTTAGTTGGTGTCTTTTTCAACTTTGAGCTGAAATTTATTTTTCTGGCTCGAAATTTTAGATATAATTAATATAATCTAAACAACGTAATCATATTGTTTTGACCATTTAAAAAATCTGAATTACTTTAGTAGTAACAATATCACAGTTTTTATTCATACATTCATTAAGAAAATTCGAAAAACTTTAAAACATGTGTCATGATTACTTACCGTAAAATCGCAAAAAAGCGCCCTATTTGAAAATAAGATTCTCATATTTTATGTGAATTTCAAGTTATGTGAATTTCCTCGTCATTTTTAAAAAACGTGACTCTTACCATATTTTATTATTATTTACATTATTATACACCTACCTATTTAATGAGATTAAGCCTCAAGGAAAATTTGATTTAAATGTAGATTTTAAGTCTATTGAAATTTTTTAAAAAAATTAGTTTCAGTCAATAATATCTTTAGTATTATGTATAAAACCTTTCCTATACTTAAGAAGTCTTATGATTTTAGAAAAGAGACATAGTTTTGAGAATTTACTGTAAACTTAATAAAAACCTGATAATATTTTAATAAATAGTAGTGCCTAATAATTTTATTTATAACTGCAATGTTAATGTATTTCACAGGTATATCTTACAGCTGTTAACGAACCAAGATCGTCAATAAGCTCTGGGATCGAAGTATCTGGAACTTTCCTGCCGCCATCAAAAATAACATCAACAAAACACTTTGGACTGGATATTGCCGCTCGAACAATTGGTACCTTATATCCCGCTAAAAGCGAATCATCAATCATAGTTGTTACGGGTACTGCAGGAGCATTTGTACAGCGTGGCCCTGCGGCTGATGTGACGTATCCTGTTTACACTGGTTCTTACATCAGTGGACAGGAAAATCCAACAACGTATAAGTTTTTCTTCGGTAATCATCCCCTGACGTCTGATGTCAAAGTAATATTGCCAACTAAAACTGTAGGAGGTTTTGAAGCAACTGAAAATTATGATGCAGAAGAAAGCGAGCTGCAAGGATCAATTAGTCGAAGAAATGATGTGATTGATGATTCCCTAAACGATGCTGATGCCAATGGAGCTTATCCAGAACCATTCTATGTTTCTTCAAATGCTAGTAAAGATTATTACCAGTCTGTACCAACAATGAGATTGGATATTAAGCCTGTAGCAGTCACTCGCTATGTTCAGCCTTCTGCTTATCCAGAAACGGAAGAACCTGTGTTGGCAATTGCCGGTGGAAACACAATTGGGGTAGTAGGAACAATCAGAAGACCACAAAAAGAATCCACGCTTAGAGGTCACGAAAAAAATTCTAGACAGGGTAGAATGTATAATCCGAGTGCTACTGGTAGACGCGTAGGACAAGGTGGCGCCACTATTATAACAGACCAATTCTTTTTCCCCGGCCATAGAATTGAAACTTCAATGGTAGGAGATGCTTCTAAAGCTTATGACAGAGATATAAGCAATGCTTATTACAATGTGGATGGATTTAATCTTCAAGATCAGTTGAGAAGGTTTGTTAAGCCTACAGTTGTAAAAGATAAGCGTCTTACAAGAACAGTTGGTTTATATGGACCTATTTACGAAGTCGATGACATAACTAATGGTTTCAGCTCCACGAAATCTTCGAGTCACGAGAACCTTGAAACGACATCATTGAACGACAACGATTCGAACGGCGAAGACTTCACAACCACACTATATGGATTTGCAGAATTCAGCACACGAATTTCAGGAACGCATTACATATTCTTACCAGCTTCCACAAGACCACGAACATTTACACCTCGAGTTACTAGAACTAGTTTCTCCAATGGTGCTCCTGTTTCGTCAAGAGGTGCAAATGCTGACGACGACGAGCCCGAAGCATTTTTCCGAAAGCCATTATTTGGAACTGAAACTAGAGAGTTCATTTCCCAGAAATCCATGTTTACTTCAACAGTCAAAGAGCCAATAGAAATTCAAAAAACAATGTTTACATCCACAGTGATGACAAAACAGCCCGAAGATCGAACTAGAGCAAGGAAAGTTGACAGCACTACAGACACAGTAATAGCTGAAACATTGCCTTTGAATTTAGCAACAGTTTATACCAGTGACAAAGAGAAAACAAAATCTATTGATGACCGACGAAATTTCTTAAATTCTGCGCGGAAACATAGCATGATGACTGAAGATTCCCTTGCGTTAGATATCAGTGAAATAGTGGACGACGTTAGATTTACTGGTGATAATGTGGATGCCGCACAACCAACTGGACTCGTTAGTTCAATAACGGGGACAGAAATATATGAAGGAACTACAACCCATTGGACAACATTGATAATTGGGACTTATATTGATAATACTTATGCACATGTCATTGAAAGCACTTCCAGTATCTTCTTCACTGTTTCGAAAACAATGAGCCCAGAAGAGACACTATTTGCAGAAAGAGAGACCGCAGAAGAAAGACATACAAGTTCATTTTCTGACGAAATAATTCCAAAGACAAATTTGGAGTCATCATCAGGAAATGGAATTGAAATATTTTCTTCGCTTTCAGATTTATCATCAACATCAAGGAGCTCTGCATTTAGGACGGAAAGTTCAGTTTCGGCCACACCTAGATTGGAAATTTTAACATCTGGATTTATTTTACCCGGACTTCGAAGTGTCAATGGCGAAGAAGGTAGAAATTTAGATTCCTTACAAACATTAACTCCAGAAAGCTCTGTGTATGTTCCAGTTGAAACTATTTCGACAAGTGCAACTCCTCGGGTTGTTTATGCAGATGAATCAGAACCAGCACTGTCTGAAGAAACAGAAAAAACGGAAGTAGATGCAGTCCATATCCTGACAGACGGTTTCATTCTTCCTGGAGCTTTACAGCCAACATCATCATCTGATTTGACAAAGACTGATAGCCGTGAACTGAATGAAGACAGTACTAGCATTATTACAGCAGAAGAATCAACGATTTCACCTGATAGTTTGCTTGAAATTTTAAATCGCTTAAATATAGCAATACCATCAGTTTCAACAACTGAGAGTTTTCAGTTGTCCTCAGAAACACCACTTGAAACGACACATCATTTAGAAAGTAAAGCAGCAGATAGCGAAACTACACCCGAAACTAGTGAAACATCTTCATCCGTAGTATTTTTAACGAATGACTTTATATTACCTGGTGCATCTGCTGCAGAGGATACAAAAGAAGATGTATCCGTATCTAGTACCTTAACCGAAGGTTTTATTCTACCTTCAGCTTCGAGTGAAAATGATTTCTCTGAAAATGATCAACCAAGTTCTACTCCTGAAGCCTTAAGTATTCTCACAGACGGTTTTATACTTCCGGGTGCCGCACAAAGTCTTAAAGCATCTGAAACAACTTCAACTACCATTAATATTTTACCGTCATCAGCATTGTTAACTGCAGAAAATTTCTTACCTGAGGACGATGACAAAAATGCACTGGTACAAGGTCGTAATGCTGGAGACAAAGAAAAAACAATAGTTTTAGATGATGATTTTAAATCATTTGGGAATTCTGAAAATTCATTAACGGAGACCACGGAATTATCGTCGGAAAATATTAATTTGAGATCTGGAAAAGCATTGAGCCCTGGCTTGCATTCAACCGATAAACCTAACGCTGAAGAAATTTTACCTTCAATATCTTTCCCGATTACGTATTTTACCACATCAACATATTTCACTACATTTTTGTCCGAAGGCAGTACAGTAGTATCAAGCAGAAAACAAACTGTTTCGAATGTATACACAGATAGCGAACAACTTAAATTGGCAAAATTAAATCCTACAGAAACTATCATTATGCCACAAACTATTCATGCAACTAAAACCATCGATCCTTCAGATGACTTAACAACTTTTACATACTTCACAACTTCTTTTGTTGATGGCTCTAAAATAATTTCTTCTAGAGTAGAAACAAAAAATAATATTTTCGGCGATTCATCTACTGCATTACCTGAACTCGAATCTTCATTAACTGTGCTGACCTATCCTACTACCTATTATACTACACTGACTTATTTTACCACACTCGTCCAAGATGGCGCCACAAAAATCGTAAGCAATGAAGCAGTGATATCTAATGTGGTCTCACCAACACTTGGAGATAAATTTAAGCCAGTAGATACGTCTGTTATAGAAACAACGCCCCCTTTGATTCTACCTCATAGTGTAACGCCAACTACTTATTTCACAACTTATACATATTACACCACCTATCATAAAGACGGTACTACATCGGTGAGCACTACTTATAAAACAGTTAGTAATGTGTTTTATGGCAGTGAATCAATTACAAGCACACCAACAACTACCTTATATGAGACCGGTTCTAACAATGATTTTCCTGATAGTTCTAAACTAGCAACATATTTCACAACTTACACGTATTATACAACTTATTTAAAAGATGGAAATCCCGTTGTATCTAGCCGAGAGGAAATAGTATCAAATGTAAGAGCAATTGAGGCAACAGCTCCTCCAGATTTAAATATTAAAAGTAAAGAAATTACAAGTAGTCCTACAAAGACGACATTTTACACGACTTATACATATTACACAACACTTCTTAAAGAAGGCACTACAACAGTCAGCACGAGGAAAGAAACAGTATCCAATGTAATAGAAGGAAGCATGACTTCTAGCATTCCGGTAATCACCCGAACAGACTCTCCAGCTTCAGTAGTTATAGCTACTCCAACTGTAAAAACATTTTTCACAACTTATACCTATTATACAACATATTTACGGGAGGGTAATTCTGTAATCTCAACCAGAGAAGACACAGTTACCAATTACATTACTGAAAATCCGGTCACTACATTTACATCTTATCCCACAGTGCCACCAAGAAGCTTTACTACATATTATACCACTCTGACATCATATTATACTTTATTTAACGGAGGAACAAAAACTGTCAGTACTGTATACAGTACACTGACGGATGTTGTGGCAGTAACACCATCTCAAGAATCTAAGCCAACTATTGCATCAACTCCTTCTCTTACAACATACTTTACTACCCATACTCATCTTTCAACTTTATTGAGTTCTGGAGATCCAGTAGTATCTAAACGAGAAGAAATATCTAGCAGAACTGTTACTCTTGGTACGATTCCAGAACCAGCTACGATTGCCCATGGAATAACACCACTATTACCAGCAGACAAGGAAGAAGTTAAGCCAACGGATGTAGTTACTAAAACATATTACACGACGTATACATTTTTCACCACTTACCTTTCAAGAGGACAACCATCTGTGTC
Source organism: Nephila pilipes (assembly GCA_019974015.1). Taxonomy (NCBI): domain Eukaryota; kingdom Metazoa; phylum Arthropoda; class Arachnida; order Araneae; family Nephilidae; genus Nephila; species Nephila pilipes. The sequence continues at coordinate 121,930 of BMAW01015427.1, read as the reverse complement.
AACACGACTGGAGACGGTGACGAATTACGTCACCGAGAATGTTCCTCTAAGTAAGAGTATTGCTTCTACAAACTATATTCAGCCCAGTATACCAACAATTCACAACTCAGTAACATCTATTCAGGGAACAGTTGATACTACCTTAAATTCGGAGAAAGGAAAAAATGATAAGGAACCGACAACGCACTACACTACATATACTTTCTTCACAACTTTGCTCTCTGAAGGCACCTCAGTTATACAGTCTCGAACTCATGTAGTATCTTCAGTTCTAAATAACGAATTTACAAAAGATATCACTGATTCTCATTCTACTAATGGTGTTTCTACTACAGAATCAATTCCTGCATCAACAGCTGTGAATACGGTGTATACAACCTTTACGTTTTATACAACTCTATTTTCGGGTGAATCATCAGTTGTTAACACCCGTTACGAGACTTCGACAAATGTAGTCACAATAACTGCTACGCCAACAGTTAGCGATAAAGTATTGAAGACAACTTCAGACTTGGAGGCAGCTGAAGGAGAGTTGTATGAAAAAAGAGTGCATCCAACTCCAGTAATTACATATTACACAACGCATACATATGTAACTACAAGTGTTGATTCAGAAGGTAAAACGAATTACATCACTCGACAAGTAGTGGCATCTGCAACTGCTAAACAAGGACTTAACACTATTGATGATGTCCAACCTTCAAGTACTCAGCCATGCTGTACTCACTCAACTCAGTATCCTTATACTTTTTATACAACGTTCACTTATTATACAACACGATATCACGGTGACAAACCTATAATAAGCACACGGTATGAGACTCTGACAAACGTTGTCAAAGCTCCAGTGGCGAGTACAGAATCACCATCAGATGTAGAGATAAAGAAGCATTCCGAAACAAAGATTTATCCATCAAAGACCGAAATTTTTACACCAACTTTCTCCGTTTATGAACCAGCTTCTCCAAAAGCAAAAGAATCAGAAATTATTAAATCACACAGAGTTAATGACGAAACTGAATCTTCAGACTCTGATCCAAATTTTGACGTGAAAATAAAATTGATAAATGATATCGACAATAGTCCATCACCGCTAATTTTGGAGATCAGTACAAATTCTAGTGATAAAGAAAGGATAGAAACGACTACCGCTTTAAATTTTGCGCATGAATTAATTAATAAAACTGACGAAACTAAAGCAGAAGAAACCACAAAAACAACTGAAGAAACAACCACTGCAGTTTCAGTTACAGAAGAGAAAAATACTGACCAATCAATAAATGATATTTTACCAACTACTGAATCCACGGTGAATGTCAATAATTCGAATGAAACAGAACTTTCGAAATCAACGAATAAAACAGAAGAAATTGAGACTACATCTGAAAGTACATCTCTTGAAACAACAACCGCAATTGAAATACCTAAGCGTGGAATATTTACTAGGAGAAGAAATAGGCCCACTTACAGACCAAGGCCTTCATTTCGATCTTCAACTTCATCGACATCATCTCCAGTGACTAAAGCCACTCTAAGAACAACAACTACCAGAGGTCCTCTGTCTTTCAATAGACGTAATTCAACAAGACTTTTATATCGCAGGCCAAGCCAAGCCCCTAGACCGAATCCTTTGAATAGACTTAGGCCTGTTCGACCCTCTTTGACTACACCTTCTACTGCTGAAGCCGACGATTCAACAAACAAAAGGCGACGAAGATCTTTTACTGATTTTGAATCATGGAGACCTCTTATTAGAAAACTACTATCAACGCCTGATGACGAAGCATTGGATAGAATATCAAGAAATAACGATTTAATTTTGAGCAGTAGTCATTCATCTCCTGGTAAAAATCAAGAAAATCAAATAGGGCTCATTAGAACGATGGAATCCAGAGAAGTCAATTATGGTGTCACCACAATCTATGGAACGGAAATTCATGGAACGTATATAAATGGATTATATGCTCAGGTTGCTCATACTAAAGTTCGATTACATTCCGACACATCGAATGAAATTGAGAAAACCCCAGTTATTGCTACCCCGGCTTTAAGCTCTGCGGCAGTTCGAAGTTCAGAAGCTGAAACAAATAAAGTTGGTTTAGTTTCTTCTAGAATAAGTACTTCGGTCAGAGATGGTTTAACAACAGTTTATACGACAAATATTTATGGAACTTATATTGGAGAAGTGTATGCACATTTAGCTCAAACGACATCAAATGTTATTCAGCCCACTTCAACTGTTCAAAATCCTTATCCAACAGGCCTAGTATCTGCGGTCACTAGATCAGAAGATAATTATGGCACAATAACTCTATGGACAACACAGATTTACGGTACATTTGTAAACAATTATTATGCCCATATTGCTTCTACACATTCCAATGTATTTGTGAATCCAAGGGCATCTCAACAAACACCACTTCCTTCTGCCTTTCAAAACAATCTTTTCACTGAGTCTCCACAACAATTCAAACCAATTACTCCAACAGCAAGATCTGTCGAAACATCCAAAACTTACAAAACAGGTTTGCTTTCGTCTATTGTCTCTGAAGAAGAGCGAGATGGTACCACTACGCAGTATGTCACCAATATATTTGGCACTTATATTGGCGAGCACTACGCAAAACATGCCAAAACAACATCCAGAATCATTGCTCCTACAACTACAGAGAGCGCATCTAGGTCAGTTGGTCTTATATCAACTATTGTAAACAGCGTAGTGAATGATAATACAGTAACTCTATATAAAACAGAAATAATTGGCACATACCTAGGCCAACATTACGCTCAGTTAGCTAGAACATCCACTGAATATAAATTCCTCTCCACTCAACAGCCAGAATTAACTTCTACTCCACCAAAACAGAAGACTGGACTTTTATCTTCAAGTGTAATTCGCAGTGAAGTGAACTCAGGAACGACGACAATGCATGTTAACGAAATTTATGGTACTTATATAGGAAACGCATATGCACATATAGCAAAAATTACAACTAAATTGATACAACCTACACAGACTGAAAACAAACCGTTAGAATCTTCAACATCAGAAAATTTGCAGAAAACTGGATTGATTTCTTCAAGTGTCAAAACAGAAGTAAATGATGGTACAACTACACTTCATATTTCAGAAGTTCATGGCACATATGTTGGTAACTATTACGCTCATGTAGCAAGAAGGACTTCAACGGTGTTGCCATTCACTCCAACAACTTCAACAGTAGTAAATCAGCCCGTTACTTCTACAAATGTTAAATCGGAAGGTTTAATATCTTCCGAAATAAGGACCGAGGTGAATCAGGGAACAACAACTTTACACACAAGAGAAATTCATGGTACTTTCATTAATGGATATTATGCTCATGTAGCTCGTAGTACATCTAATATTGTAACTCCAACACCAACTTCCTCTACTCCAAATACTGGATTGATTTCGGCTATAACAAGCAGTGAAATAAACAATGGCGTTTTAACTTTACACACCACCGAAATTTACGGAACGCGCATTAATGGATTCTATGCTCACATTGCTAGAAGCACATCCAATGTGATAACCAGTACTCCTGCACCGGAAACTTCTAGTAAATTAATAGGAGTAATATCTACAGCTACCTCTACAGAAATAAATAATGGCGATACTACATTGCATAGGACAAGTGTTATTGGAACAGAGATTGATGGTGTTTATGTGCAATCAGTTAAAAAGACATCCACAGTTATTTATGCTTCACGCTTATATCCAGATGCAATTTCAAAGACATTATATGAAACAGAGTCAACAGCAATATTAGTTGGAGGTACTGCAAAAGATGATTTAGATACCGCTAGAGTAAATGAATTAGGCAATGGAAATCAGTTTGTTTCATTAATAGAGGACAGCGATTTAGACATAAAAACTCCTTTAAATCCTCAATTACATAGTGATTTGCTAAGCCCATCTCTAAGCCCTGAAATTATATTTTCTGAAAGCATTAGTGAAAAAATACCTTCAATAGTGACGCCAGCTAGTGATTTGCTTAATAGTAACACAGGAAAAGCAACAGAAAGCGTTTTATCAGATATTTCCGAGACAGTTAAAATATCCACCCCCTCAAATTTATCAACTAAGGAAGCTGAAGTTGAGTCCAGTATTCAGGATAAAAATATTGAAAAAACTACAAAACCTACAAGACCAGAAGAGGATGACGATTACAATGATTATGCCGATAATAGGACATTTAAGGATAAAGAATCCGTAACATCAAAGCCAGAACAAAACATTCCCCGCAAAAACAAAACTCCTCCAATATCTTCATCAAGACATTCAGATTCTAATGAATATGATGATTATGAATTTGGAAATGATTATGATGAGTTTGGAGATAGGAAACAAAACAAGAAAATTACTCCGAGTCTATCGTCTACGCGATTCAAAAACACCAGGCAATCCAAAAGGAAAACTGATTCATATAATGACAGAGATTATGACAATTATGATGATTATGATTATCATGACGAAGAATCTAGTTCAGTCAAGCCGACAAAAACAACTTCAGAGGTTTCTACATCAAAAGAGACTCCATCGTCTTCCATACGAATCAGGCCATTTACTGGAAGAGGACGACCAACTTTCAGCACAACGTCAAGATCATCCACAAAGGCATCTTATACAATTCAGTTTCGAAGACCAAGCAGGACCCGAAATTCAAGAGCATTCGGACATAGATCTGATAGCGAAAACGATTTTGATGACGAATTAAATGCAGAAGAGGAAGAAGGTGATATAGAAGCTAGTGAAGCTGTGGTAACTACAGCAACACCACAAGTATTATCTTTCAGCCGAAGGAAACCTTTTGGTGGCAGTAGATATCAACCACCTGGAAGAAATGCACCCTCTTCAACTACCTCCAGACCATTGTCTATTGGACGAAATCGTCGACCATTCGGAAGATCAACTTCAACAAGTCCTTCTCCTACTCCGTCCATAAAAGATAGCGATCCCGATTATGAGGAAAACACAACTGAAGACGATGACTTCGATGATTATGATGACATAAGTGATAAGAAAGATGCGAACAGAAATCGAAATTTCAGATCTACTCGTAGGCCGCAATCAAGAATTTCAAGATTCGGTGAAAGAAGAAGTGCATCAAATAAACGAGGATCTTTTCGGCCAAGAGAAGAAGAAGAAACTGAAAATGATGATTTTGATTCCACAACACCTAATTACAGAAATACGAGAAACAGATCGAATCAAAGAAAACCTTCTAGAGGGCGTTATAACCGAAATAATTCTCAGTCACTGAAGGCATCTTTTAACTCTGTTAGTCGAGATGAAGATGATGATTCCCAATCCCTTCAACCCATCAATCGCCTTCGAAACAACAACCGTAACAGAAGACCTTCGTACAATCCTAGAACTAAGAGACTTTCAAAAACTGCAAGTGAAACACAAACTATTAAAAAGCCATATTTAACTGTTACGTCTGTTGTAACAACTGTAAAAACACTTCCTATTTATCATGGATTTAGAACTTCCTACGCCACTCTAACTACTACAGCTTTAGATACAAGTATTATTAATCCAACGGAATATTCTGAAGTGGTAAGCGATGATGTAACAAAAACTGTTTTCTATTCAAGAACTGGTTATCCTGATGGAATCGAAAATCTTCACACTACAATTACTGAAGTGGTTGTAACGACCACATCTTTAGCATCAGTTAAATTAGTACCGATAAAAATAGGTTTCAGTACAAGAACTGATACTGTAACTGATATACAAGTCCTTACTACATTATCAACTTTATATAGCGTTATAACTCCTGATACTCCTCAACCAACAGCATTTCCTCAACAATTTCAACCTAATTTCTATCCCCAACTAGGACCTCAGAATCCAGACTTTGGACTTGTCGCTTCAGCTAATTCGTTTGTTACGACACAAATAGTTACTTCAACTACTGTAGTACCTATTATTCTGCGAGGTCGCACTATTTTAAGCACTCTAACTACGACTTCAACAGCTGAGTCTACAGTTGTGCAAACTGTACATGTACCTCAATCGGCCCCTAATTTTATTCCTCAACCATACTTTGCTTTCCAACCATTGACAACTTTATTAACTCTTTATGTGACTGGAGAACATGGAGAGCTGAAACCAGTAGTTACTACTGTCACAGTTCCTTTATATCAACAACCTGTATTCCATACTAAAGTTGCCCGTAGCTTACAGCAAAATGTTCCATCAGAACACACATTGAAAACAGCAGATATCATGGATTTGCAGCTTATGTCCTCAATAGGAAGGGATCTTTCGAAAGATGTTGACATTGACACTCATTACGATCAGCTATTGAGTTCTGGGTTAGAAGAAATTAATGATTTGTCAGAAATTCGAAACACTAACCGACAAACTGAGCCATTAGATAGCACAAAAATTTCTAACACACCCCATGGTATTATTACTTACGATGTAACAACAATATCTAAAGGACCACTGACAGAAATATATGAACAAAAAGTAACGGTAAACTTAGAAGCAGAAGAAAGCAAACTGAAACAAAATGAAATTGATAGAAGTAAAGAAATATATGGATTAGAGTCACGGTACAGTTTCCGAAAACTTCAACAAATTATTGAAGAAGAGCCCATATTTCGACCACAGAGAGATTTCACAAGATTGCGAAGACCTCCTGCAGGAGTAATCCTTGCAACAGCTGCTGATCGAAGACCTGAAATTCAACCTACAGAAAGCGTACCATCAAGACCCCGTCAGATTCCTCCAAACAGACGACCGTTGCCTGAGGATTTCAATGACGATTTAACAGATGTACCTAGAAATGGATTCCGTGGTCTTGCACGAAGACCATTGAGGAGGCCAGTTGGTAATTTCAGACCCCTTGCCGAAAGAGGTTCCTATACTCCGACTAATTTTGATAATGAATTATCAGTTCCTAGAGACAATCCTGTGTTATTAGATTCTAGTCAACCATCTCCTGGATCAGAGGATGTTGAAAAAATTCAGGATCTGCTAAGTTCTTTGCAAAATGCCAACAGAAATCTGAATTCGTTCGGTGGTTTCGCAGGCTCGCCAAATGAAGCAGAGACATCTGATGGGTTCAGGCCATTAAGTAATCCACGTGGACTGAGACGGGGTCCTGGTCCTGCATTGGATGACACTGAAAATGCACCTGATTTCAGCGTAAGACCAAGGAGATTAAGAATTACGAGACCAGTCAATGGGGATGAATCTTTTAACACTGGTTTGAGAAGAGTAACTAGGATTAGATCTCCGGTAATAGAAGCCTCTACTGTCAGCTTAGAAAATGAAATAACACCCACAAGCGAATTTAGTTTTTCAACTCCTACTTTAGAGGAGGATGAAGATGATGCATCATTTTCCGAAAACGCTTCTCCCTCATTGGACGGATCTCTTGGAGCTAGCGGAGAAAACATAGGAAGTCGAAGAACTGTCATTAGACGACTAAGACCTTCTTTCGTACCGGGAGATGGCAGTGGACCTAGACGACCTCTCGTTGTTCGAAGAACTAGAATCAATGATAACTCTGCTTCATCCGTTCCAACAGAAACGGTTGATGAATTATCGTCTAGTTTCAGTTCAGATGCAAAGGAAAGCTCGGAAACTTTAGAAGATAAAGCAACATCTACCGTAGTAGAAGATAAAACAACATCTGATATCGTTGGAGATAGTTCAGCTATAAATGATCCCTCTAAGCCTCCAGTAAAGAAAATTGTTCGCTTAAGAAAACCAGAAAATGCTGAAACTCTTCAGACTGGTGCTAGAAGACGCGTCGTAATAAGTAGAAAACCACCAGGTAGTGATAACTTATCCTCTAATACTGTGCAAGGACGTGGACTTGCATCTGATATTGTAGATAATAATTTTATTTCTGACAATGGTAATTTATTGCATAATAGTGAAAATGATTTAGAAAACCATAATCGAATAGCTCCTATATTTAACAGTCAAAACATTGATGCGAACAAACAACAATCGATCTACGCAACAAAAACATATCCTATTACTTATTACACCGTTTTAACCTATTTCACTACATTCTTGCATGGATCAGATGTAAATTATGCTAGCAGGGAAGCGACCTTTTCGAACGTCATTGAACAAACTCTTAGTCCAAATCTAGTCAAAGCATTTAAGTCCCATGGCGGAAGACTTTCGCCTACTAATGCTGACAGCATTCTACACCTTGCATCGAGAACGTTAGGTGATACTACAACCATAGTTAATTTAGCTTCGAAACAGAATATTTATAATAGTGATGTATATAAAGATCTAAGTAACTTTGCAGTTGAAACTACAGCTTCAGCTATTCAGCCTCTTATAAGACCGACTTCTACTCACGCAGTTGCCGTGAGTAAGACACCTATTGATGCACTTGCATCATTACCAAAAACGTATTTAACACTGTTTACTTATTCTTACACTTTCTTCGATGGAGTAAACAGAAGAGAATCTACAAGAGCCGAAACAATGACTAATGTTGCTACCGATCTAGCGCAATTCCTAACTGAAAGCATAGGCACTTCTGTAAATGCTGAAGGTTTTGTACACTTGGGCCCTGAAACTAGAACCGTTCATCTTGGATCACGAAATGTTGAAGGTACCACAACAGAAGTTAATCTTGGTTTGAAGACATTAATCAAGATTGATGGTGTCAAAAATGTAGTGATAGAAAAAACACGACCGCTGGAATATATTACACCATCAAGAACATCTCTTCCTGAAGCCCCAACAGCAACTATTGCTTCATATGAGCCTTCAAGAGTATTACTTGAATCGTCTTACTCTTCCATTAATGAACTCTACGATACCAGTCAGCAATATTCACCTGCAGAAACAACACCTTTATTTTCAAACGGACTGGATGAAGCATCTAACATTGGAGGAGGATCAAGATCAGTTGTTAAGGTGACATCTGTTATCCATAAACCAACTGGACCATTGAAAAGTGGAGTGTTTGAACCAAGACCGGGAGTTCGAGTCCGAGTGCGTCCAGTTGTATCTCGAAGATTGGTTCCCAGTGACTTAGCCTCGTCTTTTGATATATCATTCGATGTCAATGACTTGTCAACTGAGCGGTTAGGTGAACCATTATCATCACCTCAATACATCCCCCCAGGTATTCACATGGGAGTCATGTCAACACCAGTCCTTGACGACTCTTTCCTTACCAATATGTTAGTTTCATCTGTTGGTATAGGCAACTATAACGAGATTTCTTCTGGAGCAATCGAAGTTGACGCTACTACTTCTGATGGTGCTGTGGTGCCAACAAAGAAGAAACTGAAGGTGACTGTTCGAAGACCACAGAGTGAGAGTATCAGCAGAACTCACACCAGATTCGTTCTACCATCTCGTTTTGAGATCACTAGTAGACCAAGATTCTACGTAGTTACTCGAACAGGTAATATTCACTTCTCTGTATTTTATATCATTTCTCTGAATTTTATAAGTAATATGTTATTTATATCAGTTCAATGATTTCAAACATGTTTGCTTTGGTCAATGAAATTTACTTCTAGGAATTTTTATAAAGAACAGTAAGGCTGGGTAAATATTTGTTGAACCTAAATAACCGTTTCAAATTTTTAACTGCGAGAACAATGAAAAAAGTTCCTACTGCGTATTGTTTTGTGTTTGAGAATATTTCTAGGCATTGTAATAGAATTATTCGAAATAGCCACGAACATTTACAGTACAATATAAATCTCGAATTACATGTGCTTCAATTGATATTTAAGTTTTATTTGACATCATGGTTGTTATTACACGCTATTAACACTACGTGATTCATAATTTTTATTTCACTTACACTATTGATTTACTTATATATGTAAGAAACTAAACCATTTTACTAATTTTTTCTAAATAATATTTTATTTTAAAAGATTTAAGGGAGCTAATTTTTAAACAGAAAATAGGATACTATTTATACTTATTCTGCATTTACTTGATTCGTTTCTTTATACTACAGTTTACTAAAGAGTTAAAAAACATGTACTAAAACCTTCAGTGACTATAAACCAATCCTATCTTAATTTTAGGAGCTCTTGGCGTGGTTTCCAATACTCAACGTCCATTCACTGTCAAAGTAAGCAGAAAATTGAAGCCTACAGCAACAGAGTTGGGTCCGCCATCAACAACTGTCATTTACGACACTTACACCACTCTTACATCGGTGCCAGTGATATTCGGTCTCGATACCAGCTTCAGGAATGTTATCCTGACAACATCATCTCCCATTACTGTATCCTTTGTGCCAACCCCAACTTACGAATCGGAAACGCCGATCGCTCCTTCAACTGTTGTTTTGACCTTCTTCACGACAACAACATTCACCATTCCTTATATTGTTGGAGATGAAACAATTCTGACCACACTGGAAGAGACTAATTCAAGAATTGTCACTCAGACATTAGGTAAGTTCACGGTACTGAATGATTTTTCAAAGTAAAAATCATATGATATTTTATAAATTGAGATATATAGTGCATTATTAAAAAAAATCTGATTATGGAGAAATGAACGAATAATAAGTGTTTTATTATGCTTCTCAAAGAATTAAAAGTATATAAATCTTTTTTTACTCTTATTATAATTTTTAAAATCTAATACTTTTATTTTCAAGTTTCTCTAGCTAATAACTCGACATTTTTATCCTATTTAATTCATTGTATATGAAAGTGATTAAAAAATATTTTTTTCGAGTGTTCATTGAAAAGACAAAAGGAGAAATTCATGTTTAATATGTTCAGATGTATTTTGATTAATTATTTTGTGTTTAATTTTACATCCATATTAAATATTGAAAAAGCAATTCACAGCTTGACAAACAGTTAGTCGGTAAAATTCGAAATTTAGTTTTCAGCGCATAAGTAATTTATTTCCAATGCTATCCTTTTAATACAATTAAATATTTTAAAATGTTAAATAGTCTTTTTATATCATTTGAAAATATAATCCTTTTTTCAAGGCTGTTATTTTTAGTAATGAATTCGAGGACTGTTCACACGAACTCTATCACAAATTTTAAAACGAGTGTTAAGCTAATATTTATTCTTCATGTGCATATATATATTTAAAATTTAAGAAATTACGAATTAAAGTGTCATTTGTATAAAATGATAAGTTATATACACAGAGAAAAAATTATATTATATAATGCAATATTACTTTTGCATTGGAATTCTTTATGATGAAAATATTACTTTCAGGAGTAGATTCGCTGCCATATTCAACTATAACAAGAACGCCATCTTATGACAGTATCATTCCGACAATACTTCCTATTACAAGTGTAGAATTTGGATTCGATGGACCTACTACTCACACTTTGTCATCTGGTAAGCTTTTTTTCGTTTTGTTTTTATGCAGGCAAATAAATATTCAAATTTTGAGGCAGTTGTTAAAAGATAAAACTTTCTATTATTATTCTATATTTTTCTAAATACGCTCATTTCATTAAAATATTACTAAAGCATTCTCTAAAAAAATATGTAACTTATAATTAGTGCTGTGCCATCGCAATAATAAATAACGAGTTCAAATAACGAAATGTTCAAATTCTGTTCAGTGTTGAAAAATATTTTAAATTCTCACAGCAAATCGTACTTATCTGACTTTAAATGTTATTAATTCAGAAAACGTTTTATTTCAAATTGCTGAAAACATATTTTAAAATGATATTTATAAATCTGGTATGTCACCAAAATTGAAAAGTACTAATTACTATATAATTGTATGTATGATATGATTTCTGATGAAAAATAAAATTTGAAGGTATATATATATATGTACGGAGACATTCATTAATAGTTTTGAAAGATGGTTATTAATTTATATTTTCTAATTTTCAGTGCCCAAAGAACCGGTGGCGGGAACTCCAACTTTCCAAACAGAATCACCATCAACTGTTCTGTATGAAACTAAAACGTTCTACACTACGTATACTTTCTTCTCAACATTCTTTGCCGGTACTGATGCTGTGGTTTCTAGTTCGGAGCAAGTTGTAACCAATGTCGTGGCGGTGCCAATTACCACCGATGTAATTCAACCATCTACAGTCAGTCCTGCGGATCTAGGACCACTGACAGTTTTCGACACCAGCGAAAGCGTGATTACAAAAACTAACTACAATACTGTAACATTTTATGCAACATTGTTTTCTGATACCAGCTCCTTCGTTACACCAATAGAAGAAGTAGAAACTCAAATACAGACGATAACTGAAACTTATACTATTACAAAAACTATTGCTCCAACTCCTTCTTCTACTTTCCAACCACCAGTCGTACTGCCAACAAGTTCTATTGTAACAGAAGAAGAAAAATCTGTAGTTGTCACACAAACATTATACACAACTTTCACAAACTTCGTTACGTTGTTCCAAGGTACTGATACAGTTGTTACTAATCTGGAGGAAACAATATCGAATGTTGTTACACTAACAGTACCAGAAAGTGCTGCTAGCTCCTTTACGGTTACTCCAACTTCTTCGACTTACAAGGAAGCTACCGAAAGTTTCATCTCCCCAAGCTTCCCAAGATATACAACAAGAGAAGTTCTCAGCACTCAAACTCACTATTTGACATTGTTCAACAATGGTGAAAGCTTATTGTCTTCTATTGAAGAAGTTGTAACAAATTATGTCACCGAACTTGAAGGACCATCTTCTTCTCCTTCTTACACTTCTCAAGTACATTTTGTTTCTTCACCAGAGGCACCTTTGGTATCATCAAGATTACCAAGTTATCTATTTGAATCATCGTATTCACCAACAGAACCAACTGAAACTGAAACAACTTCGGAGATTCAAACATACCATCCAGAATTAGTTCCTTCCATAAGAAAGATCTATTCTACTCTCACATTCTATACAACATACTACAGTGACACAAGTTCTATTGTTGCCAGTCAGACTGAAGTTCTAACAAGTTATGTAACTCTCTTTGTTCCTCCATCCTTAATATCATCTTCCACTTCTACCACTAGCACCACTACAACAACAGAAACATCTAAAGAAATTGAGCCTACTTCTACTGCAGACCAGTCTGTATTTGTATTCACAACCACAGATTATTCGACTCTCACATTATATACTACACTCTTTAGTGGAGATGATATTGTTGTAATATCTAGTGAACACGTTGTGCCAGAAGTCATTACAGCCACGATAACACCATCTTCAATTTCTCCATCAGAAACGGCAACATCAGATGAATCTGTGCTTACTTTCTTGACCACGTTTACATATTATACAACACGTTTCAGTGGTAAAGATCCTGTTATTACTTCAAGTGAGAGTGTTGTTACACAATATGTTACAATCGAAGCACCTCCATCTATTTCTTCTACCTCAGAAACAGTTATAGAGTCTACGCCTGTTGTAGAGACGATCCTTGGCGTATCTACTGCTAGTGGAGGAGACATCTCAAGTAGTTTCAGCAATGATATGAAGGGAATTGAAATCATTGGTGTCTCAAGCGCAGTTGCAACTGGAACAGAAATATCCCCAACAATTGAAACGAAAATCCAAATCGAAAGTAAAATTCATTCTGAAGTTGGCTCTACTCCAGTTCTCTCAATTCCTGAGATTCCTAAAATTTCATCTAAAGAAAAAGAAACTAGTAGTCATATCGATATTAGTAGCTCTTTCACTCCTTCAGAAGACTCGGATAAGATGTCGGTATCGACACCTGTTTTAGTACCATTCGGTAGTGGAGTTTTGAGCAACTTTGAAGACGTATCCCTACCCGTAACATCGACTAGTATAGTAACAAAAGAAACTGAAATTATTGGAGTAGACGGAAAGAAAACATCTCTCGCTCCCAGTGATACATTGATTCTGGTTACTGGTACGGATGGATTTGTTACAAAGGTAGCAGAAATCGATTCTATTGATCTCTCACCTATCTACGTACCATCTAGTAAAGAGCTTTCACCAAGTCCATCTTCAGAAATCAAACCTGCTACTGTCATAGAATTATCTGATTTACTTGGTGGTAATACTGCTTTTGGAGGGGATATTGGCTTGACCATCCAGGATATTGTGAGTCGAATTACTGGAAAGAAGAATAAGACAGAAACAGATGACGTTACAGGTGACCTCACCACAACCGATCTAACAACAGAAGATCAAAAATCAACGGAAACAACTCCAGGAACAATTGGATTAACAGATGGTACGACGGAAGCTGACAGCACTGAATCTACAACTGAATCTTCATCGGAAAAAGATTTGAGCAAAGACGGTAGGATGGATTCTAAAGAAATTGATTATCCAATCTTCGTTCTTCCAAGTCATACTGAGAAGGACAAAGAAACTAGCACACTCGAAGATCTTGCTCCAGTGTATGTCGCTCCTGATCTTCAAGTAACTAAATCTGTTTCGGAAGATACTACTTCAAGTGAAAAGACGACAGACGAAAGCACAAAATCTAGTACAAAGTCCACATCTCATTCTGTTTCGACTAGCGTTATCACTGGTGCTAGAACTGTTTTCATTGTTCCAACTAAATCGTCTAAAGAACACGATTCAACTAAAGATGTTTATAGCGTTGTATCTGAAACTTCTTCGAAAGACAGAACTCCACGAATCGAAATATCTAGAGATACTGACATTGATTCTTCTATGTCAACTTCAGAAAAGAGTTCTACGGCAGAAACACCTAATTTGAAGCCTAGCATAGGAACTAGCATTGTAAGTGGAATAAGAACAATATTCTTTGAACCAGACTCGGATAAAACTACTCATTCAGAAGAAACCAAGCATACGTCAAGACCAGAGGTGCCTGTAATTGGTAGAGCAAACGTGGAAATTGAGAAGCCTAAAACTTTCACCACCATTACAAAGGATGGCAAAACAGTTGTAAGCAGAACCACATCAGGAGCAACGACAATATTTTTCCCTGGACAAATTCCTAAATTTACTGCTCCCGTAATTTCAACACGTTTCATTACAAGTGTTGAAAGTATAACTAGAACTTTGGCTCTTACAACCACAAGAACTTACTATACAAGAGATTCTACACTGACAGTTCCTTCGGTCTACACCACAACCATTCCGCCAAGAACGTTTGTATCTACAATAATAGGCTCAAGAACCATACTTGGTATTTTACCAGAGCCAACAGAAACTATTCAGATTCATAAAACTTTGAAGCCTTCGGAACACACCACAACAGTTACTACAACAACTCTAATATTTAATTCAATACCATCAACAGTTATCAGAACTTTAGTATTGCCAACAGGAGTACCAACAAAGACAGTAGGTTCAGAATCGTCTATTATAAGCTCACCAGAGGGTAATGTCTTTAATGCAGGCACAGAAAGACCAGCTAAGCCCCCAGAAGTTGGAGACAGCACCGCAGTCAGCGACGAGACCTTGCTTAGAGCATCAGAGAGGTCTGATGTGATCAAACCCATACAAAAATCGAGAGATGAAACTTATTTAAGAGCGGCTGGACCGAGGTTGTATGAATCTCGCCCTGATGTCTTACTAGATCAAGATGTTCACAGACCTCCAATAGTTGTTACAGAGAAACCCAGACCGGAAGACGATCCATTTTTGAATGGTAGAAATGGTGTATGTGATCCTAAATGCCAGCCTTACAAAAAAGAAATGTGCAAAGAAACTAAAGGGTTGTGGACTTGTCAATGTAGACCTGGTCATGCAAGACGAGATAGTCACGAGATCTGCAAGGGTTAGTAATAATTTATCATTTTTCAATCTCTCTTTCTTTGTATAGCATTAATATTGGTACGTTTTTGATGCAGCAAAAATAACTTTTAAATGCCTTATTTTATAATTAGTCTCATATTAATTTTATTAGATTTATTTTCCATAATTATAAAATTACTATACAGATGAAATTTTTACAGCGTTTTGAATACCTTTCATCTTCCTTTCGTTGTAAAATGATAAGTAGATTTCGGACGTATTTATTTCTGATTATAATTCTACTACAATAATATAATTTACAGATGGTTTGATTTAATACATAAATGTTTGTAAATGTTTTATATCTTGCAAAAAAAACTATTTTTTCCTTACTTTTATTATTAAAAATATAACAATGATGCTGTGCTGCTGTTGGTTGTGTCGCCTAGTATATCATTTTTAAACTTTATTTCAATCAACATAATGCAATAATAACATATATTTGTCTGATCGATTATTTTTAATAAATACAATTTAAAATATCTGAAACTATTGTAATAGATAAATGTAAGAGTTAGAATACTTACGTCTCTAATAAAATTTGATTTAATTTATAATAGAAATAGATACATCGAAACGCGCATTTAATTTTAACTAATTGTATATAATTAATTATTAACTAATTGTATTATGTATTTATTTGCAGAGATCCAGACATTTGTAATGCTTTTAAAGGTAGTCAAGATGGGAAACGAGACAGTTAATTTCACAACACCACTCACTGATAGCGATTCTCATGAGTACAAAGATTTCGTCAGGAATGTTAAAGAGGGAGTAAGTTTATATATAATTATCTAGAGACTTTCTATGTACTTAATTATATTTTAATGAAAAATAAAGATGTATGAGAGTATTGTATATCTTAGATGTATAAATTATTATCCTTACTAGTTTGTTTATATACTTCATTACCGCATGTTTCCGCGTAAAAGCTAACAATTTTAGTTTTTTTTTTCTGAGCTTAATTACTTGGTTCGGCACATATACGTAGATCTTCCAGCTCGTTAAAAAGTCGGTTCTTTCACGTTAACGAAGCGAGAGTGATAAATCACCAAATATGGTACCTTTTTTCATTTAATTTTAGGAAGAAAATATTTCTTCATAAAACTTTTCTTCTTTTTATGAAAATGACATACGGAAATGTTTATATTCCTGGTTTATTGAGCCATCGCCTAAGCGAAAACTCTGGTGATGGGGAAATTTAATTAATGAACGGAAATTTTTGCGAATAGCACAAATTACAAAGTAGGCGTCTTTATCTTTTGTCAATGGTTTATTATCGATTTGCTAAATATAAAAAAAGATAATTTCCTGTAAGTATGCTGTTCTATTTTATTTCATTCATTCCCATTCTCCACTTAACCCGGATTTTCGATATGCTTCACCGGGTGTCAATTAATTCGACTTAACGAGGATCAACAATCAATAATTTCATTCACGAAGAATGTGTCGATAATAAATAAGTAACTGTAATTTAATTTTATTGGAATCGACTTTTAAGTAATGTTCTGCTCTCGCTTCAGATTGCAGATGCTTATTCCATCACTCACGTGAAGGATCACATCTGGGATGCAGAGGTGAATAAGATCATGCCTGTAGAGACTACGCAGGATTTCACACTGCAACCCACCACCCCCGAGCCGGAAGAGGGAGGAGGAGTTTTGGTCAATCTCACCCTCAAGGTCAGCAAGAGTGTCAGCGGAAATTTGCTGGAGCAGGAACTTACCCGTTCCTTACAAACCCTGGGTATGAGGGTTGGAGATTCCTCGCTGCTTGCGGCTCCCTTGTCTCAGAACGTCCAGGGTAATTCAACATTTCTACGATCTAAAGAGCAATTCTTATTTGTATCGTTTAGTTGTAATAATCTAGATTATAATCGAATTTCTGCGTAAAATTATTACTAAATAGTTTGATTAATCAGAAAATTCCTAAAACTTTTTTTTTATTATTAAATCTCCTTTTTAAAACCTAAATTAAGCGAAGCATTGCATTGGGTGGCATTTTCTTGTTTGCACTAATTCCAGTTTCCCTTCTGCTGAAGAAAAGTGCTGAATATTTAACTGCTGTTTAAGAAAAAAAAAGTTATTTGCGATGTGTTTTAGAACGATTTTTCTCGTTGAGATTTGTTTACGATAATTGCAGACGTTTTTTCTAGCATAGAATTGTTTGCGATAATTACAGACGATTTTAATTGCTGAACGTTTTTACACGTGATCCGCTGAGTTTATTTTTGATCAGGCAATTTTATTTTTCAGTTCTTAAAATTTAAAATTAAATTGCATTCTAATTAGATAGACGATTTGCTTGATTTTAAGAAATGAAAAATAATGTTGGGATTTAATTAGACAGCCTTATGTGTGGGAGTTAATTCTATTTTTTTTTAAATAAGGAATTGCAAATAAGTATTTGCAATTCCTTATTTAAAAAAAATAGTTTTTAAGAGGAAATTTGCAATTCCTTATTTATATCGAGAATCAAAATTCTTTACATCTATAAAAAGAAATAGACAATATATAAAAAAATTTATTTTTAGTTTATCAAGTATGTTTGTTATTATCACAATTGATATCCACCCACCCACCCATTTCATTTTTATTTTAGTTGGTCTGTCGTTGGTTTTTCACACAAACACATCATTGAGTAGAAAGAAAATAATATTAAAACATCGCTAAAATTCTGAAATTCAATCTGAAAATATTTACTATTCTTATTTTAATTCAACAAACTTTGTACACGCAGTACGATCTTTTTCCTATTTTCTTGAATTTAAAACTATATCTTCAATGGTAGATTCGACTATTAAGAAAAATATTTACGAGATTCTTAATTACAGCACAATATATATATATATATATTTATAACACATCGATCAATAACTCCCGAGATTAACCCAGAGATGGCGCTCGTAGTAAACTAGTAACCAGGTCTTTCTAGAGTACTAATCTTTGCTTGAAACGAGTCAAAATTTTAAGTCGATCGGACCAGGAAAAAGGTTTTTTGAAGTGAAGTGAAAAAGGTTTTTTCCAAGTGGGTGCCGCGATTGCTTTCGATGGAGCAACGAGTCGATGATTCAGAAAGCTGTTTATCGCTATTTACTCGCAACAAAAAAGATTTCGGAAAAATTGGTGGGAAAAAGATTTGGAAAAGCGTTGAGATTGTTTATCACCCCTAAAAGGTGATTAACAAAGGTTTATGATATTGATGAATAAAAACATTTTGCAAAAATCTTGTTTAATGTTAGACTCGGGAGTTATTGATCGATGTGTTATATATATATTTACAGGAGGTATTGTAAAATTTCATTGTTTTAGAAAATTATAATTATCGAAACGAAAAAATTATAATTATCGCATGCAAGTATACAATTCTCTGTGATGTTCATGATCTGCCAGTATAAGTTATTTATAAAATGTTGAAATTTTTACAGATTTCGATGAATGTATGGACATGAGACAGAACGATTGCGCTCTTCGAGCTACTTGCATCAATTTAGAAGGTTCGTTTACTTGTCAGTGTGAAGAAGGATACGAAGATATGGATCGATTGCTACCTGGAAGATCCTGTTTAGGTATGCTGTGAAGGACCAAGAAAACTTTTTAAGATAATAATTAATACTAATATATTAACGAAAGCTGCATTTAAATGTTTTCCAATAAAATGGAGATCTAGTGTATTTTGATCTGCTAAACTACTTTTAAATTTTCCGCTGGCTCGAGTTCATATTTATTATTCAAAACCTTTGCTAAAGGATCGTACCGATATTTGGAACATTTTTATAGGTAAAAAAATAGGACAACAGAATGATAAAGAGGGATTAAATACTGTATGCAGGAACAAGTGGAGTGAGTGGTTGTGGGTTCTAATATTTTTTTTTACCTCTCGCGTCTGAATAATTTAGAAAACATCTAATAAATATATGTATAAAACTTTTTTTAGATAATTTAGAAAACATTCATTGAATATTTCAGTTTATCATGTAAAGAAAACATTTCTCAAACTATTATTAAGATGTTGGCGGATAAAGGTGGATTACATATTGTACACAGGAAAAACTGGATTGAATGGTTATGGCTCAGATGCATGTTTCTTATTACACCACGTTATAAAGTTTAAAGAAGATTCAATAAATGTATGGAATTTTTTATTTAGGTAGTTTAGAAAATATTCAATGAATATTTAAGTTTTCGGTTTTGAATGTAATATGTCACATACCACTATTAAGATACAAGACGATATATATCGTATATTATCGAATATTATTTTATAAACTGGACTGATTCTAATGAAAATGAGTGACATATTTAAATAGGTAGCTTACTGTGTAAAGCGAAAGGCTGCGAGAATGATTTATGTAACCATAGATTCAAAACTTACTCTTAAATATCTTTCAATCTAAATTATTTTTATAATTAGTGTGCATGTCGAAAACGAATTCCTATTTGCTCAATATAAAGATTTATTTACTATTTTTACGTTTAGATAAATTTCATTTAAAATTCACAATTCAAAAACAGCCAAACAAAGAGCTTGTCACGTCGTTAACTTCTAGCATGTAAAGTCTAAATAATCTTATTGTTCAAGAGAGATGCTATCAACTATGTTAAATGTCATAATTTGTAAGACGTCACAAGAGAAATGGCTTGGTACACATTTAACGTTTTGAAAGTAAATCTAAATGACTGACCTTGCTGTTCAAGTGAGGATGCGACAATCGATATAAGACGTCACAAGGGAATTAGCTTAGTAAGACTTTAATAAGTAGCATGTAAAGTCTAACTTACTGATATCATTGATCAAATTGGGACACTACTATTGATGCAAGACGTCACAATTCTTTACACTGTACGTTGGTGAAGTCAGAATATAATACAGCAAGCACGGATCTTTGCCATTTCAGATTATCCATTTTTACCGAATTATGAAGCGTCAGTAGGATTTTAACGAGAACACCAAAAATAAATCACTCTAGATAAAGATTTAACTGATTAAAACATGAATTTAAAGACATTTTGAATCTGTGCAGACAACAGAAATATCTGACAAAGTATTTAATCTCTTTCTATCAACTGCAAAATTAAATTCAAGCATTGAACATTAGCCCTGATTATGCGAACAATATGTCGAATTATCAAATGACGAATAAAGAGTGGTTACTGTTATAGAACGTTTCATTTCTGAAAAAGCGTTCACAGTCCTATTCCTTAATGTTATGAGGACAGTTATTACAGGAGCTACTGAGATATAATTTTATTAAATCTTTTGATCCCGAAATAATATAATCAAGTTAGTAAGAAATATTTGTTTCGGTCGTAGCGAATAAAATAGTAAGTTTCATAATGATAACCTTTCTCTTCTTCACTTCACATAAGCTTCTTATCGGTTTTCAAACTCATCCAAAAACAAATCCTTATTCCCTGTCCCTCAACGATTGTAAAAATAGAAAGAGATTCATTCTTTGTGACTGAGAATATTTTAATTAAGTTGGAGATTCCTTATTTCTCCGATTATTTTCAAATATTTTGATTGAAAAAAGTACGAAAGTATATTACATATAAAATGCGCTGTCAGGAAAGAGAGAAATGGATACCGTGTAAAATAATTAGCTTTTATCGTTATTATTCGAAAGAAACCGAATACAAAAATGTTCTTTCCCTCTCTTTTCCTGTTAGCCGAATTTGTTTTTATTCTGTTTTCTTTCTCTTAAGAATAGTACCTGGAAACATGATTCTGTAGTCATTATATTCCAGAAAATTATAACTTTTAGATTAGTTAGATATGTGAAAACGAGACAAGACTCTTACGTCATGCCGTTGTATAATTTATCATATTACCCAGACATGCAAAAAAACTAATTGAAAATTAAAAGAACTTTCATATGAGAAATGTTTTCTCGTTCTTCTTGGCAAAAACTGTTGGTACTTATTTGTATATGACATTTCCATTTTAATGAAATTCTGAGCATCAAACAGCAAGTGGTACTTTATTTTGATGTAGTTGTATTCTTGTGATAAATTTTTGTGTGTGAATGAATTCTAAAAGTTAAAACAATTGTAATGAATGAATTATTGTGAGATTAATATATAAATGATTTGGACTCTGAAGGCATATATATCTGCAGGAAATTAATATAAATTTAATTATTCAATTTCAGCAAAAACTGAAAACTGTAACTACTGCCATGGCAGAGGTGACTGTCTAAGAGATAATGATGATAAAACGTTCTGCAGGTAAACTTTTATATCGACTAAAAATTATTACTGTAAAATTATTAAATATTTAATTTTTTCAATTAAAGTGATAGCTAAAATAATTGAAAAAAAAAATGTTTCAACTGTTTTATTGCGTTTCAGGTGTCAACCCATGTTTGTAGGACGTAGATGCGAGATCAACGGTTTAGGTAAGTTGGTTTATATAAAAATAGCAAACTTTAATTAATTATGCAAAATAATTTATATGTTATATCGTATATTTAAATATACACTAAATATTTTGAGTTTTCTCTTTTAGTTATTTAAATTACCTAGTAAGGAATGAATTTATCTATTTAATGTGATTATTCATAATACGTTTGTGTAGGAGTATAATTTTCTTTCTTTCCAGACAACATGTGAATCTAACTAAAAGATGTAATTAAACCTTCCAGACTTAAACTAGATAAATTATATCCTTAAATTATTTTCAAAATAATTTAAATAAGCGTTTTGCTTAAGTACTTTTCAGCTAGTTCTCGAATCATTATCGAATGAGATTTATTTGATTGCACTATTAAATTAATAATATTATATTATTATTTCTATGTGAATGCATTTTACATTCTACAAATTGCTGTAAAATTAATGTAATTTTCTAGTCTATTTAAGCTGATAGCTACGAGATTTTAAGTTACCAAGAAAGCTGATAGCTATTAAGAAACTCAATACTAAAAAAAAATGTTTTTGAATAGTTATAATTAAAACTTTTCTTGTTTTCATCATATATATTTATCGAATAATGGAATTCCTATTCTTGACAAAAGAATCTTGGTTTATAAACTATTTATCCTCATTTATATAAAATTAAATCTCATAAGCATAAATATCATAAACTTAATAATCATAATAGTGTATCTTCCTACTTATTTTTGTTTTTTTCATAAATGGCATGAAAATAAATTATTTATAAAAAAAAATGGAATTAAATGCTATTAATAGTTGAAGGCTGAAATATTTCGAAAAAAAAATGTGTTATGTGATGTTCCTTTTTTTATACAAAAGAGTCTAATGTAGATAGTTTACTATCTGCTATAGATTTCATAAGGTTTTCTATCTAAAAACTAAGAATATTATTACGAACCCTTTGCTTGTTTTGCCTGTACTTAGTACGGGGATGTTTGCGTCTCCTTGCGGAATTGCCATATTGGTTACGAACTATCAGATTTCCATGTTACTTTATCTCCCTTCGGAGCGTACTTCTTTTAGGACATTATGATCCTGTGGCAGCTTAGTGATATTTTTCTTTCCTGTGGGGTTTCCTGTCTATGGTAAATAAGGGCAATGCGCCCCAGAATACCTTAGCGATCATTCTCTATTTTCGACCCTCCTTCTTGCGTATAATTTTTAGCTATCTTCTCTATTTTTCAAATGTCTAGATCACAGTTATATTTTGTTTGGAGCAGCATGGTCATATCTAGCTCTTGCGCCATTAAACTCCACCATCTCTCATTCTCTGTCGCTTTTACTTATTTTTTCGTTTCTTTTCTATTTTTGCTTTCCTATTAGTTATGTAAAATATGTCAGTAAATGTAAGAGAAAGTAAAAATAATTGCAGAAATTATAATGGAAAATAATAGTAGAGTAATATTGTGTTTTTTTTATTACACAGCTAGAAATGTAGCTTCCCTGTTAGGCGTCGTGTAGGAAAAGAAAACTTCCTGGAAAAATATAATTTAATTTGCAGTAAAAAAAGTTGTTATAAATACTGACCAATTATACGGAATATTAATTTGAATAATGTTTTCTTACTTATAATTGTGAAATATAACACATTGTTGTTGCATATTTTGTGAATAAAAAATATGCAACAAAAATGTGTAATTTTTTTTAAAATTGAAACTGAAAAAATGTAAAAGGATTTACACACACAAGTTCCTTAAACGTTTAAAAAAAATTTCTATTCTGTTACAGTTTATAACTAAGTCAGGTTCATATTGTTAATTATTTAGGATCTGGCTTTCTCAAATTCTGAGTGTAATTAAAAAGCTATGTACTTCTTTTTATGATTAAAAGTATTCATCGGCAATTTAAGCATTATTTCACACCATTTTGCACACTTATAGTATTTAACAATAAGGCGTTTCATTCTAAAAAAAAATCAATAAGTCAAATATTAACTGTATTTCAATTAAAGAATTTTTTATATTTTTGCCAAACATATACATTTTAACAGTGAATTTAATAAAAAAAAATTGACACGGAAAATTATTTCCTAAAAATTACCGTAAAACTTTTTTAAAATTTAAACAGATGAAGAATTTTCTGTATAAGAGGTAAATGAATAGTACCATTAGAATGTTTATTTTCCTACAAGAATTCACCATATAAAAAAAAGTCCATTCACTGTTCCTTAGTTAACTACATAACTTACATTGCTGACTAAATTTAATCTTTGTTAATTCTCTTCGAATATTGTGAAACGATACAAGTATCCAATTCTAAGTATCAATACTGATTTAATTTAATGTTAAATCTAATTATGTGTTCTTTATTGAACCTAGTTTCAGCTTGTTAGGCGTTTTATTTGTTAGCTATAATGAACTAGGTTAAAAGTTTATTTGCAAAAAAAAATAATATGAACACTTTTTAGAAAAATAATTTTTTGTACTCATAAAAAAAACTTTTTTTTTCCAGAATTAAGTTTATAAAATCTTAATAACCTTTTATAAGTGACATTTTATAAACACAAAATGAAGCTAATCGTAGAATAGAGTTGGAGAACTTGTATCTTCAGTTTAATTCCAATCCCTTTCTCTTTTATGATTTCTAGTTAAAATAATTGGATACGATAAAATATAAAAAACGAAACAGATCAGAATTACCTTTACAGTTTCCGATAACAATCTAAGTAATTATTTTCAACTACTACGGGTAAAAACAATGTTACATGAATTCTTGAGACTTTTCAACTAAGAAAATAAATATTTTTCATCAAATGGCTTTTTTTAATTAATCTCCTTTGAAATATTTCTATAAATAACTTCGAATCGACTCACATTTGGTCTTGTAATTCTACAAGAAAGATATAAATTACTAAAAACAGCATCGTATTTTATTTGAAAAAAAAGGGAAAAAATTAATTGTATTTTATTAAATTTTTAATTAGTCCACTTTTAGATCCTTTTCGTGTTGAAGGATAAAATTGTACCTTTTAACTGGCAATTCGAATTTTGAAAGAAAAAAATTTAAGTTTGCATTAAGTTCTTTTCAATTTTGCAAAGAAATTGAAACTTATAATGAAACTAAATTTTAATCAACAAATAAATAAAAAAAAATTATTAACCTTTATTCAGTAAAAAATGAAGCAACTGAAACAAAATGAATATGATTTTTCAGAGAGCTGAACGAATTATACGTAATTTAAAAAAAGCCAAAAAAAAAAAAAAAACTTAAGAAATATCTTTTTTACAATTAATTAAAGAATTAGTCGTTTAAGTTGTCCACACTTTCGCTGTAAATTATGATACATTTATGGAAATCTCTTCTATTTTTATTTTTTTAATGAAGTATTTTATTGATTTATAATATAATGCGATAAAATAAGAATAATATATTAAGTCTCTTTTTAATATTGAAAAATGTGAAGCGAAAAAAAAACCGCTCAATCTTTTCTCTTAAATTTTTTTTTATTGTTTAAAAGTGAGATAGATCAATAAAATTTTATTTCCATCAAAATTTGTTCGAAATATGACTTAGTAATTCTGTCCTTATCTCTCTATTCTTAAAAAAATCAAAGTCAATAGGAGACAGCATGATTCAGAGCTTGTAATTTCCTCTAAATATTACTTTTCCATGCTTAAAATTTAGTTCCTTAATTCATTTCAATTCAGACTGCTGTTTTAGTTATTTCATCAAAGATTCCAATTATATTATGGATCTGTATCTATATCATATTTTATATTTTCACATAAACTTAAAGTTCATTGGATTATTAGAATTTAGATTTTGGTTGTAGTGCTAGACCTTGCTGTAATGCTAGAACTATATAATTAAGCATATTGTCAATTAAAATTTTTTTCTCTCCATCTTCCATTTTTGTCTCTATCATTCTATTTGCATGGTGACAACAACTGTTTTTTTTATTATTATTTATTTCTTTTAGTTCTGGCCGTAGCTTTACCGACAGCCGTGGCCGTCGTGGTGCTGCTTCTGTGCGCTGTCCTGTGTTGTTGCCGTAAATGCAAGAAGAAATCTTCAACACAGAACAGTGGTGACCCGGGGAGCGTTTTTCGGGGGATAGCCCTCAAGGGCCCCATGGATGGTACGCTGGACAGGAAAGCTATGATTGATACGTCCAGCGAAAGTAGTGGAGAGCATGGCAGAAAAGGGATTCCTTTCGAAGGATACCAGGTAAGTTAATAACGAATTATCAGGGGGCTTCTGTCTTCTGTTATTTAACGCTTGACAAACAATCTTAAATTGCTTGAAGCCTCTATCAGGGCTTGAGCCAAATTCGATTCTATACGATCTAATACCATTTTTCTCGCTTGTCTCGATATTACAGACTGTATTACATCTGACTGCATTTAAATTTCAGATATTCAAAACAGATATTTTCGGCTTAAACGCAGTATGTGCCAGTGCGCCAAATGTAGCCCTTTTTGCCAATTCAATATGTGCGGCATTTAAGTTCAACATATCAATCGTCCTGCTCCGAATTTGGTATAAAATGACTTTTCGCCAAAATAGAGCCAATTCGACCATATACTGTATCAACTTCGAATTTTCTTTTTAGTGCTTATAAATGTTTCAATAGAAAATTCTTGAAATGTATTTTTAGTAATAAATAACATATGTTAGAATATGTAAGTCGTATACATATACGACGTGGCAGCTAAGAACTAATCACAAATCAGGTCAAATGTAGATCTCATATAAGATAAATGTACTCGCATAGGTTTGGATATATAGTACAGAAAGGGAGGAATTTTTTCTAAAACATTCAAGAAACAATATTGCATTGATAAAGTTATGAAAACCAACGATTTCAAAACTTAACTTTTTGTTTGCGTTATAACAAAATTGATTCTCTTATCTATTTAAATTCTATCAATAAATATGATGCGAAAAAAGCTATTGCATTTCACATTTGAAGTTGCTAATAATTCATGCCATTAATATAATATTGACCCCATCTGCCTCCTCCCATTCCCGAAAAAAGAGTTCCAAATTTCTCAAACATATATGCAAATGAATGCACATTAAAAAGCATTAAATTAAATGAAAAAGGATAATTTATACAGTTGTGTTTATGTTTTGTAATGCAATAAAATATGATCTATTTAAAAAATATGATTTTCTATAAAAAAAAAAAGTGTATAAAACTTTCATGCCCACTTCGCGTTCCATATTTATAACAAAGGAAACATTACGGTAAGATTTCCTATGATATTCAGCGTCTTTATGATTTGGATATTTTTATTGTATCAACATCCAAGTATTGAAATGTTTTTCATAGATTCTGTTGATTAACATTGTTCGGGACAAACTTTTTCATATTTTTTTTTGTTAATATTACACAGTATCAGCTGAATTTTATAAAAAGGATTTTTATAAATTTATATCTTATATTAGATGCTTAGAATGTTTACTTTCAGTATCTGTTACGTTTTCATTCAACATGCTACTTATTGTATTAGTTTTTTTTTAGAAATTGACATTGATTTGGTACAAAATTTCTAAAATTGGCTTTCGCATTGTACAAATCCAAACTCCATCGTTAAAAATAGGATTTTGAACATTTATTTTCATGAGAGTGTTCATAAATTATAATATTTCTTAAAATTCACTATGCATCCAATGAGTCAATAAAAATATTTGCAACCTATATTCTTAAATTTGACTAGTGAAGAAACCGATGAAAAGAGCATTATTTCTACTATAAGTAAAATATTTTATGTTAATGAAAGGTAGATAATTTTTCTGAATCGCATTCAATCACAATTTTTTGCATTTTTATTTATTAATATTGTTCTTTAAATATAAATATCGCGCTATCGATGTGGATATTGAGAAATAAGAGAGAGTACATTTCTAATTAAAATCATTCTTTTTATTTTAGGAAAGTGGTGACGTCACTCCCTATAAGGGCAGTAGAAGGAGCGACCTCAGCCTAAACAGGAGTCTCTCCACGGGCTATACTTCGCCCCCAGTCATGATCCCCAGGGCAAAACAGCCCCCGGGAGGACCCAACAAGCCCATGAATTACACGGTATACGACGGCCAAGTGTATGTCTGGTGAAAGAGACGCAGGGCGTCTGCCACAAATAGGAACACTTGTTTTCAAAGAACACTTTTTTGATCAAACCTCATTCGCAACTTCCACTGTTAAGGCTTGGTTCTTCAGTCACCTTACAAGAGGTGGTCCTAACATGGACGCATAGATGCTTAGACATCTTCTGAACTCTAATATTAACGGACAATCGTAGCCAGCATGGACTTTCTAAGCTGTGCCTTCTTCATACCTTGTCTTGTGGTGATTATCTGCTCTGCTCCAAGCCGAGAGACTGACCGAAACCAGATAATCACACAGATCCCAGTTGCCAAACACTGTAGTGCAAGATTAGAGACTGTTTATAATTTCTAACAGTAATACGGCTTATACATCGGGATGGTTGGAACCGATTCTCAGGATTTTTATTTTTAGTTTGTTCTTTAAATCGGGTCCAATGTCAAAAAAAAAAGACAATATTTTTCAACGATATGCAATTAATTATGATAAAAGTCTTCTTTCAAGTTTCTCATCTAGTTTTAAGAAGCGATATAAAAATGTTCCATCACTATAAAAGAATATTTTGTGTGAAAGCGCATATAAGGTAACACAATTTCCTTGAAATAATTGAGAAATCTAATATCGATAACAGCGGTGTTTAGAAAAGAACAGCGGAAAATAGTAAAGAAATTATTTAGGAAATCCTAATAGATTCTAATTCTTTTAAAATTAAATATAAATATCATAAATAATAGAATTAAATTTGTATGTTTGCGATAAAAAAAATAAATCTGCTTTCAGTTTTTGAAGAATTATTAATATATTCATAGGCCAAATCTATCAGTTCAATTTTTTTTTTACATTTACGTTTTTTAAAGTTTAATTTTTTTTATATTTTCATGTTTAAAATAATTTTTTTTTATTATTTAATTTAAAACTAGGATATATATACATATGTGTGTGTATAGATATAAAAGCAAAATTTTTATTTTTATTGATTTGTCATACATCTAGTATAATTATATCCTTTTCTGTTTTTGATATTAGATTCCTCAGTAATTTTATTAAAAAAAACATTTAGTTTGTAAATAGTCTAAAGTAACTAAGCTTACATTTCTTTTAAATGTGTATTTTATGATAGAAAATAACATTAATTTCTTAGATATTTCAATAGGTGTTCGGCAATATTACATTTCCATTCATCTTGATGAGTAATCTTATCACGAATTCAAGCAGAATATTTTTGTTTGAATCTTTGTACTTAATTAACTTTGTGCAAATATATACGTAGGCCAACATTATTTATTACTAATGAATAAGTGTAAATAATGAAATCCAGTGTTTTGATAAGAAAATGCAATTATCCAACCTTTTAATTATTTTGTAACTGGTTGGATAATTACTTGAAATTTCATGCTGGATTGAAAATGAGATTTTTTTTTTGCTGAATAATATTGACGACAATACTTAATATCGAGAAATGTGAACTTGTTGTTTTCGCAAGTTTAAGTAACAATACCGTATTACCATTTTATTTTTTTACAAAAAAAAAAAGAAGAATGGGAAAAGAACATCTGTAACATAACATATTTTAGAGGACTTTTGTATAGTTTCTAACAATTTCCTGATCGTCTTTGTATCTGAGTGCTCAATAAAGTTTTTTGTTTATACATCACTGTATTTATTCACAACACATTCATATAAACAGCATATAGATCAACAGGTGAATTTATAATAGTCGAACGAGAGAGAGAGATGCATTCTATGTTATGTACTGTTTATTATACATGGATAAATTATATTTATGAGTCTTTGAATTTTGAGTAAACTATGGAATTGAATGAAATTTTATATTTTTTAAAAATAACATCACGTTTATATTATGCAAAAAGCTCTATAAAGAAAACTCTGCAAAGGAAAATTTTTAACTCTGAAAAAGAAGGGGAGAGGATGGTTTTTTTACATTTTGCTTTATATTTCAAAGAAATTCATTATATTTAAGTAATTTCTACATGTGTATATTTTGAATTTTGTCATTAAATTAAAATGAAAACAATTTGTTAGTTGTAAATGTAGAAAAACAAAGCAAATAGTTTATTTAATATTTGTTTTTGTTTATTTGATAGTTTTTTCAGCAACCTATTTGTTCCTAACGCAATGTTCACTGAATACTGTCAAATACGCTTTGTAATTCTAAACCACTGTCGGATGACGAAGTCGATAACTGAGCTGGCACACTACTGTTCATATCCACAACATGCCAACTTGAGGACTTTGAGCCCTGAGAGATTTTATATGCAACAGCTTCACGATTTGAGGAATCATAAGTGGAGGAGAAGCTCGAAAACGCGGCTAAAGCATAGCCGGCCACAAGTTCGATTTCGAAACCGCTCGGCTATCACGGCCACATCCCATAGTTACAGCTGTCTATTTCTTTCCTGTTAGAATATCGATTTGAAGGCCACTCCGCAAACGTTAAAACAGCGTTCCCGTTGTGATTTATTGGGAATAAAAGAACACCATACATGCAAATGTAACTTGGGGGGAAAAAAGAAACGTAAGCAGTCCCTGTACAACATGGATCAGACAAGGAAGCGAAAAGGAATCCCGGTTCGCAGTTGTCGAAGAAAGCGTGCAAATGTTTTTGGACTGGGCTACCACCTTTGGGGGAAACGCTCACCATACAATTCTGCTGTCTCTATGGTACTTCAGTGTGCAGCTCCATAAATTAAATGCATATCTGTTCCTTCAGTATTACTAAAGGGCGCCATTATCCCACACGTTACCATTGTTAGTTCGGTTGCCCACTGAAGGTATAACTTCTCAGGGTGTCTGATACAATTTTAGTAAAATCTGCGTTATCAGTAGTGCTGACATTTTACGCAGAATGAAATGAAGATATTTTCAATGCAGTTAGTGTTGTTGTTTTTTTCTAATAAACACTTACAAATTTCAAGCTTTGCGCAACATTTGTATAAAAATTGTGGAACATTTTAATCATAAAATTGAAATATTTTACTGTGATTATTTATTAACGTTTCACTGAGAAGCAACATGTGGATTATTAGCTACGGACCTCATAAATTTGAGTCTTGGTCAAGTGTGAGGAGGACGATACCAGAACTAGCATCCCCTCATACAAACATCAAGACTTCAACTCATGACTCGACGGAAACAATGCGAGTTGGCGACCATGACCTCAAGGCTGCCGCAGCTCCAAATTTGGCTTATTTTTTCCTTGTCAAAAGCGTCTCACTTACCTCAAATAAAAATAGCCTAAAAAATGTAAATTCGACTTACGAAGGGAACACAGCAGTAAGCTGAAGAGAACCGTATTAGTTTTAATGTAATCTTTATTTATTCTATAGTTTAAATCCATCTAATTGTACTTCTCTCATAAAAAATAATCTACAGTATAACTATTTTTTTGAAACTTACGCATGAAATCATTTTTATCGAATTGCTCTTGATGTTCCAAAAATAAAGCAAAACAGAAGGAAATGTCACTTTAAAATAAATTAATTTTTAAGAATTTTATGTGAAAAATTATCATCAAATAATTTATAATAATTTATAAAATCAGATAAGAGTATTATCCTACTAACATTATATAAAAAAAATATTAAAAAAAAACCCCATATACATTTTACGCATTAATTTTTTTTAAAATAATGGTTATCAATATTTGAAATCCAGTGCTTTGTAACTTTGATATTTTGTTATCAGAATTCGCACTCTCGTCTCGTCAGTTAATGATAAAACAGGGAAAAAAACAACATTTGGAATATAAAAAGAACTAATTATAATTTATACGTTTTTGTGCGTCAGTTTTCTTCAAGCTTTTTATGCATTAAAAATAATGCTTGTTAAATTTAGCTAAAGTTAGGATTATTTAAATTGTGTTTTTAAGAAAAAATTTTTTATTGTGTAAATTAAAGCTTTATATTTCGGATTAAAAACACAAAATTCGATACAAAATTACTACATTTGAACAATATGAATGATTAATATACATATGAAACTATTATACAGCAGATTTGATAAATTACAGATATTATTTTTTGCACTTTATAGTTAACTTTCCTGTAGCTTATCCATTCTCAGGCTGCCTTATTGATACACAATCTGATATAGTTATTTAATCTTCTAAAACTTTCTTGTTCATTTTCAACGCATTTAAGCAATTTTTCTTTAAGAACTATTATATATTTTTTCTCAACATTTCGTAAACAGCAATTTACAACAGCAATCAAATACAGATCAGACGGTAACGCAACAAAAATAATAAACAGCGCACTCCCAGACGAAAATATAAATAATAATTTTCAACAATTCTACATTACAAATTACAGTTACGGAAACAGTTATTATACTCATAAGGCAGTAAACGATTTATTTAAACAAATATATCTTATTACACTACCTATCGATTTATAAAAATATGAAACTAATTTACCATAAGATTTCTATGAAAAATATAAAATTATTTTACCAAAAGATATTTTGACAATACTTTTGTTGAACAGCAACTAGGCAATTTAGTCAAAAACCAAATAAAGAAATGCAAATTTTTATAATTTTTTACTGAACATTATAACTTTAATAATTTTATAATTTTAACTATAATTTAATTTAATATTTATAATTTTATTCAATAATTATTGAATATGGAATCTCTTAAATATTCCTCACTAAAGAAATGCACAAATCTTACCATCTTAATTACACGATGGGTGATAAAATGTTTGGTAAATGTTTTTTAAAATATCTCCAAAGGAGATGAGATAAAACAAATTTTGAGTTTTAAATAAAATTTGCAATATGAATTTTATGCTTCATTATGAACATATTTCAGGTAAAATAAGAATAATTTGACAAAAAGTAATATATATATATATATATATATATATTTGATTTTAAAATGAAATAAGAACCATTTGATATCCCTAAAGACTTTAAATAATTTACCATCTCCTTTTCTTGATATTTTAGTGCAATGATTCCAGTATATTGTGTTAAATGCTTGTGAAATAAGGTACGCAAATTGTAGTAACTCTGTAAATATAACTACATTAATTCAGCTGGTTTAGTTAGTTACTTTCTTGGATATCATACAAAAGTCTTTGACACGCATAAATAGCATTTTTAAAAGAATACCGTCTTTTTAGAAAATGTTTACGAAACTACTGATCTTTTTTTAGAAAAATTTATTTCATTTAGATAATTTATTTGCACAATTTACACATTCATTAACAGTTACATTTAAAATAAGATAAATAACTCTTTTTAAAATTCTAAGCTCTTTCAAAAAGAGTTGTATACTTGGTGTTTATGCATATACTCCAGTCTCTTTTTTTTTACACTATTTTGAAGTAACACGGTTCATCAGCATACTTTTTTACACGAATTTTTTTTTCCAGCATGAATCCCATCCCCCTCAATTTTTTCCCCTTATCTTGACAGCGTAATCAGAAAACGCTCGATTTATGCCCACACATGTTTGAGTGACATGGTGTACTTCATGGCTTATTTACTTTGTATTCTGGAAAACCCGAATTTTATGTTCACTATTTTCTTTATTTTGTTGTACATCAACTTGAACACAGCATTTCGGTATCCATCCAAACTGGAAATTCATCACGTCACTATTTCGACTATATTCATTCCCTTAACTTTAAAAAATTAATTGTTTTAACATGTTTTTAACTTGAAATATACCCTTAAAATCACAATTTTTGTCATGTATGATATTTTTTTACAAAGTTCTAAGCATTTTGTATTTCGATAGTTCAGGTCGATAATGACGAAGGTAAACTTCAGCTATTAACGGCTGATTTAATTCGCGAGGGCTTGAAATTTGCTACAAGTACGGAACAACAATTTCTTACTCACGATTCTGACATACAGCGGGCATTAAAATTTCAACGTAATCTGAAGTTTTATGTAGCAGGGTATCAAGAATTATATAAGCAGTCTGAGAAGCAAAAAAATAAATAAATAAATCCATAGCTCTATTAACAAATATAGTAAGAAAAAAAAACATAGGCCGCTTATAATGAACAAATCTTTTCATTTGAATCAAAGTCGACATTTATGCTAGACATATTTGACATATCTACTGATGATGGCATTTTTGATCCATTTCGTAATAAACGCGCCCACTTGTTACCAAGTAGCGAGGAATAATTGTTAGTCAATAGTTTTATTCCTAAGTTCAATTTGAATTTTTGTATATTGTATGTTACTATAGTAGACTGAATTTTCACTGTGCTCTAATTTTAATTTTTTCTGTGATAAAAAATGAATTGTTTTTATTTTTTAAATATGTAATGTGGACTTCACTATAACTTTTTTTGCACGGTGTTTGGAGAAAATATTTAGAATTTTTCCTCTTAAAGGATTTTTTAAAGTTGTGGAACATATCCCCAAATTTACCATATGTCGCATGTATTTTTTTACCTGAATTTTATTTGCACGGTTTTCTGAGGAACGCATCTACCGTGTAAAAAAAAAAGAGTTGGGTGTATTTCATAATTTCATATTATACGAGATAGTATCGTAAAGTTACTTATGTCACCAGCGCTCAATTATTTCTGTATAGTTTATTAAATTACAATTGGCAACGCCAGTCGATTTTGGAGAAAGTAAACGGAATTTGAGAACTTGGCGATGCTGCGAATGCGTCGAATTCGAACTGCTATCTGGAACAATAATTCACCCCACTTCTTATTTTAACTATTTGTCATTTTGTGTTTTTGTATTTTCGTCCAAATCATCAATAAACTGTTGTAAGATCTTGAAGCTCTTCCAATTCTTCTAATGAAAACCTTTCAGACATAACAACATAGAAATAAATGAGTGAGATATCTGGATAAAATATATTTTACATAATAATTGCTTTTTATGTACACAAAATATTGTATATTACAGCTATTCACGTTGATTTGTTTGATTTCAGGTAGTCGTTGATTGAAGTAATCCGTTGTATGGAATTCAATCTGCAGAGTTCTAAAATGACCGCGGCTTTCGAAAGGTCAAGAAACTCTGAAAGAAATATGTTACTCTCGATGGTGACCTTGTAGAGAAGGCTTAAGAATATTAAATAAAAATTAAGCTTCTATCTCTCTCGACTATTTTTAATGCTGATAAAATCTTTACGTTACTTCAATACACGGCTTCCTGAGATCAACCAAATTAATAGTTATTATATGCATTATTAAGAAAAGAACAATCAAATAATATACAAAATGAATTTTATGCAGATATTTCGGTTATTTTTAGTTATAATTAAACCTTAATTATACTTCTTCGTATTTCAAAAAACAAAATCATGCCCCATCATTTTTTTTTGTTTCAAATTGTGCTGAGTTCTTATTTTATTTGTTAAATATTTTTATATTTAGACTATGCTAAAATAAAGAACATTACACCTTCGATGCTTCATAAAATTTGCATTTTCCTTACCGTGTTTATTAGCCACCCAAGGGCTATTGTTTTAGTTAAGCCAAAAATGTCGTACCACACCACTTTTCAAAAATTTATCTTGTTTCTGGGTATATCTTTGATGTCTAATTACACAGTAACGAGCTTAATTTTCAAAAATACGCCATATGGAATTTCTGCTGAATAATGAACTCAATTTTCGAAAATATGTCGTAATAAATTTCCCCCAATTTTTTTATTGGATTGAAGTGAAACAAATATAAAAATTAAGTATTGTATTTACTTATCGATTTATGTATTACCTTAAATAATATGTAAAGTGGAATCAAGATATGATTGAAAATCAAAAACTTTATTCAGAATTTGAAGACAGCTGTGTGGCAGCCAATTTTTTAGTCACCCAAAGGGCTATGATTTTAGGTAGATCACTTTTGGCGTACCAGATCACTTTTCAATTTTTTTTATCATTTGTTTCAATTTTAATTACATTTAACTTAAATATATTTAATTTAATAATTAATCATTTGCTTCAATTTTAATATCGGAAAAGTTTACTATTGTCCATTTCTCGATATTTCATCGTTTATTTTAATTCTTGTACTTAATTGTCTAATTTAATAATAATTATAAAAAAAGAGCACCTTGGTGGCTAAATCTGTTCTTTGCAAAACTTTGTATAGAGCTTTTAAATTTTTTAATTTTGTACTGTAAAACTAAAGTAACAATAACAAAAAGAAATAAGACAATAAACCAAACATTTGTAAATTGCTTTCTTTATCACGGAACTGAAGATACATTTTTAGAATATAACTGAAATATACATACGCAAACAAGTACATTCACTGATTGACAAAGAGTACATAACGACACTATAAACAGGATCCTAAAAAAATCCAAAACTGTGCAATTAAGTTAATAATTAATACTGTTCATTATGACTAGAAAGATATGTTACACATTGTCTCAAAATGAACAGCAATAACAGGATGAACACTTAGATATTAAATGCTTGAAATGTGTGCTTTAAAACAAGTATTTTAGAAATAAAGGCTATCAATACATTGAACTGGACAATCATTCGATATTTTACTATTTTGATTAATTATCTAAATACATACAGGACCTTTATATGGTGTCCGAGAACAAAATAGGCATCAGTTTAAAAATGCACTACGGGAAATTTGGAACAATCTTTACATCATAAAGAATAAGACAAAAAATACTGAAACTTTTTTTATCTTATATATGCCTTATATGTGAGCATTAAAAGTATTCTTCATTAATTTTGGCAACAG
Source organism: Nephila pilipes (assembly GCA_019974015.1). Classification (NCBI taxonomy): domain Eukaryota; kingdom Metazoa; phylum Arthropoda; class Arachnida; order Araneae; family Nephilidae; genus Nephila; species Nephila pilipes. The sequence continues at coordinate 84,987 of BMAW01015427.1, read as the reverse complement.
GTTTTGAGGATGTGAAATTTCTTGGATGAAATAAATTCAATCGGAATGGTTGAAACCTAGGGAAGAGAGGAAAAGAGAAGAATATTCAGGACGCATCTTTCATTATGGAATCAATAAAATCAACTACGCATATCACATAATCACATATTAACTAATATATTTTTGCACATTTTTGAAATGTTTATTTCGTTGGTGAATAGTACTGGAAAAAGAATATTGTCACAATATAATGAAATCGATATGGAAAAATTTTAGATCATGCAAATTTTTTTATCAAAATTACACACACTCAACCAACTAACCACACAAATATATATATTTATATAAATGAAAAATATAGACTATTACTCATACGACCTCCTTGAGGTATACCTTTAAGTTGTTTTTAGTTTTTTCCTCTGTAACTCTTACACATCCATATATATATATACACACGTGTTTTGTGTTTCCATTGAAACTTTTACACATACACACGTGTTCTGTATGTATGTGTGTGTGTGTGACGTTGGATTGAGCACCAATACCACTTGATGACGCAGCGACCAGACACGAAGAGCCGTGTTCTTACTTTCTTCACCGGGACAGTGCTTCGAGAACAGCGATGAGGGAAGGAAAGGTGTTCGACCGCGTGGAGGCGGGAAAGAACTTTTAGTCCTCTGATGCCATTAGATGCTTTGGATTATAGTCAATATTGAACATTCATCCTATTACTGCGTGAAGGCAACAAACTAAAGACATACCGAATTTTTATGTTAATGTTATATTGTCCAACGTCGTTTTATTCTATCTGCGTATATCCAGTAATTCTAATGTGTGTTCGTCTAACTTCGACTAATCATTTGAAGAAGTTCAACTCCTGTAACCACTACATATGTGTATGCATATGTTTTGCAATGGAATAAAGAAAATTAATTTAACATACTACTTCAAAAATATGTCTTTTTTCTACAGTATATTTAGAAAATTAGTTGTAAGCTTAACATTCGTAGCTCAAACTGCACATTTTTTTATAACATATGCCCATCGTACATCTTACCCTTTTAGACGTGCAATGAACCATGATACATATTAATAGTTTCGTTTCAATTAATCGTTTCCATTCCAGTGATTAACTGATACATATTTAGACAGACGAAAAATCTGTCTTCGAATGTTTTTAATGATATGAATCTTGCTTAGTGGGAATTTGATTGTTTTTCTGATACCCTTAACAAACACCGTTGCTGTGTGAGACCAAGGAAAGAAAATTGAATTTCAAAAAGCTGAAATTATTCCTTACCTGGTACTTCAGAGTGCTTCGAGGAATGAAGGGCACACTAAATCGAGGGAAGAGAAATCGGTTGGGATGTCGAAGCTGAAGGTCACGGAGTTCTCGAAGTGACCGCTGGACACCAAGCGGACAGCCGTGTTCCCGCAGGCCACACTGATTGGATGTTTACCTGAAGAAAAGAAATACCCTCTCATATTAATTTGTTTTGTAAAACAGCTATAAAAAAGTAACTAACTGTTTGGTGGTTGCTATGAGAAGATATCCTTTTTTTTTTGCTTTCTTATAGAACGCACAATTCTTGAAAGCGAAGATTACCATACGTGAGCGAGAAGCCTTTTTTACCACATCGCCCTTCTTTCTTGACTTCTGCGAATAATATTCGAGATTATTAACAATGCAGTTCGAAATAAAGAGACTCGAATAAATTTTTGCAAATACTGTTCCTTTGTGATCACACTTTAGCAAACATTCTCACAGCGAATTCATATAATTTCTATAAAAATAACCTTTAGAGCAAGCTGTGACTACCAAAGATATGAAGTAAGGTTTACATAGTGTTTATCATTCCTAACTTCTTTAACTTAATTATTATTTATTTAACTGAAAGGTACATAAAACATACATTTTTAAATTAAAGGAAATAACAAATCAGTAAAGCACTCCCTCTATAATCCGACACTTCTCCTTTCCGGTTTGTCGGTAAACCGGCATTTTTACATGGGAAGACAAGCCTTACATAAGTTTCTTATTCCTTCTACTTCAATGAAATAATGTAGATCATGAATACAAAACAGTACACTTCTCGTACTCTTAATCATTACGTGTGTTTGACATTCTATATTTTAACCGGTTCGCTTCCAGCGTATCACAGGCGATACGCTCGTGTTGGCTCTTCTGTGCCCAGCGTATTACGGACGATACGCTCCGTGAGTGTCATCTACGGCCCAGCGTATCAATAGAGATACGCTCGATGAGAACGTTTTATTTGATTTTTTAATGTTACTATATGGCGTTACAATACCACTAAATCTATATAGATAGGTTATTTGGAGTGTGGACCATGGTGATATGGGCTTGGATTTCACTTCTGGCTACTCCCTGGGGGAGTAATTGTTATAAGTACGTGCTGCGGAGCGGATCTTAAATGTAATGACATGATTTAAAGGGTGTACTTGCTTTCGGTTTGCTTTTTTTCTTTCTTACTTGCTTCTTAGAAGTTCGAAGGAGAATTTATGACCCTTTATGGGGGATAGGGCTTTTGGTGACAGATGTTCTCAGCTGATTGATTCATTAGGTCGGTTTTTATTTGTAGCGACAGTCATGAGGAAAAGAATGTACTGATACTGAGATTTGCGAAATAATGAATGAATCTGACAGTAATGTTAGCGAAAATAATTCAAATCTTTACATAGACATTAAAGTAAAAAAAAAAGTACTAAGATGTGTTCTTTGCTCAAAATATTGCGTGAAGCGTCAAAATATGTGTGTAAGACATGTGACGTTGTACTATGCAATGAATTTTTTTTTTATAAACATACCATACAGCAAAATAAGATTTATCTTTTATATCTATATATTCCATATAATGGTACATCATTACACCATGAAATTTATGTAACATATGTAAATATATTTTGTATTTTCTTAAAAGTATGATTTTTTATGTAATTTTATGTATAAAACATTCAATTTTCGATTAAATATTTTTTTTCTTTTGTATATATTAAGTTTAATGCATTTTACATAATATATGTAAATACCAAAATATTTTAATAAGTAGCCGATTTTAGAGGAATTTTTTTTCACGAATTGGGCTTAATATCTAAAATCGTCTGAACACAGCGTGATACTACACAGTAAGAAGCCGTGGGCCCAGAGAAGCACTTCTTTTTTCTCCCTCTGGTAGCGAAAGGGTTAACGTGTACTGTATTAAGTCTTATACAATATTACATAGTTTTAGCTGTTGAAATGTACTATTATTAGTGATTTTCTATTTAATTCGACGTTTTCGGTAATCCGGCCGTGCTTGGGTCCGATATATGCCGTATTTCCTAACTGATTTGCTATCAATAATTTATAAAATGAGGATTTAGAATATAGCATCTGTGTCAAAATGACGCTGAGGTAAGAATCTCGTATAACTTATAAATAAAAATGTAATACTACGAAAGATTACCGGTGACAAGAATAAGGAATTGTGTTAGAAATACATTTCATTAATAAATGAGTTCAAGATATATTGAATTCAAAGTCTGTCTGAATGTTTGGCTATAGCAATTAGAGTAATAAATACTTCAACTTTTGTTTCTACTAAACAAACAATAAATTTCAGTAAACATTTTATATGTTTATTCTTTATTGAAATATATATTTTGTTATATATATTGAAGAACACTTTTGTCTCTAGCATAGATTAACTAAAATTGTTGTAAGTACTGCGTTAAAAATGGAAAAAAAATACTTCAAATCTCAAAGAAATTTCTGGAAATTCTGACATTTATAATACAACATAGAAAAAATTACTAAGAATATCGTTTATTCTTAATTATTATTGTCCATATTTTTTATTTATTTTCCAAGATCATATTTAAAACTTAGAATTACGTGATAATAAGCCATTCCCTAGTTAATCCATCAAACGGGCTTAAAATGTTTAGGCAATATATATTTTATTGAAAGGCTAATGCCGAAATCATTTTCAAGCGTTGAAATTTTCCAACTGTAATTTAGGAACTTTTTTAGTAAATAAAACTGATGAATGGGTTAACTATTTCAAAATTTTGTTTTTGAATCAACTTTTTCGAGCTCGTCAAAAAATTCTGACCTCTTGCGATGCTATTCATCAATTTTAATGCTATTTTTTGAGTTCTGTAACGACTTCATATCATACCAATGTATCGACCTATGACAGACCGTAATTAAACAACTATAATTTTATGGTGGGGAGGAAATATCGCATGGTAGAAAGGAAAAGCGTTCAGAAAAAGACAATCTACTCGAATACTACTGGGGTCCTATAAGCTCCCGTACTGACGATATCGTTAATTTATTTTCAAAACCAATGAATTTTAAACCAATTATTTTTGTACTTTTGATGAAAGACTCTTCTAACAAAACGCTTAAAACAATTTTGAATCTATAATTACTATAAACGTTCAAAAAGTCCTCCTCTTTCAGGAGAAAAATTTAATCTCGTTTGCGCATATTTTGAAAAACGCGTTTAAGGATGCTGGGCGTGACTTGAGAGAGAAACATGTGGTTATTTTCAGATAAATTATTCTTTGAGAATTATTTTTTTTAAACTTCGTTTCTTACATACCCTTACAGAAAAAAAGTCAGGCGATCTTCAGATCAGGGGAACGAATTGTCTAAAGATTTCTTGAAATGAATCGATTGAGTAAAATTTCTTGAACCATGCCCATAGATTCATTACTCTCATGACATATTGCAAGTAACAGGTCAATTGAAAAGTCCCCGGCCTGACATATAGATGGCGCTACTAGAATTAAATCCATATGTTTTTTTAGTTAGCCCTAACCCTCAAAAGATGCGTGTATAAATTTGACAGCTGTGGGATCATTAGTTTGTGAATTATAGCATTTTGAGTGAAGCAACTTTTGTTATTGTGAAAAAAATGGATAAAAAGGAATTTCATGTGTTGATAAAATATTGCTTTTTGAAGGGAAAAAATACAGTTGAAGCAAAACCTTGGCTTGATGCCGAGTTTCCGGACACTGCCCCAGGAAAATCAACCATCAAGGATTGGTATGCTAAGTTTAGACGTGGTGAAATGAGCACCGAAGACGGTGAACGCTCAAAAGAGGTTGTTACCGACGAAAACATTAAAAAAATCCACAAAATGATTTTGAATGACCGTCAATTGAAATTGAATGAAATAGCAGATACTCTAAAGATATCAACTGAACGTGTACATCATATCATTCACGAATATTTGGATATGAGAAAGCTCTGTGCAAAGTGGGTGCCGCGCGAGCTCACTTTTGACCCAAAACAACGACGAGTTGATGATTCGGAATAGTGTTTGAAGATGATCAAGCGTAATAAACCCGAGTTTTTGCGTCGATATGTGACAATGGATGAAACATGGCTCCATCATTTCACTCCGAAGTCCAATCGACAGTCATCCGAGTGAACTGCACACGATGAACCCGCTCCAATGCGTGGGAAAACGCAACAGTCGGCTGACAAGGTTATGGCGTCTGTATTTTGGGATGCGCATGGAATAATTTTCATTGACTGCCTTGAAAAAGGACCATCAACAGCGACTATTACATAGCGTTATCGGACCGTTTGAAGGACGAAATCGCCGAAAAACGGCCGCATTTGAAGAAAAAGAAAGTGCTGCTTCACCAAGACAATGCGCCGTGTCAATGAAAACGATGGCAAAAATCCATGAATTGGGCTTCGAATTGCTTCCTCATCCACCGTTTTCTCCAGATCTGGCCCCCAGCAACTATTTCCTGTTCTCAGATCTCAAAAGAATGCTCGCTGGGAAGAAATTTTCGTCGAATGAAGAGGTGATCGCCGAAACTGAGGCCTATTTGGAAGCAAAGGACAAATCGTACTACAAAAATGGTATCGAAAAGTTGGAGGGTCGCTATAATCAGTGTATCACCCTTGAAGGGAATTATGTTGAATAAAAAAACTAATTTTGCCAAAAAATGTGTTTTACTATGGTAGGCCGGGGACTTTTCAATTGACCTGTTAAGTAACGCCAGTAACCACGGACTAGTGAAAAAAAGAATGGGTCAAAAATTTTGTCTCGTAATAAGGCACAAAACACATTACGTTTCGTCGAATCGGATTCCGCTTCAACGGTTGCTGTGCCCTATAAGTGGGCATTGTGTCGGTGGACTTTACAATTTGTATGAAACGTCGCTTAGTAGCGAAAGGCAAACTTAGATAGGAAGAATCGGTTTCATTTAGATCATTAACAGAACACAAAAAAAAAAAAAAAAAATTGAGCGTGTATCAGCTGTAACTTGCAAGGTTTGGAAATTAATTCCTCATACGCTCTCCACACTGTCATACCTAAATGAGAAATTGCCGCTACGGTGGGTTGATCGCTGAGAAGATGATAATATTACTCTTTATCAGTTGTACCCAAGGAGCCCTGATTCAATTTTCGGTGATTTTTTTTCTTTTGGGGCTACTTAAACGATCAAAAGTTTTCCCCACCACTTCTAGTGAACGCTAACGAACTCAAATAACTACAATCATTCAAATTGTGGCACTAGAAATGATGAAAACATTTGGGATCAATTCTATTATCAAATGGACATTGTTTCCGGTTGTGGTCTCGTTGAACATTTATTAACAGTGGTATTTTCAATTTATTTTGTCCAGAATGGTTATAACTTCTTTAATTTTGTTGCAGTAGCTCTTAAAAGTGGAGATACTTCTTTGTAAATACCCTGCATTATCAAAACAGTCTACAAAAGAAGACGAGGAAAATACTCTTAAATGGGTTTTGCAGGATTTCAATCATATTTGTTACGGTTCTGAATTTTTTTTCTCGTTTAAAAATAAATACTAATTGCTCACTTACTTGGAAGAGATTTGAGCCCACAGTAGTCAACAGCCATCTTCATGAGATTGGGATCTAAACCATCTCCTCCACGGATCTCTACGTAATCGTGAATGCCCCTCTTTCGGCACTGGAAAAAATGTGTTAAAATAAAAATCAGGGTTCTCTGTTAATGAAATTTCAATTTTATTCTTATTAATAAGCCGCACTCATTCACTGATAAATCGTATTTTCCTTCCACTTCCCTTTTCTTATTTGTTTATTAAAAACAAGCATAGCTATTTCAGTAAAAAAAATTTTTGCAATATATTCTATGTACTAGTTATATAATAATGCAATATCCATATTAGTAGAATTTGCTAACAACTAAATGGTTTTTTGTGTTTTAATATTTCTAAATGTACTATAACAATATAAATAAGGGTGAATATTTTCAGATATTTCATGTAAAAAGAGTTTTAGAGAATTATTCAGAATAAAATATGTAATAAATCAATGTGAAGAAGTATTTCTTTATAAATGTATACTTAATCAACAGAACATTTATACTAATTTTGACATATTTTACAGGTCATAAATTTCTGGTACGAAGAGCATATGGTCATCTTATTTTTTTTTCATAATTTTCGTAATAAATTCTTTTTTCTTTATTTACAATAATTTCTCGCCTTATGATAGATAAAATGTAAAAATATTTTGTTATTATCTCAAAATATTTAAGCCCTAATACCTATTAATAAAAAAAGTTATTGCTAATGCAGTGACAATTTAAATTCGAATAATTCCTTTCCAAAAGAGAGTGACTGTTTACTAATAATGCACCGAGAAACACCGAGGGGTATTGGCGACGGACCTCGTAGTTTTGTGCCTTGGTCAAGCGATGAGGGTTATATCTTGGCTGCCATCTCCCTCTTCAAATTTCCATACTACGCCTTCGAGAGGACTTGGGACTTAGACAAGATTTAACGTGCATCAGCCCTCTACACGATGGGTCTTTAGTGCCCTCAGGGATTGATCCCACGACTTGATGAAAACAACAACTTTGACAGTGAGTCCACCGTCCGCGACCATTACCACTAGACTACCACGGCCACTTGAAAATGGAAAGTGAGACATGTGGGTTAAAATGTCACAAATGTGTGAACTTATCAGAAGGTTGCATGTTCACGTCACGTCCGGGTCACCATTTTGGATAAGAGTATCACCAACATAGTAAGTGACCAGAGTGGATCGACTCCAGATCAGAAGGTAATAAAACTTCGCACAAGAAGACTGAACACACGAAACCAATAACAATATTTTATTAAAATTCGAGATAAAAACCAACGTTTTTATATTGTGGCAAATTTTATTAAAAAAAAATTATTGAAATATTAGTTAAAATTTGTCGCAAATGTCTAAATATAGCATTGTTAGGCGAGTAAGAACGATTTCCAAAATTTCAGAGCTCTAGCTTGATGGGAAGTTGGTTAAATTAACAATAGAAAATTTGATGACACACTGATACACACACAGACAGACACACACCAAGTGGAATACATAAAAACGTTAAAAGTAACTAAAATTAATTAATTCATCCGGTAAATTAAATGGCTGGAATGCAGTTTAGCCCAACCACCACTGATGACAGGAATTATTTGGCGGTATTTTGCCAAATGTAGCTACCCTGGTCTGATTCGCAGACTTAACGTTCAGCCAAAAAAAAAAAAATCGCCGAGTTTAGCAATTTTTCAAATTGCGCCAAGTAGTTGGGCTAAACTACATTATTAAAAATATATTGAAATATTAGTTAAAACTTGTCTCAAATGTCTAAATATAGCATTGTTAGGCGAGTGAGAACGATTCCCAAGGTTTCAGGGCTCTAGTTTGATGAAAAGTTGGTTAAATTAACGATCGAAAATTTGATGACACACACACACACACACACACACACACACACACACCAAGTGAAATATATAAAAATGTTGTAAAAATATTTAATAGAAGTTTAAATGAAAGGAAACATAAGCTGTCAATTTCATCAGCAAACGAAGAGAAAGAAAGTCGGAAACGGAGGAAAGAATCAAGTGACTTCATCTGCGATTAATCTCACCGCTCGCTTTCCAGTACCACTGCAAATTGCGGTAGCAGAAGGACTTTAATTCTTTCTGGCTTCAGTCTACTTCTGCTAACTTGCTTTGCCAGAATGGCCGACTCGTTCTCACAGTGGTAGAGTGACAACAAGCTTGAAAGGTTAAGTTATCACCTGCAGCCACAGACATTATGTTACTAAACTTGATTTAGTAAGATATTTTCATTACATATATTTTATCAATATCTAATTATCTTTTTCTCCTTATATAGTTTTAGTCAATGTACACTATAAACCAAGGGCACTATTTGTAATATAACAAGTTATTTATTAGTTTTAATATAAAGACGAACGCAATCCCAATAATTTCCAGGAAATATTTTATAGAATTAAATACATTTGTACGAAATATAATTATAAAATATTCTTTCGAGTCGCGGAAAGCGATTAATTTTCCCGAACTTCATTAAAGAAATCAAGAACAATCTACTCTTAATTAAAGGAAATTACATTTTATTGAATTAAATCTATTTACACGTTATACTATTTAAAAACTGTTCTGCAGTTAGAACACAATACTATTGCTAATCAAAAGACACCGAGCAGTGAATTTGTCTGGAGCCATACGTTTCTGGGACAAATACATTGCTGCAGACAGACTGGCTGCTGCTATTTCGCATGATCCGCGTATCGCATACCCTCTCCGCTTTCTAGAATTGCACACCTGTACTTTTCTGCAGGTTTGCTGGTTGGGTATCTTCTACACGAGGAAAAAAGTCCTCACGCATTTTAAAATAGGCTCAACTTTGTAATTGTTACTGAGCAAGAATAAAAAAGGAAAATTACGATGATAGCTGAGTCAGTGCGCTGAGATATTCTCTTCTCTCCATAGTAATAGAATTCCCACAGTTCATATTCCATAGTAATGGAATATGATACAAATGACTCATGATGGAATATTCTTTGGTGCTCTTGTGCACATTAAAAAGTTTAAATTCCTTTTCGGATGACCCAGCTCCTTGGGCTGCAGGATGGCACAGGCCTGGTATATACTTTTATATCAGATCGTATATTGATCCTTCAAACATACTTCTTCACCAAAAATTTGAAATTCAAACACAAAAATATCGATTAATATCTTCAATCATTAAAATAATCAAAGTAACAATTATTAAATTTGGCGAATAAAAATTTTTTTATCCTCTCAGAACCTTTGTTAAGAATCTCACAGAACAAACTGAAAGAGTTTAAAAGAATTTTTTAAAAAAATTTAAGGAACAAATCGAAGGTTATTTATTTCTTGAAATGCTTAAAGGATTACTTTTTCTTTTTAAGGGAGTAATAAGTTCTTTTATTTTCAGAACATTTAATGATATCGTTTCCATTTGATACTCATTATATTTAGTAATCGGAATTCGGGAATGAAACAATAAAAGAACATCTTGAAATATCAGAAACACTTATCTTAGTTGATTTTATTTATTATAGACATCTGGCCACGGTAGCCTAGTTGTCATGGTTTCGGATTCGTGGCCGGCGGTTTTCGTTCAGTCGCGGGTTTGATCCTTAGACGCTAAAGACCCTCCATGTAGCCGGGGCTAATGCACTTAAATCTGGCGGGGCCCAAAGTCCTCCCGTTGACGTGGTGTAGAAGTTATGAGAGGAGGGAGCCAGCTCAGGTGTCTGTCCTCGTCACTTGACCGTGGATCCAAATTACGAGATCCATCGCAAATAACCCACGTGTTGCTTCTAGTGCGAAGTTAATATAAACTACATTATTACAGACATTATTCCACACCAACGACATCCTGCAACTAAAACTCTTTCCTTAATTGATTCTAATATTTCTCTGCTTTATTACCTCCCTTTCTTTCGTAAATTTTGTTAAAGACCTCTTGATATTTTACGTACATTGCCAGATAAAGAAGTTTATGAATATTTATTGTTTACACCTTTGTGTTTGGTTAATATTCAAGTGACTTTCTTTCGTCAAATAACGCTAAAGAATGATTATTTTTTTTTGATAAAAAATTATTTAACAAGTCATTTATACATTTATTTATCGAAAATTATATATTTTTTAATAATATATTATACTAAAAGCATATAACTTTTGAAAGAAAAACATTTTTAATATGCATATATACACCTGTCTTTTTTTTAAACTTATAAAAACCATATTTTATTTTAATTACAATGTTGAGTATAAAGAACAGGTATAAACTATTTACGTCTGAAATGCATTTTGTCAAAAAACAGTTTTCCTAGTAGAGCTTTTATCGTAAACTTTATTTTTTCATAATATATAAAACAAATAAAATTTACAATGAGTGTTTTTTTTTTAAAATGAACTTTAAAAAATCTTATGAAAAATATAGCACAATTGGAGTTGATTAAATTTCAATCCAAGAATCAATTTTCTTCTTTACTTTCACTTCCTTTCACACTAAATAAATATCTCTTCTTCCAAAACAATGAAAATTCTAAAACTTTAATCCCAATCTACTTCATCTCAATTACATTAGATAAACACACATTTAATCTCTTTATCTGAGACGTTATTAGTAGTTTCTTTAGATATATTCAATTTGCGAATTTTCATACACACAATAAAATATGCTTCTCTCAAAGTTACGACGTTTTCTCTTAGTACGGGAAAAATAATTGAGTGATATTTTCCTCAAATTGGTTCTAAAAATAGGCTAGTTTGGAGGTAAATTTATAATTATTTTGGCAGCTTAATACACAGGTTTAATCCCTTATCTTCGGTTTATGTCCCAATGATAAAATCTCGCTGGGTACTTAATTTTCAATATGAGAGCTTCGGGAAATTGAATTTCGCATTTACGACTGATTTTTACATTCCAGAGGGCCTGGAGGTGCTTGGAAGCTTTAAATAAATGATTTAAGGACTGGATGGCAGTAAAAAGTTTTTCAAATTCTTAGATATTCATCATTTGTTATCCTTATGAGGAGAGGTAATTTTAAAATGTGACACTTTTATAATGCTCTGGGGGGGAGGGAGGGTTAAAGATAATAACCTCATATATATATAAATTAAATTTATTTTTTGTTTTTATTTTCTGAAATTCGATCAATTAATTTTTATTTCATTGAATATTTTACTTACAGTAAATTAATTCCTCACTTGAGGAATATCTGTAAATTTGTTAAAAAGAAATTTTGAAAACTACAAGCCACACACTCGCACGTATATAATTATATGTAGAAACATCCCCTCACCACTTTTTTTTTATTAAAGGTGACATTTTCAGCTATTATTTAGAACGTTTTAATGTATTTCTCTTGATGTGTGTCTGTCTGTGTGTGTATCAGTGTGTCATCAAATTTTTGATCGTTAATTTAACCAACTTCTCATCAAGCTAGAGCTCTGAAACTAGGCAATTGTTCTTACTCGTCTAACAATGCAATATTTAGACAATTGCGACAAGTTTTAACTAATGTTTCAATTTTTTTCCCGTCTACAGCAGCACTTGGCGACAGGAATTATTTGGCGGTATTTTGCCAAATGTGGCTACCCTTTCCCACTTCGTGGACTCAACGTTCAGCCAAAACGTTGGTTTTAATCTCGAATTATTTTAATTCAAAAAGAGCATTTCAAAACCAATACGCGAGAAAGAAAAGTATTTAGAAATTTACCATTTTCCGTCAGCGTAACTTAGGATTAAGCACAAAAAAAAAAAAAACCTCTGATGATTTTTTTAAGCATTCAGTTTTTATTAAGAAGAAAAGGTATTTTACAATAATCTTTATTCAGATAAATTTATCTCGGAAAACAATACATTTAGTTACTGTTTAATGTAAGAGAACAATGGTATTTCGTTTTAAAAAAAGAAGTAGTATAGTATTCAAAATCATCTCAGTACACACATATGTGATACGGTATCTTTTTACTACAGATATATAATTTTTTTCATTCATGTATTTTAATTTAAAGATAATTTTTATTGGAATGAAAAAGCTAATTATTGAATGAATAGAAGGATTATCAAAAGAAAGGAAAGTGACATTTTTCGCACATTTTGTAAATAAGCATAAAAGTTCTCACCAAAAAGAGACGTGGAGTTTTAAGCACACAGAAAAATTTACCCTTAGCTTAGAGTTGAAATACCTCTTTTTACTTTCCTAATAGAATTTTTTGATACTTACAATAGTAAAAAAAATGAAAATAAAGGAAATTTAGTAATTTATTTTCCATAAAAAAATTCTTATATACGTTTAACTTTCCTCTATTCCGTAACATTTGCGATATTTTTGAAAGAGATAATTAAGATATTCGATGTTTTTGTAACTTTAATTATAGATGTCCATAGAAAGCTTTGAATTTAACTACCTTGTTATGTTTAAATTGTTTATAAAAACTCGTTCTAAAGTAGTAAGCTCTGTTTTATATTTAGGGCGGTAATCTGGGGTTATTCTTCTATGAGGCAGAAAAAAGTGGTATTTTTTTCTTTTGAAATATAACTTGAATATGTGATTAAAAATCAAAGTAAACTTCAATGTAGAAGCTGGATTATAACAAAAAACAAAACAATCTATTCAGAAAGGATTAGGCATAGGTGCCAAAAAAAAAAAGACTTTAGAAAGCGGTTGCGGCATTCATTTTACGAGGATGCTTCTTTTACAACCTCCGATGGACTATAAAAAATACAAAGAGTATAGATAAATATTAATTTATTACCAAAGGTTATGTACAAACATAACTACTTTTTTACATAATCACCATGAATATTCGGGAATTCGTTATATCGGTGGACGAGTTTTCCATTTCCCTCTTCAAGGACTGTTATCGCCAGATATGTGAGATGGATTTGCAATTTGTTTCGAAGCTCCAATCCTTTTATTTTGTTTTAGATGGCTCTTCGCCGTTGTCGTTAATTCCGACATTAAACAGCCACATTGACTGAATCGCCTGGTACCATAAACTCAACGAGCAAAACTTATTTTTCTGTCCCCAAAACCAGTGCTCTGCTGTTGAAGGTTTGTTTGAACATACTTGCAATCTTGTCCCCTTTCATCTTAAGCTTTAGTTCGCCCGTCTTTAAATTGTCTACACCATTGGCGCACAACAGCCTCACGGCGGGAGCATCATTTGTACCATCTAACCTTATGTGCCTATAGCTCAGCTTAAAATAATGAGATGGCGTCGGTAATAGTAGTGCTTATAGTTATTTGTAAGATTGTCGCACTACATAGGATACACCGAAGTGCCCTACCTATCCTTCTCAAGAGTTTGAAAACTTTTGTCTGAAACAAACATATATTTTAAGAACAAATAAAATTAAAAGTAATATTATAAAGCACATTTAAACTGTCGTGGAACCTCTAAATATTATTTTAATGTATAACTTTCAACATTTTTTTCATCATTTTAACATATGCATTTAAACATTTTTTATTAATATATTTCAACATATATGTTCCGACATTATTTTATTGATATATATTTTTTTTTCGCAAAAGATCCAATAGTATGAAGTTTAAGTGGTCTGCGACCTCCTAAACTTCAAACTATTCGATCGCAGACCCCTTAAACTTCAAATTATTTGATCTTTTGAGTAAAATATATATGTCAGAGCCTCATCAAATCTGAACATTTTGGTAACAAAAATTTAACAATACTAAAAAACTAAACTAAAAAAAAAATTTCTTTGTTGACCTAAGTAGGAATTGACTTAATTTTTTTTTTATATATTTCTTATTATTATTGAATTTTATAATCTACATATACATGTATATCAAATGCGTTGATAAGAAATATCCTCTGAAAGGAAGAAAGGAGAGAATATTTTTTACAAAAAAAATTCACAAAGCGATTTGTTGCCTTGGCGCGTTCAGCTACCACAGTATATTTATTTACACCTTCTTAGGTCCCATAGGAGCCTTTTCAACTTCATAGAAGCTTATCTCTTCTACACTTCCCTTGCTCAAGTTAGCATCAACCTTCTTCAGAATCTTATTAATCTTACTTTTATTGATTTATATAATTCGGATTATTAATGTTTTCTTGTAATTTACTCTTCACGAAACAAAATAAACATGGTTGCTATACTTAATGTAACCACATGTCCCGTTTAGGTAGTTTTTTTCCGTTACCCTAAAGCACAGGTACGGAAAGACGTTATTAGAAAGAGAGCAACCCACTGTAATAATTTTAAAAAAAGACACTGATACATCCGCATAAAGAACATGTTCTCGTTTGAATATGTTGTACATGACACAGTTGCAAGTCGCAGCTCATTAAAGTTAATGTTTACCAAAGTAACTTTTTAAGAAATCTTGTCGAGAATTCCATTCTTATTTGAAATCAACGCGAAATGCACTCAAGACAATTGATTCTTCAGAAAACAAAATAGCATTAATTATACATTTTCACGTTTTTATTTTTATCCGTTCTTTTCTTAAAAAAATTAAGACTGTAGAAAAATATGCTATTCCTTGAATACAAATGTTATTATCTAAAAATTAGCTGTAGTCCATTTTCGGGGGTAAATGAATGGTCAAGGTAGGATTATACTGCCTACAGAAACAAACTGCAGCACTAAATGCTGGGGTCAGAATTCTGGAGAGTGACCCGAACTATCACTGTAGAGAGCTTCCCTTTTTGAAAAAAAAAAGCGTATTCAGATATCTGATTTTTTTATTATTAAATCTATCAGAAAGCTCTTTCCACGTATTAAGTGAAAGAAAGTAATACATTTTTGATACGGATAATAATTAGTTTTTCACAATGTAATTTCCGTCTCACTAGAATTGGTTTACAAATATTTTTCATGTGAATACTTCAAGAACTAAGGGACGAAAATTTGCTTAATCGAATGTGCACATCTATGATTGCTTGGTTCATAAACGAGTCCGGTGATAACTGGTGATGAAAAGTGGATATATACAAAAACATCGTAAGAAGAAAAAAACATACTGTGAGCTCTGGTGACCTGCTTCTCCATTATTAAATCGAGCTTGAGCCTGAAAAGGAGAATACTGTGTACATGAGGGTGAGGACGTTCAAATTAGCTCTTGAAACTGAACGAAAAGTTCATTTCGGAGAGATACTGTCAGCAAATGGATAATTCAAAAAGAAGATAAACGGCAATGAATGATTTAAAGAAAAGAGACCACGATGTTCAATAGAAACCACATCATATTGAATCTTAATAACACCAAATCTCAAGCTGCCTTGTTGATTCGTCAGAAAATAGCAGAGGTAGCTTGGAAAATTCTATCTCATCCACCATATTTAACAGACCTAGAATCCTCCGATTATCACCTCTTATCTCCTTGCAAAAAGTTTTTACGAAAAAATTTTTCAGACAGAAGCAGATGTAAATCAAACACTTCTTGAGTTCCTCGCCTCTAAAGACAATATATTTTTCAAAAATGGAATTTACAAATTATCATCCCACAGGTAAGAAATCATAAGCAACAACGGAAATTATAATGTACAATAAATATTATTTAATATATGAAAAATGTATTATTTTCTTTCACACTTCACAAATGGACAGAACATTCCAATAGACCCAATTTAAAACTAAATTTAATTGTTTCTCAGTCACACGAAAACGCAATGTATAATGTTTATATAACTTATTTACTTATGACACTTTTTTTAGTATAAGGTGATACTAACCTGGTACTTGAATAATTATTTCATGAATTACGACTTCCGTGGAAATAGAAAATTTATCTCTAAGCAATATACAGGATCATAGAAAAGATACAAATGTTTCTACAACAAGTTAATGTAAACAAGAACCATTGTGATGTGGGTAGTTTGAGAGTTAAATATCAACTCTGGTGTTCTCTCATTTCACGGATATTTATAATTATTATATCAATTGTGTGATGCATATACCAACATCTAATTAGAGTGCTGATTAATTAAATCGAATAAATTAACCGGATAGAGTTTCATACTTCTAGATCAACATTGGCGTCTGACTTATTTTGAATGCCAATACAACTAATTTGTACTCTAAATCATTCCTAATTTTAGAAACACCCGCCCACAGCTATTTCGACGCGATCAAAACACATCTGCAAACATACGAATCCATTGACTTCAAACACATTAGGCATGTTTACTCTTAACTTCCGACAAGCCGATATTAATTGACCATCCCGCCATACTCCGACAGAAAATGGGCTCCTAATTTATCCCGACCACAAACTCACCATCAAAAGCACTTCCTTTAATTGGAAAATTAATCATATATATTCTCTTCTGCCACATTTGCTGGATTCCGGTGGCAGTGTGCTAATTGCGTTCTCTGATCGTGCCTATCGTTTGGCTCTTTCTACTCACCTGCCTCCCCCAATCAGTGGTTAATGTAATCGGGTTTATTCAAGTTCCTATAATTCTAAGAGATGTATGGTTTGAATGGAACAAACTGCTGGTATTCCTCAATGCTATGAATGCTTCCATTTGATCTACTATATGATTTAATATTCTGTATTTTAATTCAACATCACCCACTTCCTTATTACACCTTAATCCATTCGAACAACGATGAATAACGTTTTTATAAAAAAAACAACAACATTGTAACGGACCGAAAACTCTCTCTTCATTTAATTGTACCAACGTATCACTAATGTTCATTTACTCAGTACAGATAATCAAGCTTCTTCTTATTAGATCTCTTAGAGTGATCAAAACACAATTTTCTTATTACTGCGTATGCGGATTAGGTATGCCTTCCCAACACACGTCCTATATATATATATATATATATATTAGAGAATATTTTTCATTTAAAATTATTTATTCATTTTGTTAAAAGAGAGAGAGACAATAAGTAGCCATAATGGAAATGGAGAAAGCAAAAAACTCAGCTCCAACATCTCGACTACATCGGCAGAGCTCAATAGAAGGAGAAGAAAGGGAATTTTTTTTCACCTTCATTTTTTCGGAAGTGATTGCTCCAGATCACGTGATAACTCAAGTGGTAGAAAAGGGATATTGAAGGATTGCCAAGACGTCTTTCAGTCTGATAGGGATTGTTTCTGACATAATTATGATTACGGGAAAGTTGATTGATTAGATTTTAAGAACGTGTGATAAACACACACACACACACACACACACACACACATATATAATAATACAATAATTTTTAAATTTACTACATTTATTACTATTTTTTTTCTTAGTTTTCAGTTAACTGTATGTTTAGAATATATTCTCGAATATTCTGTTACATTATATTTTCAGCAGTTGAAGGACTTTTTTACATTATAATAATTTGTATGCTTTAAATTATAGATAGTTTTTTTTTGTTAATTTTAATATTTTGTTTTTATATTATACGTTTAAACTTAATTTTGTAATATTTGCTACTTGAAAGATTTAAATTTGGTTTTGATTAGCAATAATTTAAAACTTTTTTCTGGAATTATATACATTTAAAAATTTATGTCAATTTATTGTTTATAATTGACATAACTTTATATTGTTAAACATATATATATATATATATATATATATATATATATATA
>BMAW01015427.1:0-61429 GCA_019974015.1 Nephila pilipes | reverse complement strand
GAATGTCAAGTTCTCTATTATCCCAAAATAGAAAATGTGTGTGGAGCAACGAACGATAGATGTGAAAGTGATAAACATCTTTTCAAATATAGAAATAAAAGAAAAATAAAAGATTTCGCTTTATTTTTCTCACTGTTTCTGTATAATTCATGAATTTTCGATTGATAAAAGATTTTTGAACTTCGTCAGAGCTATTCTGATCGGTTTATTTTTCTTTCTAGCGATCACTTTCGAAGCGTGACAGACGAACCTTTAGAAAGGTGAAATTCTTACAGAAAATAATCTGATTTTTCAAAACAGACGATTCTAAGGTAGTGTGAGGTAAATGTTTGAGACAGTGAAAAAGAAAAAAAAAAACCTTTTCATTTCAATCTCGAAACTACTAAATTCTCAGAAGACTGATGAAATAAAAGCTATTTTGACAAAAAAGAAGAAAAGTCTTCAAAGATTCATTCATAAAAATTCCGTGCATATATAATAAGAATGTTATCAGTGAATAGAATTATAAAGCTTTCTTTTCTTTGTAATTTTATTCCGTTTCAGTATAGGTATTTTTATGGGTTATTATATGTTTCGTTGGAATAATTCATCCACATATTATTATTTTGAAATTAAAGAGTTCTTTTCTTATAATTCGCGACAAATGCTTATTAGAAATAATATTTTATTTGAAATTCTTTTTATATTATCGTTATTAAGTTAAATGATTAGTTATTCTTTGGTAAGCAATACTAAGTTTCTCAAGCAAAATGATTATTTTCTTACAGTTAAAGTTACAGAATGGTGACTCGAATTAACAGTTTTCGCTTTTGACTTAAAAATTATATGAAGAAAATGATTGATTATTTAACGGCAGGCGATAATTATTTCTTTGGGAGGATATTTTTTTCTTACATCGAGTCGAAATATTTTTTTTTTTTAACTTTAACTGAAAGTGAAAGGACAAATTGATATCCAGAATAATAATGAGAAGGTATTGCAATCTACTTCCGAGAAATGTGTGAGCCTCACCTCTAAAATATTTTTAATGCTAATTGTTTAACCGAAAAAAAAATATCGTTTATCATAATAAGTCATCTGAAGGTCACACTGAATAAAACACGCATCTTAAAATATAATGATCCGAAAAAATAAGAAACTAAAATTCGCAAAGTAAAATCAAAAAAGTAATTAATTTTGATAATTACTACACTTCATGCAAGCTCTATGTTTTTATTTTGTATTTTTGTTTCATTATTTTTTATGTAACAACGTTTATATCATTTTACTAATATTACTAAGTAACGGCGAAGAAGGAAAATGAAAATTTATGGCGTGTTTCTCTGTACAGTTAAAAGTGAAAGTGATTTTGATAAAAGCTTATTTTATTACGAAATTTCTAAAAGGAATTGACATTTAACAGCTTTGATTTTACGAATTTTTTTTAAGTGAAAGAAATTTACACATCCTACATAATGCATTATAATAATTATTTTAAATAGATTTAAATATGGATTTGTAGAAGCTTTGTTTTTTCCACGTACATTGCAGTTGGATGCATGAATATGGGTAATATTTCACTACAATTGTTGTACATGTAAATTCATTGACTTATTTTTCATGTTTGCTTTACAATTTATTTGAACTAATGGGAAAAGTAACGTATTCCAAAAAAAAAAAAAAAAAAACAAAAAAAAAAAAAAAAAAAAGAATTCATTGATTTAATAGCTGTCATATGTCTTTATCATGATCTGATTTTGATTCAAATTGGCTAACTCCTTTTGTCAATGGACAGTGATTGGAAATGGTACCGAACTAGCGGCCGACATTGTTTCCGTCGAGTCATGAGTTCGAGCCCTGATTCCACTAAAGATCCACCATGTAGCGGGTTAATCCCCATTAAATCTGACGAGACTTAAGATCCTCGCGAAGGCGGGGTGTGGAAATTTAGAGAGGTAGGTTTCAGCTCAATTTGATCGTGGCTCAAAATTACAAGATCCGTCGTCAGTAGCCATCATGTTGCTTCTTTGTGAGATGTTAATTAAAACAATCAATAAATCATACCAATAACCTTCTATTTTTCTCTAGTAATGCATAAGGTTGTATCAAATCCATAATTTTAAACAATGTACCATAATGAATGCTTATATGTTGAATGTGTAGAACGGTTGCTAATAGAATCGAGATTCGAATTTATACTAGTCATGGATCAATCATCTTCTTACATAATACAGACTTCCGAATGCACGTCAACAAATAATTAATTAGATAAATTTGAGAGAAAACAATTTCTGTTCCATTGTTTTATAACTGAAGAAGATAAACTTGATAAATGAAATTAATTCCAAAAAATGCCTTGATTATTTTATTTTGAGACTATTTCTTGGCTCAAAAATATTCTGAATCCGACAACAATGCGATCTGCTGTACCGTGCAATTCGAATAATGAAACTACAATTTTTAACAATATTTCTATTCAATACAGTTTCGGGAACACACACAGTTAATTTTGTAACAACCAATAATAGAATAAACAATAAAACTTTAGACTAATAAATAAATTATAATGGTCATAAATCTGTTCTTATTGAGAAAAACAAATACGGCTAATAAAAATTCTTCCTTTATAAGAAATGCTTATTAAGTTATTCAATTAAATATGAGAATTAAAGCAAACGATAAAATATTTAAGTGAACAATAATATTCTTTTCATATAATGAAACTAATCAAATTATACATTATTAAATTGAATTATTTATGCTAAATAATATTGTTACTGCAGCAAAATGAATTAATTTTAATACATGTTTTATTTCAATCCAACGAAAGGATTCAGAAGGAGTTTAAAATGATTTATTTTTGAAAATTATGTTCATTACTGGCGAAAGCAGGCATCAAATATGTACTCAAAAACTTTTACGATAAAATTTTGACATGACTCGGGTAACCAGTTTATCATATTGATTAAAATAATAGTCCCTTTGGTGGCTAATCAAGCTTAAGAAAGAAATTTTAATCCAGAATTCACGCGAGTAACATCATGCGCTATCTACAAAAAAAATTAAATATTTGGTATAATATGAAGATTAATACAAACATCACATATTAAATAAGTCCTTGGAAATTCAAAGGATGGTGCTCGCAGCATCAATTTTTTGTTTTTGTTTTTAGTAAGCATCATAACTCACTAGACAGCTGTCTAAGTCTCAGTTACTCGTGTTCATGATCATGACGCCTTTTGCACCTCCAAAATTCCTCATGATAACTTTTCCGATTGATGAGATCATCCTGAGATTGTTTGGATCAGATTCACCTGTTTCAACCCATTGAGTGACAACTAAATGTGGTAGCAAATAGCTACCACATCAAAATTAACTTATGTATGAATGTCAAATTTGTTTCGGTTCCATTTAAAAGATGGCAGCCCCCAATGGAAACAACAATTTACCCTATTGATGCCATCCATCTTCAAATAAAAGTATTTTTTAAACATCATCAAATCGAACTAAAATTTATTACAGAAATAATTAACAATACTTCTAAAAGTCTTCAATAAATAAGAAACCAAATCAATTTATAAAGAAATAATTCCATCATTTTTTTTAAAATTTATTGCTAATTAGCTGAAATACTGCACGTTGTGCGAGAGTTGAATTTTTTTTCATAAAATTCAATAGTACTCTTTGTATGTATAATGTTCCCAAAAGATAGTCTAAATAATTACTATGAAACTAATTATTTAGAAGTATTATAATTCTCTAATTCAAGCCTAGTTATAAATAATTAAATTATATGAAAATTATTTATAATTAAAGTTTAATTACATTGGGGTAATAAAAAGATAGTTTAAAGTGAAATTCTCGAACACAGTTAGATACAAATATTAAATTAAACTTAACTTATAAATGTATCTAATGGCGAATATAGTAATACGTCGTTGATAACGTTTCATGTAAAGTATATTAAGACATTGTGGAGATTTAAATTTATGTAAATATTTTATTTTTTATGAAAAGAATAATCAAAGTAACAAAAACTATAAATTAATGGCGATTGACTGTAATATCCGAATTATTTTGCCAAGAAGAATGTTTTTAGAAAGTCAAATTAAAAGGAAACAGATTTAAAATACTAAAACAAACATAATGACCTCAAAATTCATTTATATACTAAATAAATAGAGCTCCATTGTCGAGCACAGCTTTAACTGCTGATTGCATCTGAAATAATGTAATTAAAAAAGGTTATCTTCTACAGGCCATTTTGATTTCTTGAACGTAATGTTAATCCTATGGAATTTCTGTTATCGTCCACAAATCTTTACTATTTTAACTATTTTAAAGCAAAAAAGTGCATCGAAAAAGCAAAAAATAGTGAGGGCTTCTTTGGAATTATGTATTCATTCCGATTCTTAAAAATGTTTGTACACCTATTTTTAAGATTCCTTTGTGGGCTTTCACAGATCTTTCAAAAATATTTTAAAAAAATTCCAAACTCGGGGAGAAAATGTAATTCCTCAGAAATCTTTATTATTTTATGCTCTTTTGGATACCCTTTGCTACATTGAATTAAATAAAATAGTAAAGACTTGAGGATGGTAGTAAAATGTTCATGGGATTAACATTAATTTCGAAAATTCAAAAAAGCTGGTATACGAGAGCCTTGAATAGAACTAAGAAAAGTCAAATTATTATTTTAAGAGCCATATATGTAATTTTAATCATATGGAATTTCTATTTTCTTCTTCAAACTATAACTATTACGTTTATTTGAATACAATAAAATGCATCCAAAAGAGCAAAAAACAGTGAACATTTCTGCGGAATTATATTCTCTCCAGTACTTTTGAAAATATTTCGAACTATTTTATACGATCAAAAACCCACAAACGAAGCATTATTATAAATCTTCAAATATTCTTTTAAAAATAGAAAGGAAAACTCAGTTCAGCAGAAACATTAATAATTTTTCGTTCTATCGAATTCACTTCATTACATTCAAATAAATTGTCCAGATATGACTTGGAAAAAGAAAATTCCATTGGATTAATATTATATTCACGAAATCAAAATGGCTGATAGACTTGAACTTTTAGATAAAATAAAATGCTATTCATTTTTTTCTTCAATCAAATGGATATATTTTTTAAAAATTTAATTACTATTCGCTATGTTTTGAAAATCGAAGTTCGTTTTTGGTGAAGGCAAGCATTAAAAGTGGATCAAACAAACAAACCTAGCCACGAAGCTTGCTACTTTGAACGTAAATGTTAAGGCTCCTCTCTACCCGCCATTTTGATTTCGTGGATGTAATATTAATCCTATGGAATTTCGACTTTAATTCTCACATCTTTACTACTTGATCTATTTCAATGCAGTAAAGTGTATCTGAAAGAGCTGAAAATAATGAATGCTTCTGGGGTTTTAATCCCCCCCCCCCCCCCGATTTTTATACATATTTAAAAATATTTCTTAAAGACCGGCAAAATCACAAGTGAATCATAAAAATAAGGGTGAAAATATTTTTAAAAACCGGAAGAGGAAAGGATTTATTTCTATTTCCATAGAAGCATTCATTATTTTTTGCGCTTTTCGATGCACTTTATTGCTTTCAAATAGATCAAGTAGTAAAGATGTGAGAATTAAAGTCGACATTCCATAAGATTAACATTACGTCTACAAAATCAAAATGGCGGGTGGACGGGAGCTTTAAGACTCTTGTCTACCGGCCATTTTGATTTCGAAAAAGTAATGTTGGCTCGAAGGAATTTCCTCAAATGCTTACTATTTTATCAATTTGAATGCAAAAAAAGTAGATCTGAAAGAGTAAACAATAATAAAAGTTTCAGTGGAATAGATTTTATATTTATTTTTACTTCTAATTTAATGATTCATTTGAGTGTTTTCCGGTCTTCAAAATTATTCTAAAATATTTTTGAAAATCTGAGAGAAAATGTAATGCCAGAGAAACTTTAATTAATTTTTGCATTCAAATAAATGAGACAGTTGTAATAAAGTACATCTGAGAATGGTATTAGAAATTTCATAGGATTAATAGTATTACACTCACAAAACCAAAATGTCCGCTAGACGGGAGCCTTAAGGGTAATTTCTTAAAAAAGTTACGTTCTTTTCATACCTGATTTCTTTCTTACTTACCTTCGAGAGAAGCCCAGTCTCAAATTCCAGGGATTTCTGAGGCCATCCGCTCTGTATTCCTACAGAAGAAGCAAGGATTCTGACACTGAGAGGAAATATGACGGAGATGCTGCAATTCGATTTGCGGTTGAAGTTTCTTAAAGTGTAAGTTCCTGTAGGCTCTTGAAGAACGGCGTTACAGGCTGTCGAAAAAAATCATCGAATGTCTTACTTCTCATTTTTTTAGAATGTTTAATCAAGCAAAATATTTCTTAGAGAAATTGTGTTGAGAAAGTGTAATTGCATTGATCTAGATCGTCTGCTATTTGAAGATCAACACGATTTATTAACATGTTCGCGCCTTTATTCTTAAATTTATCGGTAACGCCGCAGACGATTTCCTCCTACTGGGTTCATATCATCTGCTGCAAAGCGATATTTTGAACTACTAGATCAATTGGAACACGAAAGGTCTGGATAGAGATGTACAATAGCAAGTAAGTATATATTCTATTTTCGAATCGGCTCCCCAACCCCCCTCCAAGCCTCATTCGTAATATTCAACAAGTTGTGAGTTATCAGTTCCTTGCGTTTATTTCTGCATAAGCTTATCTGAATATTTGAGTTTACTTCTGAACAAGAAAAACTTGTCCAGTGATAAATTAATGAACAGGGTTTTCTACAACATCATATTACATAAGACTTCTGAGTCTTAAATGAGTGAGGGAGTGAAAGCTGGGGCTTAATGTGCAACAGCCAAAGCTGGCTACGTTGCGCCAAGGCATTTGTAACTGTGTTCTAGATGTAAGAAAAATGGTAGACAAAGAAAAAAGAGTGATGGATAAGAAAGAGGGTGAAAGTACAGAACAATAGCTAGGGCTTCCGGGGAAAAGTGTCACTCATGTTTACAAAAGACAGTAATCCCTATAAGAAAGAAAAAAATCTCTAGGACCCTCGGGGTCATGATTCTCGTACTTACCTAAAGAAGATAAACCCCTAAAAGCTTCGGGTCTTAAATATTGTGACCACTTATATTTTTTATTAAGTTTTTTTCCTTATTTATTTCTAGAAATCACGAGGCTTAAATAATGTATTCAGAAGCATTCACAGAATGCGTAGTTAATTTATATACCGAAAAGAGTGATAAAAATAAAAATGAAGGAATAACAGTTCTAGATTCTATTCTGCATAAGCAAAGAAATGAGCAAATAAATAGTTATTTTCAACTACTTACATCAAACATCGCATCTTAATCGACTTTAAAAATTACTTTATTTGACTGATGATAGGGATTTATCTCACATTTTGTCATAGAACGTTCTAGATCGGTAAAGTAAAAATTTGTTATTTCATTTCCAGCAGCAGAAATTATAATAATCATACCAGTATTGTACATCGATAGACAAACGAAATGATACGTGTTTGATTTTTTTTTTTCAATTTGGGTTTTATCAATGCAAAAATAAATAAATAAATTCTACGCTACACAAAAGCACATGACTCTTTAAATATAAATCTGTATCATTTTCCATGAGGTCTATAATTTCTTAATAAATAAATAAGGTAAAAGAAATACTCAGTAATATTTAAGTGTGATCTTCTTTAGCAAAGAACAATTTTTTAACAGTTAATCTATACTAACATGAGCTATTTTTCACTATAAATAAAACTTATGTTTTAAAGTATGGAATAGGATGAAGGGAGTTCTTACGTTTTGGATTAGGATGAAACCGTACCACCACAGAGAAACCTTGTCCTTTGGTTGGTATCCTGAATTCTAAGAGACCGACGTTCTGGGACGTCCTGAAGGACTTTCTCGGCTTCGATTTTCCACAGAATTCCGTATATCTCTTTTCGGCAGGCAGGGGATGGTCATGTGGACTGGGGAAAAACTGACCGTTCAACTCCCAACCGTCTATTACCTAAAAATAGTTCTTACATTTATAAATAAGTTTGAAGGGAGGAAGTTTTCAGGTATTTTATTTTAGTTCGGTACAAATGGATATGCATTTTTTTAGAACGTGAACCTCTTTATAAACTTTTATTGTTCGAAAGACTACGCTGAGTACACATATATTAATATGACAGAAATCAGAGAGCTCCTCTATGGAAGACATGTGTCTGTTATCTTTTATATACAAAACAAAACATTTTGTAATGTAATACAGGTAGAAAAGTTTACATCCTTCCGAGGATTCTCCAATGATTATTAGAAGTATTACTTAACTTTTGAGTGTTGGAGGTTGTTAATACTTATATTCTGTACATAGAAGTGAATAGAAAAAAACATGAAACACCCTTTGGAACGTTAGAAACTTCTATTAATTGCTTTGGATGCTATTTATAATTCAATTTTTCCAAAAATAAAACATCGACCTAACCTAATGAAAGATGATTATGCCATGTAGTTGGAGTAAAGAGTTGAGTTGAGAGACCGTGAACTGATGGAGAACATTTTTCTGAAACAGCATTAACAAATGCCTTGAAGATAATTCTGACTGTTTTATTTAGTTGGAGTTATCCGGCCTTAGACTTTAAGTCGTAATTTAAGAGGATGGAAAAAGTAGAGATAGGGCAACTTCACATGCTGTCCTCTTTTTGGTCCAGAACTTACCTACGGTCACATTCCAACAGAAAAAGGCGCACAAGACTTCTTCTCTCATTCGCCCATTGATTTACATTGCTGCCTTGGCCTTCCTGTTCTCCCGATCTATATCCTATTGGTTGATGAACGGAGAATGACTGACTCAGAATATACCCCCTGCTGCTATATTAGAGTAACTTTGGCAACGTGTGGAGGTAGCATGAGCTGCCATACTCCCCTCAAGATATTCCTCTTTCATTCAATGCAGAGGAAGTTAGCAAAGATTATTACCATCAACTCTCAAAACAGATTTCATCGTCTTCCTCGGATAGCAAAAGGCTTCAATCATTTCACCTTTGTATTACGTGTTATCTCCCATATAAATTTGGCATTGAAATCTTTTTTCTTCTTTGCGTTGCATCCAAATACAACACAAAAATAAAAATACAAGCAGTGTATTTTTAAAAGTACACTTATTAACTATTGATATATTTATAAAACCATTAATTTAATTTAAATTGCATCTTTAAAGTATTCTTTTTGTAACTTTATATTTTATTTTTGAATTCATATCACAGGTAAAGGATAGACCCAAATTCTGAGGTATATTATTTATTCCGAAATGGAAACTGTAACATACCAGCCTCTGGCGCATGCTCTTGAATTTCCATCTTGCCGAAGACTTATTTTTGGAAATATTTAGAGTATATCCAGTGAAACCTTATAAAACACATAGCATATATTATTCAAATGCATTAAGTCCAAAAAAGAAAAAAAAAATCATTTTTTTACCCCATGCAAATTTCATTTATTCGTTGCTATTTTAAAACATCCCCTCCCAAGTACAAAACATGCTGGCAAAGAGCATTCCAAAAAAGAATTGTTTCATAATTTTTTCAGAATCGTGTATCTTTGTTGTATAAGAATGTTGGATGTTACGGGGAAAAAAAGAACTCACACTGATAAGTCCCCCTTTCGTGCAGGAGATGTCAAAGGATTGGAATTCGAATTCGACTTCTTTGTCGGCTTCGGCTATGATGTAGAGTCCGCAAACCTGGTCGCCCGTTCCTGGTGAAGTGAAGGAGTAGAATCCTTCTTCGGATTTCACAAAAATGCATTCTGTTGGGAAAAAGAAACACGTATGAATATGATGAAATATTCAAATTTCCGAGGAAAATATTCCGACTTTGTAGCTCATAATGCTTACAAACCCATGCCAGACGGCCAATATGTTATTGCAATGTATGTCGGATGTAGGAATTACATTCAAAATTCTTCAATAATATATTTAGATGAAAAGAAGAATACTTTTAAAGAATATATTATGCGAAAGTGGAACAAATATAAACGAGGCTTTTTTAACAGAGGCAGACGACTTTTATATATTTTGCCATAGCAATCATCAAAATTTATTTAAAGTTTAAATAATCGTTTGGGAATCATTTTACTCTTCATATGTAAATTTATTTAGTCTTTAACCTTCTGAAACAAAGTGAACTGGAGTGGAATGGAGCTCAAAAAGTGGAACTGATCTATTAGAGTACAGTACTAGGACACGTGGTGGAAAATAAAATACCTAATTCGAGACTTTTTCTTTTTGCGATATTTATGTTTTAAAAAATTATTCGAAGAACTTAGGAATTTTGTGTACTTAATGATGATAATTTAAATATTTTGTTGAACTACAAAAGTATTTTTTGGTCAAAGAGTTTTTCTTCTTCTTTGAGGTGAATATGGACAAAATCTTTCCGATATATTTGCATTTTGGTACCCTTTTAAAAATTAATAATCCATATATATACAAAATATTTTATTCCTAGTGTATAAAATAATACAACAAATTAGTGAACCAACTTCTGCAATGATATTATCTTACAGTAGAGTTTGTGAAAAAACTATAAAACTTTGTAATTTTGGAAATTTAAATTTTTTTTTCTTATAAAAAATGATTTCTTAAAACTCTTACGTATTACTTAGAGAAAAAAATATTTTGGATTCAATATATTCATAAACTTTCTTTATAGAAACTTAAGAAACTTGGAACCATATTGTAGAATATTTTTTTAAATGATAACTAAATGCAAATACATATCATAAATCATATTCATATATTCATAACTAAGAGGGAAAAACTCTTTTTGACAAAAAGTTAATTTAATTGTTCTATAGAATGATTAAATCATCATTATTTTATACAAAAAATCCAAGCTGTATTAATAATTTGAAATGATATGTATATCACAAAAACAAGGAGTTTTAGATAAGATATTCCAGAAGATTCCTCGCATGTCCCGACGCCCTTAAAAGCAAGAACATCGTATCTGATGGAAAAGTTCTCGCTTCTTTGTTTTAAAGAGGAGGAGGGTCACAGGCTATTGTGTGCGTAGATTCCTTATGTCAAACGAACAATTAATGTAGTTTTCTACTGAGAACTTTTGGAAATGTTGCTGTTGTTGAAGCTGTGAATTAGTTCAAAGACATTCCACAGCAACTTGCAATGTCCTCTTCCAATTCAAGAACCCACACAACGAGCGTAATGCAAGAAAAATTAAAGAAACTTTATTGGACAATATTCGAGCACCCTCCCAATAGTTCGGATTTAGTAGCTAAGGGCTACTATTTGCTTGAACCATTCAGAGAAGCAATTTGATGGAGAAATATTTTTATGGAAAGAAGAGGTAGAATAATTTGTGCTCAAGTCACTCCTTACAAAAGCTTGACTTCTTTTTGTGACATTGAAATTTAAAAAAAAAAAACCTCCCAATACTTTGGATAGAATTTATAGTTCTTAAAAAGGAGGGCATTCAGAAAAATAACATTGGGGCGATGTTGGATATCGGAAAGTTTTTAAAAAGTATTTCGGGAAGTTTTATATTTTAAATCTCGTTTATATTTGAATCACCCTCGTATGATGATAGCGGTTGTCCAACAGACCATGAACATCTTGTAGAATTTTTTTGTATGGATTGCTTGATTGATTTTATTAACGTCACACTTTAAGCAACACTAGGGAGACGGACCTATTTATTCCGAACCTCGGTCAAGTGACAAGAACGATACCTGAACTCTGGCAGCTCCTTCCCCATATTTATTCCATATCACGCCAACGGGAAGACGTTGAGCCTTGACAGGCGAAATGTGCATCAACCCCAGCTATACGGCGGGTCTTTAGTGGCATCAGTATTCTAACCCATGACTCGACGGAAAACCGCCGGCCCCGACAGTGACCACTAGGTTACCGCGGCTTTTTAGTGGAAAACTTTCGATATTAATATCAATATTAAATGTTACTCAGAGGTATTTCTCAATAATTGTATTCCTCACGAAAAGATTAAATAACTTTTATTTCGAATGGCACTTATTAATACTGATTTATACATTTGCTGTTGGTATAAATTTATAATTGACACAGATGGTCATTTTTTTGAAGAAAACATGAAATTTAAATTTTAAAAAAAATTACCCCCCCCATTGAATAAAAAGCGAACCTCAAAAAGTTGCGATCGACAACAATACAAAAATATAAAAGCTAAAAATTATTCGAATATAGGCGAGAGGTTCAAAAAGTCCCCGGGTTAGAAATGAAAAATTGAGTACAGAACCCCAACCCATCGTTTTCCATTGGATGCGTGAAAAAAAACCCCGATGAATGTGGGTTGAAGACAAAGCACGATGAAAACAATGTTTATGCATTGATACACCCAATGTATACAGTATACTAATAAATAATAATTTACTACTTACCATACTGTAAAAGAAATAAATCGAACTTGTAGAAAATTTAGCGATATATAATTAAAAAAAAATCAGCAATTTTATGCTGGATTTTGCATTTCTTTTTAAAACTTAACAGCAAATTTTCAAGATTTACAACATTTTTCTGGTCCGTTTCTGTAATTTCATGTGCCTATATAAAAGTTATTACTGTTTCAAATGCCATAATTGTTTCAGACAGACTTGGCACTTGAGTAGAATTAGCCTCATCGGCATGAACATTATCCTCTGCTTCTTCGCCATTCTTTTTTTTTTTTCATTTTCGCATCATCACACATTTTTTCCATGCTTAGGATACTGTATGTCGCAACGTCGTTATCAATGGAAAATATAATCACTAAGTTTCACCCCAGACACATCCTCTGCTACGCGCAACCACTCTTCATTCGCATTATCATCATCACATTTCAAAAAAGAGAAATCCACTCACTTTATGCAGAAAAAGTACATTTGGCATTTGAGGCAGCTATTCCAAGCTTCTTCTCTAGAAGAATATTCCCACCCACAGGAATATTTGAAGCATGGGTTTTCTCATACCAAACGAAGATAATTCCTTCCAATTCAATGTAAGAAGACATTTTGCTAGTTTTGCTCTTTTATGCAGAAGTTCCTCACTTATCAGCCTGCTCTCTAATTTCTCTATTTTTCGTTATTATCGAATTTAAGGTAAAAGACTGTACTCCTTAACGTTTGGCCATGTTAAAATTTTTCTCAAAAGGATTATTTTCTACCTCATCCATGATGTCAAACCTTTCTTCCAATGTTCGAATTTGTTTTGGCATTCTTAAAATTAACAGAATGCATAAAATGTAGCGCATAAAATAAAGCGGAGAACGCATTAAATTGGAAGCTCACACGAGGACACTACACAGTTACAAATTATCCAGGAATGAGAAAGGATGTAGCAGCTGGCCAGAATGGAGCTATCTATCTCCCCCAGCACAGAGTAGAATAACCCATTTCCTAATCAAGAACACCTGTTCCTCATTCAATGACTTACAAGTACATACATGTGACAATATGTGCGCCAATCCCTGTTTCCCACTAAAACAACATAAGTCAGTTATTTTAGGATAAAAGAGGTAATTTCAGTTTGTATGCCATATGGATCCGCTTGACCTTCAATTTCTTTTCAGTGAAGATAAATTATTTTCAACTATGAATGCGGGATGCTGGTTCTTGGTTGGTTTTATTAACAACACACTAGAAGTAACACGAAGGCTATTGGTAACGGATGTCATAACTTTGAAAGTTGATCAAATGATGAGGATGATACCTGAGCTGGCACCCCCTCTCCTAAT
Organism: Nephila pilipes; assembly: GCA_019974015.1. Lineage (NCBI taxonomy): Eukaryota > Metazoa > Arthropoda > Arachnida > Araneae > Nephilidae > Nephila > Nephila pilipes. The sequence continues at coordinate 47,653 of BMAW01015427.1, read as the reverse complement.
TTCTACTCCACGCAAAGGGAGGACTTTGAGCCACGACAGATTTAACGTGCATCAGCCTCTGCTACACGGTGGGTATTTAGTGGCATCATGGCTCGAACCTATGACTCGACGGAAACCGCCATAACCACTAAGCTACCACTGTTATAGCCACTAGGCTACCGTGGCCACACGATGAGTACTAGTAAACGACTTTTTGAAAAACGATACTTCCTGGTTTTGTTAACGTTATTTAAATATAATTTGCACAGGGATCGCAGAAATAAAACTATCAATACGGGAAAACGATGGATGCGCGAATGATAGATCGGGGTTTCACTGTATTGGAAATGGAGCAATTCACTGCAGTGTTATCGATTGACTGTTATTCCTATTCTTTGAAGTCCATTTAAAATGACACCCATCATACCGGAAAAAATAGTCGCCGTAACTTTTCAGTGATTTTTTTTCTCCTTCTTTGTAGCTGATTCAACAGAAACAATCCATTGTTACTTAATTTTTTGTGTATGGTGATGAATCCAAATTGACAATGCAGTGACATATCCAGGGGGAGGAGAAGCAAACTGATACGTTCACTTCTCGCGTCAAGGTTATTTCTGGAATATTACAAGATAATTATTTATTATTATGCTATTATAGATATTTTGAATCTTATATATAAGAATTTTTTTTCCCCTTCATGCTTAAATATTTTTCATATGAAAGGGAAAAAATATTTCAAATAAGCCGATTCCTGAGAAAACAAATAATAAAAAAGTCTTTGCTGTTCCTGAAAGAATGCCTCTCGGTAAGTGTTTGTTGACGAAGAGAGAGGATGCATCCCTATAAGAAATGGAACCGCCAAATGCAAATTTTATTCGCAAGACATCTTAATTATTTTTCTCAAATGATCTTCATTTTGTAGTTTTTATTATTTGATAAAATTATATTAATATATGAACACTTTTAAATGGAAGAAATAAGAATTACCGCATTATCTTTGCTTTTTATCAAAGAGGTAATTCGAAACTACAAAATTGCTTCTTTCTCGTTAATGACAATATGCATCCCGCAAAATAAATTTCTGGGTGTGCCACTGCGACGGGGTCAACTCGATGCAAAATATCAATGACAATTCGGTTGGGCAGCAATGAAATTTTGATTTGGCAACAAATTGCTCCCAAATCAAAGTAAACCTATGAATCAGTATTATATTTGTTTTGGCACTGTTTAACAGATGGCAGCTAACAATGGTAATACCAATTAGCCTTAGTAACTCCATCTGTGATCAAGAGCCAGTATTTCTTAATAACTTCTCATATTTTGCAAAAATGTTATTCTACACACAAAAAAAAAAAAAATTAATGAAACAACTTTAATTTCCATCAAGGGTCACTCGAATTACTTTCAGCAATACTTGTTACGATTTCAGACAGCATAAATTCGTAACCGACAAAAATTTCCCGACAAGGAGCGAAAATTTCAAATTTCTAAATATTTCAACTTTTTTCTGACGAGTGGCCGTAGTATCCTAATAGTCATGGATTCGGAAGAGTAGCCGGTGGTTTTCTTTCAGTCTCGGATTCGAGCCTTGGCAACAAAAGACCCGCCTTGTAAGCAGGGGGCGAATGCACGTTAAATCAGTCGGGGCCCAAAGTCCTGCCGTTGGCGTGGTGTGGAAGTTAGGAGAGGGGGATGCCAGCTCAGGTGTCGTCCTCGTCACTTGACCGAGGTTCAAAATTATGAGGTCCTTTGCTCATATTCTTCGTGTTGCTTCTAGTGCGACGTTAATAAAAACTAAACTAAACTAAAATCTTTCTAATGAATGAAAGGCTTATCAGAGAAGGCTACGTGAAGGATAATGAAGTACTTTGAAACTACAAGGAAGTAGAAAATTATCATTCAAATTATTTGTGTGGTATTGCATAGAAATAAAATGATTTCAAGTTATGAATATATTTAGACATTTGACGAAAAGGACGCCCAATTTTGCAATTATTATTATCTTTTCTAAATTGTTTGAATCATAAATCTAATTCAGGTAAGCTCGTAAAGATTAACTTATTCAATATTCAAAAGCAGTGCTTTTTAAGTAAGAATAGGCATGCGTCTTAAAAAAAAATATGAAATGTTTAAAAGATGGAAATTTGTTTGATTCTTTTGGTGTAATTTATGAGTGGACATTTTAATTGTTTCTTAGATAGAAAAATTTAAATATTTTTTTAAAATGAAGCAAAAAAGTAGTGAATGTTTAGGAAGCAAAAAATTTTTCTTGGCACAAAAAATTTTAAAAATAAAAATTAACACAGTTATTTTTAAATTTAATTTGTGAAATTATTTTGAAAAAAAGGGAATTTATTTATCTTGCAAAATAATGATCCCAAAGAATCGTGGGCTTCTCTCAAAGGCCTAATATTACAAAATAATTAAATAAAAATAAGTTTAATAATTAATAAAAGTAAATATATATTAATCAATCAATACAATTAAATACAGATGTACAATTAAATATAAGTAATTAAAAATAATCACAATACTTAATTAATTAAAATAAATATGCATGAAAATGAAAATAAATTGAAACAATTATTAAAAAATAAAGAAATATAAATAATAAACATTACAAATAAATAAAAGAAAGTAAATTAATTCATAAAAAGAGATAATCATACAAACACATAAAATACAAATGAAAAAAAAAAAAAAAAGAATTAAATAAATAAAAATAAAAAGCTAATAAGCAAAATGTAAAGAATTTTTTAAATAATTAGATGCAAATAAAAATGGACAAATAAAAACAATAAGTAATAAAGTCAAAAAATAAATAAGTAAAAATAAGAGATAAATTAATAAAATTAAATAAATTTTTAAGAAATTAATAACACTGAAAATAATATTAATAAACAAAAAATTAAAATGCCATATAGGTTACATTCTCTTTTCGGCGGCTATATTTATATTTCTATAAAAAATAAGATGCAAAGAAAATAAATCAAATATTTTTGGCGTGGCTTGGATTTGAATAATGTAGTGCCAACTCAATTATCGACTTCGGCATTTGATCGTGTTTCAATATCACGAACCGTGCTGACTATGGTTAGTGAATATTTATAATCAACTGAAATAGGCATCCGGTAAGGTTCATTGCAACAAACCAAAAATAAAATATTTATATGCTTTCTCAGGATTAATATAAACGGATAAAATCTTAAGGATAGCTTATTTAACTGGAAATAAAAATTAAATTTACTTAAAATTTGAAATACACTGTACGCAAAAAATACATACATATTATTGTTAACATTTTCTTAACAAATGTTCAACTATTGTATTGAAAAAATTTCAAGCGTTAAGGCTCCCGTCTACCCGCCATTTCGATTTCATTAGCTTAATGTTAATCCTATGGAATTCTGACTTTAATTCTCCCATCTTTACTATTTGATCTATTTGAATGCAATAAAATGCATCTGAAAGAGCAAAAAATAATGAATGCTTCTGTGGAATTACTTTTTTCCTCCGATTTTTAAAAATATTTTTATTCTTATTTTAATGATTCGTTTTTGAGTTCTCCCGTCTTTAAAGAATATTTTCAAATATTTTAAAAAATCGGAAGAAAAAAGTAATTCCACAGAAGTATTCATTATTTTTTTCTCTTTCAGATGATCGTTATTGTATTCAAATAGATCAAATAGTAAAGATGAGAGAATTCAAGTCAAAATTCCATAGGATTAACATTGAGCTGATGAAATCAAAATGGCGGGTAGACGGGAGCCTTAAAATTATATAAAATTCACCAATAAGAGATCCTAACTGATTTAGAATATCTAGTTTCAATAGTTATCCTATAAGACAATTATTTTTAAAGTTCCGAATATGGCACATTGAACCAAGAGGATAGACCTAGGATAGACAAACTATGGCCCGCTGTCTACCTCCGGTCCACTTGAACGCTTTATCCGGCCCACCACAAATTAAATTTTTTTATTTATATAATACAGTTGAGATATTGCTATATAATATTTAATTTTATAAACATTACTATAAATATTAGTGTAGTGGTTAGCATGTCTGACTTCCAGAACTGTCGACGCAGGTTTAATTCTCGAAGGCTTTGGTTTAGATAGTTAGTTATTGGTAAACTCAGGCCACCATCCTTCACGGCTTGATAAATGAGTCCCAAGTTCGCTTGTGAAGTTAAATGGGGGTTCAAAGTTGAGCTTGTCCCTCGGCTTACACATTAGCTTGTAATTAGCACCTCAGATCAGAGGTTACAAAAATGGAGATGAGACTTCCTAAGCCCGGGCAGACTAACTATGTAATATACATTGTATAGTATAGAGCTCTTGCAGAAACACAAAGGAATATTCCGTGATTGGCGTGGAAAACTAGTTCATGCAGAAGAGGTCTGTTATCTCATTTCATTGATATTTACACTGTGCATTTTAAGCTCAACCCAGTGCCTCTCCGTTATGGTACGAACACAGACAAATTTAACACGACTGAATCTACCCTTGAAAATTTTTCCTGAAAGTGGTATTTATTGATAATCTTCCTAAATAAATAAAACTCCTCTTTTTTTCTGTTTTTCTTTTCTTTTTTTCTTCAATGAGTGAAGAAATTTCAATTTCGCTATGAAATTATTTTTACTAGTTCTAAGAGCTAATACTGACAAAGAAGGATAATAACCAGTGCTCTATAGCCAATAGATGAATGTCTAGGCACAAGCTCTAATGTTATGGATTGCTTCTGTTATTAAGTAGAAAGATGGCAGATAGATAGCGTCACTGTGAATAGCGGTGACATCATTAAAAATTATAGAGTTGACGGAAGCTTGTTTGAAATATTGTGGATATTTGTAAAATATTTTAATCCCTAAAAGTCTATCAAAAACGTAAAGGTGATTTAGGGTGTCGTGCGTCAATTCACATCAAAACATAAGAACTCCAATAACGAAACAATGTCCGAATATTGAAGAAAAAAAGCATGAAATCTCTGTAAAGAATTATTAGATCAACAAAATTATTTTAAGAAAGTAGACAGAGTATCCAAGAAGCAACAACACGTGCAAGTTACACTGTATTTTTAGTTTAGTTTAGTTTTTATTCACGTTGCACTAGAAGCAAGACGAGGGCTATTGGCGACGGACCTCGTAATTTTGAACCACGGTCAAGTGACGAGGACGACACCTGAGCTGGAACCTCCTTCTCCTAAAATCCACACCACACCAACGGGAGGACTCTGGGTCCCAATAGATTTAACGTGCATCAGCCCCGGCTACTCGGCGGGTCTTTGACGGCCAAGAATCGAACCTGCGACTGAACGAAAACCGCCGGCCACGAATACGAAACCTTGACCACTAAGCTATAGCGTCCACAAAGTTACACTGTAGCATTAAATATTACTTACTGTGAAAAAGCTCTTAATGATGAGGAATTTATTAAGCAATGCATGCTCCAAGTTTGGGACGTTTTATATCAGACAAGAAAAAAGGATTTTGAGACTGTAAGCTTATCTAGAAAAAACGACGACTTCTGGAGTTGAAGCCATGGATAAAAATCTACATTATTGTTAGAGTCAAAGGCGTCTTGTTTAAATTATGCTTCCATAAGGTTAAAAGCATTGATGAAAATAAAATTACTCAACTAGTATTATTTATAAGAGGTGTTGATGAGAAAACATTAAAATTACCGAGGAACTGGATACATGCAGTCGCTAAAGGGAATTACTAAAGGACATGATATTTTTCATGAATTCTTGAAGGGCTTTTAACTTAAAAAGTACCTATAACAAACATATATAATATTACTACCGGTGAAGCACCAAATGTGACGAAGAAATACTCTGGATTTCTCAGATTCTATCATCAAAAATATTCCGGGGGACAATGTTGTTTTTCTACATTGCGATATACATCAAGATGCCCTATGACGACACTGAATTTGATTCCTTCTTCTGATATTATTGTGAGGTTTATAAGTATTATATAAGGGGACTTGCAGACAATTTCGAGTTTTTATCTACTTCATGAAATCTGTATACTGTGATGTGCCTTATTACACTAAAGTAAGATGGTGTTGTAAGGCTTGCAGTGTTTTGTAGTAAGCTTGGAAGCAGAAAGACAGTATCGCATTACTCTCCTAAGAGAAATAGCGTTCTGCAGAGCTCGATATATTGCAAGATACAGTAGGATTTTGGACTTAGTATTTTTCATATATCATCTTTGTCATATGAACAACTTAACTGTCAAGACGCAAGGGAGAAAGTCTACAGACTCTATACGGGATTATCTCTCAAAGAGTTTAAGCTAACACTCGATTTGTTTCTTGGGCAGCTAGCTAATAACGTCTTACATCACATTTCCTGAGGTTAAATTCAATACCCTCAGTAAATGAAGACAAACTTAGGATTTATGGAGATGGCTTGAGAAAATTCCATTTTTAGTTGGAACTCGGGTTTCAAAAATTCGATGCCATTCAAACCGAACTAAATATTTTTTACCGAGCCTTTCAGTGTAAATTGTGAAGCAGTGAGGTCAGTTTGCAGCTTGAATTAATTATGTTAAAATCGAACACACGCACAATCATCTCAAGCAGTTTTTTTTTTCCGATACTCCAAAATTAGTGTTTTAGAAATCGTTGTCGCAAGCAAGTTTATCAAATTTAGTACCTCTCACGTCCCGAAAATAAGTGCTATTTTTACTTCGTTTTATATAAGTGAATAAGCGTTTTCTACCACGAGTGAGTGTGCATTAACGTCCCACTGAGAAGCAAAGCGAGGGCTGTTGGAGACGAAAATCGTCATTTTTAATGAGTCTCCGTCAAGTGACGAGGACGGCTCCTGAGCTGGCCTCTTCCTCTCCTAATTTCCATACCATGGCAACGGAGGAATATGGGATAGTGACGAGATTTAACTTGCATAAGCCTCGCCACACAGCGGGTCTTTAGGGGCTCAGTCCCACAATCTGATGAACACAATACCGCTCATGAGTTCCCGACGATGACCCTCCTACCCAAACTACCGAGACCATGAGTCACAAATGGAGAATCAAACGTATATGGTTAATATTACAACTATCGCCAGGAATGAATCTGAGCCAAACTGGCGATACATTATCTGAAAAAATTCGCCAAGACAAGAAATGCGCCAAGTGGTGTGGTAATAACGAAAGAATATCAGTAACAGAATTGCTCGATTCAAAGAATATAATTTTCTAAAAGATAAAATAAAGAAATTAAATGAATTATGTTAAGATATTACAAGGTGTAGTTAGATTTATGCATCGAATAAAGTGTGGCTAAAGAAACAGGGACATTTTGAGAAGGTTATTTCGATGTTAAGAAGGTCTTTTCGATGTTAATGTCGCCGCTCATCTTTAAAACTAATCAGTTATTCGTTCTGCAAATTATTTCTATGAAACGCGATGAAAATCACGAAACATTCTTGAAGAAATTAAAACTCTTAAAATATTATTAGTTTAATGGGCATCCCTGAAAGTCAGATCTTGTTCAAGAATACCAATTAGCAGAAAGCGTAACAATACTACTAATTCCATCTCGATTGTAAACTTAACAAGCGAAATGATAGGAAACGCTATTTGAAACGTGATTAGTTGTACAAAATGGTTCATCGTAATCCTACACCATCATTGAAAAGCACGCAAGCACTGCAACACAGTAACTAATTACTCGTAAACTGCTGTTTCTCCTTAGACAAACAAGAAACTACTCGGCCCGATTCTTTGTGTTCGAGTAAGAAAGAGGGAATCGGATAATTAGATTCAGTTTGGTAGCAACAGTGATTGTCGGTGGAAGAGAGAGAGAGGAGTACACGGTTCTTCGAACTTTGAAAGTGGAAATCGGATTAAGTCAATTTCAATTAGTTCGATAGTTACGAGTTTGACGTTCTTAAAAGAGTTTATTGGAAGAAAGAATAAAACTGCGCAATTGCTTAAGTTTGGAGATCTGTTAAATTTCTTTTTAACAATAACATGTTTTGAATTGAAAGAGAATAAACGATTTATAAGATTTAACATACAAAAGAAAGTCTATTAAAACTGGATTATATTGGAATGAAAGAAGTATTATTTAATTTTCTGTTAGAAATTAATACAACTTCTACGGTTCAATTGACGAATATTAGACACGCAGAGCGTTTCTCGACAAACTTACAAGACAAAATTTTAATGAAAAGTTTAACATGCATTATCCACGTGTTAGCATTTAAAACCTTAATAAGTAATGGTATTCAGTTGTATTGAAATGATTTGGATAGATTGCTCTAATTAACATAACTCTGAACTTTATAAGAAAAAGAATAATAACACGGTTCGTTCTAATGAATATAACGTGGAATATTAGTTTAGTTTTTATTAACTTCGCACTAGAAACAACACGAGGGCTATTAGCGAAGGACTTCATAATTTTGAACCTCGGTCAAGGAGGATTACATCTTAACTGGCACCCCCTCTACTAACTTTCATACCACGCCATTGGGAGGACTTTGGGCCCCGACTGATTTAACGTGCATTCGGCCCCGGCTACACGGCGGGTCTTTGGCGGCCAAGGATCGAACCCGCGACTGAACGAAAACCACCGGCGGCTACGAGTCCGAAACCATGACTACTAGGATACCGCGACCACACATGGAATATTAGTTAGTTAGTTTTATTAAAGTCGCACTAGAAGCAACACGAGGGCTATTGGCGACGGACCTCGTAATTTTGAACCACGGTCAAGTGACGAGGACGACACCTGAGCTGGCACCCCCCTCTCCTAACACCCACACCACGCCAACGGGAGGACTTTGGGCCCCGAACAGATTTAACGTGCATCAGCCCCGGCTACACGGCGGGTCTTTGGCAGCCAAGGATCGAACCCGCGACTGAACGATAACCGCCAGCCGCTAGTCCACGACCTTGACCACTAGGCTACCGCGGCCCTCACATGGAATATTAGAATAACTTCAGTTCTTGAATCTTTTGATAGAGTTATGTAATGAACATAACTTTGAATTTTAAAATGGAGTGAGTCATTTCAGTAGCATACCTAAATATTAATTTGGGGGAGGGGAGTACATATCGTCATTAACATGAAAGAAGCAATTTTGTAGTTTAAATGTCCCGCTTGGTAAAAAGTAAATAATACGCTACATCAGTATTATTTCTATTTAAAACTGTTCAAGTGCTGATGTAATTTACCAATTAATAAAAATTTCAAAAAATATGAAGATAATTTAAGAAAAATAATTAAGATACCATAAAAATAAATTTTGCATTTTAGGGGTTCGATTTTCTACAGGGATGCATCTCCCTTCTCTTCTTCAATACCAGAGGCATTCTTTAAGAGACTGCAACGATTTTCTTACTTTTTCCTCAGGAATCGGCTTAGTTTAAAACCCTTTTTAAATTCCTACTATTAGCTTACATTGTTCCTGTACATATCTTGCTCAAATTTTCAATCGTTAATAAAATACTTTTTATTCATCCACTCAATTTCAAATATACATTTTTATAAACTTGTAGTGGATGACACTTAATGTTAATACAGTTTTTTCAAATATTAATTCATTTAATTAAATTTAATTGATGAAAATGCAGTTTAGCCCAACCACTTGGCAATTTTTTTTGTCTGAACGTAAAGTCCGCGAAGCGCATCAGGGTAGCCACAATTGGCAAAATACCATCAAATAACTTAATAAAATGTAACTAAAATGAAAATTTTCTTTGTTGACCTAAGTAGAAATTGACTTAATTTTTTTTTTTTTTTTGTATTTTTTGTTTCTCTTCCTGATAAAAAATATTTAAGCATGAGGAGAAAAAGATTCTTATGTTTAAAATTCAAAACATCTATAGTCATATAATAAAAGAATTATCCTGAAATATTTCAAGTTCGAGAAAAAAAATCTTGGATGGCGCATTTATCCCTTTGCACCATCACTGGGTTCGCCACTGAGACATTTTAAGATGCGTGTATACACGTCAGCTGAGCGGCTCGCGAACGATTCAGTTTGTAGATATGTACGCGTTAAAAGACTGTTAGCGATAATACATCTCTTGTCGGGTTTTTCGAAGATCACAAATAAAAATCGCAGTTCAGAACACTCGTAGAACTATGTGATTTCAACAAGCTGCTTGGCTCGTAAGTCTACATTACTTTCATGAATATAAGATTGAATCTTAGAATAGAATGAATTATTTGATAGAGTATTCTAATGAACATAACGTTGAATTTTAGAATAGAATGAATTCCTTACAGAATGTTCTAATATACATAACGTTTAATTTCAATATAGAGTGAACCATTTTATCTTGTTTCAATGAAGATAAGGTTGAATTTTAGAATAGAGCTAACATTTTATAAGACTGTTTGAAAATGAACACAGCGTTGAATCTCAAAAAGAATATATTGAATTATTTTGCAAATTGTTCAGCTAAACATAACGTTGAATTTTAAAATATAGTGAATCATTTTATAGATTGTTCTAAATTTAACACAACTTTAAACTTCAGAATGGAGTGAATCATCTTGTAATCTGCAGATTAATGTGGAAAATAAAGCAAAATATTACTGCCGATGGAACAACTCAAAAATTTATTTTAAAGACAAATTCTAACGAGGATAATATTTTAAATTTTTCTTTTCCTCCTTTCTTGTTCCTTGTCCTTTATTTTTAATTTGTGTATTTTATTGCAAGTTTATTTTCAAACATAACGAAAGCCTTTCTATGCAAATAAATCATTAACACGTTTAATAATTGCTATTATTACCAATTAGCTACGAAATTATACAGTGATGTTTCATATACTGAAGGAAATATTTAAAGGGTTTATTTTTGTTAATTATTTTGACTTAAAAATACTTCACTAGTTCTGAAGCGTAAATTGAATTTTGTTTTCTTTACCCGATATTTGTTTTTTCGTTTTTAATACTATTTTTATTCTTCAAAGGCTAACATATTTTTGATCATTGTCAAAAAAAGCGAATGTTTCTGACAATAAATCATTAGTTTTTTGAAAATCAAATTAAATACTAGTCGGGATTTCATTTTTATCTTACAGTGCAATTTCCATTTCTTACATAAAAATAAATAAAATAAAAATTAAACAGTCCTCAGACAAAAATATTTGCAACCATTTTCAGTGAAACCAATTTTCTAAATGTAGAAAACGAACTAAAGTGAATTCACTTTTCTTGTTAACTATTATTCCAATTCTATTCATAAAATAAATTGATAACATATTTAAATTAAATGTTTCCAATAGCTATACAACAATAGAAAATCAAAATTGTCATCAAATCCTGGCTCTGAAAAGCGAGAGAAAATAATCATCGCTAAAATAAGCTAAAAAAGAAACATCGCGATCAGACTCATTTCAATACTATAAGCAATTTATTCACGAATAGCGGAGATTCCAGAAACAGAAAGAAACATTTGAACCTGACTCCTATTTCCATTACATATAAACCTTCCAATTCTTTTGTGAAATAAACAAATTCCAGATTCAATTTTCGTCCCTGACATTCACTACCATTCAGCGTTGACAGATAAAAGGTGTTCCAAATCATTTTACAATAGCGAAAATTACATATTCATGTTTTCGAATCTGTTTCCAACTACTCAAATTTCACTTTAAATCTAAAGTGATGAAATCGTTTTCATCCAGTCTTCTCTTTTTGCTGACAAGAAGTTTCAAATGGCTTGAACAATCAAAATAAATTACTTTTTTTTTTTTCTCAGTGATGTAAGAAATCTTTGCTTGAAAATTTATACAGTTGCCATTTTTTCCTTCTTATTTGGTTTCGTTTTTCACAGCATCTGTTATTTCATTTGTTACTTTATCGCGTGGGTGTTCAACTATTTATCGAAATTAGATACGTTAGCGAGTTAAAAACCCACTTACGTCCTTCCTCGTCGACTTCCAGTTGCACAGGTTCCAGTAAATTCAAACTCAGCTCATCTTCTAATCTGGGATCTTCAAACTGAAAAAAAAAACACATTTTTTTAAAAAAATAAAATTCAGAGAAAAAAATACATATTATAAGACATGCTCTTGTCACCTTTTATTTACAAAAACATCTCGAATATCATGGCTTAAAAGTTAAGGAAAACTTCAAGCCATAAAATAGGACTTTATACGAATAAAAAAAAATGCTATATCCCGATTCAACTTCCCAACTGTATTTTTAGAAAGCTACAATATTTAGAGGGCTATTTTTAATCTAAATTATTCGTAACTTCTTTCGTTTTGTAATAGTAGCTCCTCAAATTAGGGATTTCAGGTAAGTACGGGCATCATAATCCCGATTTACCTTATGATCTTTTTCTTTCCCATGGGGTTTACTGTCGTTGGTAAACACGGGTGACGCACCCCCGCGTTACCCTAGCGATCCTTCTCTATTTTCGACTTTCCTTTTTGTCAACCAATTTGTGTCTTGTCTTCTTTTTTTTTTCACGTCTAAACCACAGTTAAATTTTTTTTGGCTCAACATAGCCATATCTGATTCTTGTGCCAATAAACTACTTTCTCAATTGACACTTCTTGTCGACCAATATATTTTCATAATTTTAACGTCTAGATCACAGATTAACCTTGTTTGGTGCAATATGGCCATATCTGGCTCTTCCGCCAATAAACTTCCCTATCACTCACTCAAAGTAGGGATATTGTTTTGTAATAACACTGTACTACTTTCATTTGCTTGAATAATCCATCAGTTTTATCCTGCATAAAATAAAGTTTGTATTTAGCATCCATTATTATGTTAAATATTTTTTTTTGACATAGATGTGGATGTGATGACATACTCTCTCCATCAGAAGTCCGTTCGATAGATCGTCTCGACCCCTCATGGTGAGTGGCGATTGATCATTGAAAATAATCCTACAGCTGTACAAAATGTAATAATATTCACCCAAATTTAGTTTCATTTATCACAAGTCGTGTCTTAATTTCTAGGCAGTGAATAGCCCCCAGTTGTGTGTATATGTTTAGAGAAGATTTGCATACTTATAGAGAGACTGTAGCTCAATTTTATGAGCGGATTTGAAAAAACAGATTATGTGAATTGTCCTGTTGCGCTACAGTAGTGCCACCTACAACGGAGATACGAATGTAAGAGCGCGAGGTGTAAACATACAGAAATAAATGCGTATCCGTCTCTTTCTTTAATTTTTCAACATTTAATAAACTATTTTTCTTCTTAAAATGAATTTCATCCTTCATAACATACCGATGCCAACCTCCACAAGATTATATGCTATACCAACGCGAATTTATATTATTGAGATATTTTTTGCTCAGAAAATTGTTCATCACAGCATAAGTAAAAGTTTTTAGTTTTGCTATAATTTTTTTTGTAAGCATATTCATCATATATTTTTTTAAAATACATTTGTCCTGGCTTATATGGAAAGTTTTTCTTATAATAAGTAATAAATAAATATTTATTATAAATTATAAAGATGCTGTTGGAAATTCCGATTAATGACTTTCTGAAAACGTTGATGGCATTAGATTAATGTTGTTTCTCTTACCATTCTTATTCATTACATGCATGAGTGGCCACGGTAGCTTAGTGGTCATGGTTTCAGACTCGTGGCCGGCGATTTTCGTTGAATCGCGTGTTCGAGCCTTGGCCACTAAAGACCTGCAGCGTAGACGGGATTGATGCCCTTAAAATATATCGGGGCTCAAATTCCTCTCATTGGCGTGGAAGTTAGGAGAGGGGGTGCCAGCTCAGGTGTAGTCCTCGTCACTTGACCGAGGCTCAAAATTACTAGGTTCGTCCTCAATAGCCCTCGTGTCCTTTCTTAGTATGACGTTTATAAACAATCCCCATCACATATTCTTCACATTTAAATACACTTTTTGTATTTCAGACGATAAATTTAAAAAAAAAAGTCGCAAACCTATTAATTTATGAAAATGGCCACGGTAGCCTAGTAGTCATGCTCGTGGACTCACGCCTGGAAGTTTTCGTTGAGTCACGGGTTTGAGTCCTGGTGCTGCTAAAGACCCGCCGTGAAGCCGGGGTTGATGCACGTTAAGTCTGTTTGGGCTCAAAGTCCTCCCGTTGGCGTGGTGTGGAAGTTAGGAGAGAGGTGCCAGCTCAGGTACCGTCTCTGTCACTTGTCCGAGGCTCAAATTGTGTGGTCCGCCACCACTAGCCCTCATGCGGAGTCCAGTAAGACGAAAATAAAATCAAACCAAACCAAAAACAAACTAATTTATAAAAAAAAAAAAAAAATACTATATTTCAAATTAGTTCGTTCTATATCAATGAAATATAGATACGGTAAATATAAACCATATTTTTATTGTTTTAGTAATTGTGTTACGAAAGAATTATACATTCCATGCAATTTTGGTTAATTGAGTTAAAAACCGGTAAATGAGTAGACGATCTATCTAATTTGGAGTTTAGAAATAATCTTTAAATGAAATAAACATATTGACTTTAAATAGTGATCTAAAAATTTCAATCCCAAAAATTAACTTTATCAATACATTTTAAGATTACGAAAAAGAAGTTAAATAAAGCCAGAAAATTATCAATCTAATGAGAGATAAAAAAAATATTCTAAGATGTACCGGCTTTTTAATAAATTGGAAATAACTTATTACAAACGAATACTTATTATTTTTTTGTGATTCTAGTTAAGGATATGTTTGGAACAACTGTAATCTAAAATACTTGTATCATGTTGTTGTAAATTTAGTAATTTTTTTTTTTTTATTTCAAGCAGTGATCTGCTTTTAAATTTCTTGTCCGTTTATTTTACATCTTGAAATATTGTTGTCCTGTCCATAGAGAACACTTTAGATTGTCTCAAAGGCCTGGATGATAGAAGCCGCCAGATCAAGTTCCTTTTGGCTGTAGAGACATTCTTGTGGGGATAAATAAATGAAATAAATGTGAAGCCTAAGTAAGAGGTTTAAAATGGTTGGGTAAATTATTGGACAATTATTAAACATACTCTGGTGTCTTTGAAATATCTGGGCACTTTCTACAGTTGGCATAGGTTCTTGTGCTATCTAGGCGAGTTTCTATGTCTTTGTATCGATTTTTTCTGAGTTTTACCGCCTTATTCACCGTTAACTGGACCGGCAGTCAAATGAAATGCTTCCTGGGTTTTCCTTAAAGTCATTTCACCATTTTTGTTAAGACACTATTATATACCAGCGTGAAGATTTTAATGAGAATTTGCTTATATTTTATGATTGATAAGAGCCGTAGCAAATATTTCTTAAAGGAACTGTTACATTAATAACAGTTAAAAATGTTGAATAAAATTTAATTATAAGTTTTGTATCAATTTTTTCATTCATTTCAGCAAGTACAGTATTAAATCTTTTTTAACATTTTAATCTGGATTTTTTGATAAAGTGACTTGATCAAATGATGTCTTAGCTTTCAGCCCGGTCAAAATTTCCTAACTTGAACTTGACTAAGAGAATGAACCTGCAATGATGAGATGCACTTTAGGAAAACCCTCGGATGCATTTCCTTTGACTGACGGTCCAGTTAACGGTGAATATGGCGGTTACTATTGCGTATGTTATTAATCTGGAGAAGCTAAGATCGCGGTAATTGGGGGCTCTTCAGAGGTTGGCTGAAAGGTCTGCACTTAGCCACAGCGTCCGCATCAATAAGTGCAATGGTAGGAGAAATCTGTTACATATTTCTGCTACTTTAATTAACAATTCTATACATTTACTGCCGTCTATTTTGACATGTGAAGGAATCCATTCAAGGTCATAGGAGTTTCCTTTATTGTGATGTTGTTTAAGTAGATCACATATGGTGTGTCCCTCGGGGCTTACTTTCTTCAGGTACATACATGCATCACTAACCCAAATACCCTGGTGATTTTTTTTCTTTTACACAGGTTTTACTGTCTTTGCTAAATAAGGGTGATGCACCCCTTGGATAACATAGAGATTCGTTCTTTATTTTCTACCTTTTTTCTCGTCAACATATTGCGGCCCCCCCCCCCTTTTTTTTTTCAAATGTCTACATCACAGTTATCTCATTTGTTAGGCGCAGTATAGCTCTGTCTGTCTCTTGCGCCATTAAACATTCCCATCACTCCCACATATGGTGTGAGTGATGTTAGTTGCATCATTTTCAGTTGCCTTAAGAACAGATTTTGAGTCAGAAAAAATAACCGTTGAAGCTGGGTTATTCGAGAATTTATCTTCACTTACCTCGGGGACTCTTCGGTAATATGAATTGCACACAAGTGTGGTGAATGAATTCATATAGTAATATATAAGCAAAATGGAATTGAAAGGAAAGAAAAGTGAGGTAGATGATAAAGACAAGTTGATAGATGTGTTGTTTGAAGTGAATCATCGTAGTCAATCGATTGTATTGAAGTGACTCCTTGTTTGAGAGTATTATGAGTCGAATCTTCTGTAATCTGAAAGTGCTTGAAGCGGAATAAGTTATTGGGAAAGCTAAGACTTTATTGATTGAACGTAAAGTAGGATTAATTGAGTCAGGAGGGATTCGAGAAAGAGTGATCTTGCATATTCTTTGATTGATAATAATTTGCGTAGTCCTTCTCTTATGTCTCTCTAATTGGGGTCTGGGGCTTATTGACTATTTAATTAGACTTGAATATGACTGTAGAGTTTAGATAGTGAAGAAAGACCGTCACAACAAATTCTCTTGAAATATTAAAGCATTAAAATGTATACTTCATACAAGATATAGAGGATTATAAAGAACAAAATCACATATCACCGAAAAAAGAACAAGAATGAAAAAGAAATTTATTTTCAGAATAATCGAAGACGAGAATAATTCTTCATTGAAAAAAAAAATAATTAATGTTTTCAAGCAAACATATTTAGTAAAAAAAGAATTTATTTTTAGTAGGACACTGATAATCGAAAAATAGTTTCACTGCTAGCGGTATTCCCAAGTTAAAGACCGTATTGTCCAAGTTTTTATCAATCCTTTGTAAAGAATACGCGATAACGTCTCGCGGTAATTCTCCTGAGAAAGTCCATTTATTTGAAAGAATAAAAGAATTCCAAAACTATAATGAGAAATTTTTTACAACAAAGGCGACAAAGTGTGAAAATCAAATCTACTCTTTTGAATTCTGGAACAAATAGACAACCTTATGGGAATTTTTGATTAAATATCTCACATCTTGACTATATTTCTCTATAAATGCGTAATAATTACAAGGAATTTTATAAAAGTATTATAATGCATAGGTAAAAAATATTTATAATAATTACATTTTTTTAAATTATGATATTTGTAATAATTTTTACGAATTTTTCAGGAAAATATTAATATTTTCAAAAATATTGGAAACTATTTTCTATTATTAAGAGGAATATTAAATGGATTAAAATTTTGCAATTGGTTATCCTTCCATTTTCATTTTCTCTTAAATTCAATAAATTTAGCAATATATCTGTATACATATTATTTTTTGTATCATGTAAACATTCATACTTTTCATAATTTGTCATACATTTTGTACAATACTCTTTATATATTATATTTAGTTATATATGTAAAAGAATTCTGTGAAATATGTTATCAATGGAAATAAAAAAAAAGCAAAGTTAACTATTATATAGATATACATATATATTTATATATATGTATAATAGTTAACTTTGCTTTTTTTCATTGCTATATGTATGTGTGTGTATTTTATTCTCTTATAAATCTATATATATGAATAATTAAAAATTGGACATACAAACTCATGGTTGTAATGAGAAGATCTTTTTTCAGTTAAGAATGTTTATTCATTTTGATGAGAGAGAAAAGCAATAAATATTCGTTATTAAAATAGATAATACAAGAAGCGTAGATTCACCGCCTCGATTACAGCAGAAGAGCGAGAATTTTACTCCGTATCGAATTTATAAGACGGAATTTCTTTATATCATGTGACATTCATGTGGTATTAGATAAAGGGATTCTGAGGGATTTTCATGGAGACATACCGTCTGGTAGGGATTACTTCCTGCAGGTTTTCCGAAGCCTAAACATCGTGTGTGTATTATTTTATATGAAATTTGAATTATTGAATATAAAATCTGTGTGTGTTACTAGAAAAGTTCAATCTTACGTGAATTATTTTGTGTTAAAATGAATCAAGTATGTTATAAATGCCAAACTTTACAAAACACTCTTTTTTTCTAATATATGTTGACGCCAAGTTTATCTCCACATCTTGTATCAAAAAAATGCATCATAGCTGGATTTGATAGCTTACTTAGTTTTTTGTAAGAAGACGTATATTTATTGTAAGACATATTTTTTGTTATTTGTAAACTTTGTTGTTCATATTCCATTTTATTTTATTTTATGCAATTTATTTTATTTTATTTTTTTATGCGAACGATTATGAATACTTGTCCTTTTTTATTGTTATGTGTTTTGTAATTAATAAGTTTTTGTTTCACTCTTTGACAACAGTGAACAGTATTCCAAAGGTTTTATCAAGTAGCCATATATGAAAAAGACGTGTTAGATTTCTGTGAACGTAGAGAGATGATTACAGTTTGGAAACACTATCTCTTAAATTCTTAATTTTGAAAATGATCGCGCGTTACTAAAATTTATTCAGCTCCTTTTTCAGTTTCGTTGTATTAGTATGACACTCTTTTTTCGAATACATCAAAGTGAGTGCTTATTTTTTAAGAATGCTACTAATTACCTTTACTTTTTGCCCATTCGCAAACTGTTGCTTTTATTTATTGAATTCGGGATCATAATGTTAGTCCTACATAACTTTTCATTACACTTATGAAATCTGGACTATTGCATTTACATTTAATTGAAATAAATGTATCTAAAAGAGTGAAAAAGGGTAAGTTTATGAATTCTTATATACTTTTTTCTCCAATAAATTTAACTCTCTTCACGACAATTTTATTAATAATGCTATATACATATGCTCAAAATGTTTATTACTTCATTGATTAAATAGTTTTAAAACATTATATTTACCGCATTTTTAGAATAAAATTTTTTTTATGAAATTAAATGATAAATTTCTAACCTGAAAGGCTTAAACGTTTCTTTCAAAAGAAATTCTTCACTCATATAGACTTCTACTCAGAAAGATATGTACTGTGTTTACTGTGTTAGTAGTTGAAAGGTTCATTTGCATAATAGCTGTAAATAATTGCTAACTTTATGAAGGTTTTGAAATGTGATATTTTATTTATATTATTCTTGAAGTAATTGAGATTAACACCTAAGACTAGAGAGGAATCTCTAGACATGAGAAATTATATAATCGAACTCCATTAAAATGGAAAATCATGAAGAGAAAATGGAAAAGCGATTCAAGCACCATTTACAACTGTTGAACACATTTTAAGAAAGTGTAAATAAATTATATACACTGAAAAATAAACTTTTTTCAGTAAAAATTTAATTTGGAGTAAAAATTAAGCTGCTTTAAAATCTAAAACATATACTCCCAACTCTCAAACACGGTGAGGAAATATTATAATTTGGAGGTGTATGGATTCTAATGGAGAAGTAAATTTGGTTTCATTGACCTACAATGACAGTTTTAACATTTATTGATGTATCGTGGCATAAATTATTAAGCAGTGCTTGGAAATCAGGCTTGAAGCGTGCTTTTCACTTACGCTTAGATAATTATCAAGATAATTATCCAAAGCATATTCTTATTGCCGCCAATATATGGTTGTTTTGCAATGCTCGAGGTGACTGGTAATTTCGCCATGGTCACCAGACCTAAATCTAACAGAAAATTTACGGATGCTATTGGATGCATAAATTGGAAAAACACATATCACAATTTAAAAAAAATTAAGGCAGCTCCCATTGAAGATTGGAATAACATAGACCTAACCGTAACAAAAAAGTTTGTGGAATTTATGTCACAGCGTGTCGAAGCAGCTATTAAAGCTAAAAAAACTTCACACAAAGTAATAACTTGTAATAATTAAATGTTTCTTAATTAAAAATACAAATGAATTGTACAAATATTATTTGCATTATATTTTTTGTTTAAATGTTTTGTTAAAATATAAAAAAAATTATTACTGTCATTTTTATTTTTATTTTATGTTATTAAAAATGCATTTAATTTGAGTATGACATTTTTGTTTGCTTAAGTATTTTATTTGATTTTATTATAATTTAAGAAAATGAAGTTGTACGCATAATTATTTAGCTACCCGTATATCGAAGCGTTGAAATTTTTATCAAAGTGATGTTTTGAAAGGAAAACAATGCACACACACTAACAAAAGGATACAATATCAGAACGAATGTTTTTTTTTTTCCAAACTGTATATGTTAGTTACAATTCCACTTGTCGAAGCATATCTCGAGAGAACTGCTACGTACTGAATTTCCCCTTTATTTTCCCATACGCTACAATAAACAAATGGATAATTATTTTTACTTGACATGCAATGGCTTATTATTTCGGATTTTTCCATCCTTTTTCAATTATTTTCGTTCTTCATTCCAATTATTATGATTTCGAATATCAGATAGGGAACAAAGGAATTTTATCTTAATAAGCATTTTTTCTCAAACTTTATTTTTCCAAGCAAAAATTTCAAAAGATATCAGCAGTCAGATAGAAGGAATATAATTGAATACTGTATAATTAAGAATATAGCATTTTTGTCACTCGTATAACTCTTGTCAGAGTAAACATAAGTTATTTTGTTGTAACTCATAATAATCTTCTTTAAATTGTTTGGAGATCGTCGCAATCGTAAAATAAAGCGGCGTGAGAGCGTGCTTTCTTTCTGATAGCAATGATTTTTAAGTGCATTGAAAACGGGATTCTTATTTCTGGTAGGTGATCCTTTTGTAATCCTTTTATGCAAGAATACTGATTGTTTTATACTGTCCTTAAGATAGAGCAATGTAGTTTAAAGTTATAATTTTCTGTCATTTCTGAATTAAAATGATTACTTAAAGCGCCATTTTTATTTAAAAGAATATTTTATCATTTGTTTACTGTAATTAATTACTTAAATTCATTTTTCTTTACTCTTTAAAAAAAAATTGTAACTAATTTTATAGGAAAAAAACTGAAATAAATTCCAAATGATTAAAATGTTGGTTGAAAGCCATATTTAAGAGAAGGTGTATCAGGTATTACTCAAAGCCTTATTCACTTTTGTAGCTTCAGAACAATCAGGTAGACAAACTCATACATGACGAAGGAAGAGTTATTGTTTATTAACATCGGACTGAGAAGCATCACGAAGGTATATTAGCAGAATGCCTTGGGGGAAAGAGCTTTCCTAAAGGGTTAAGAGCTACAAACCGGCCTTCCAGGAGACAATCACCCCCGCACTCAGCATTTATTGGCAAAAATATTTTTTTTTACAGTTTTTAACGACAATAAAGGGTAAGAAATACAAGTTCATGTTTGAGAAAAGAGCTAAATATTCTACATAATTTTGAAACTTAAAATAAAATAAAATTTGACAATGTGTTTACAGAGTGTGATGTCATAGTTCTATTACTTCTATTTTTTTTCCTTGTTTTTGGAATGCTTATCAATCTGTATTCTATTGACGTCAGGATTTCCTTCTAACAACGGATGCTGAAACTATGAATTCTGCCCATAGTCAATCTACTGGCTACAGCTTTGGTATAAGTCATGCACACAAAAAGGGATATTGAAATAAAAAGAAATGAACCTCATAATTTTGAGCCTCAATCAAATGAAGAGAACAACACCTGAGCTGGCACCTCTCTTTCCAAACTTCCACATCATGCCAATAGGGAGGACTTTAAGCCTCGGCAGATTTAAAATACATCCGCCCCAGATACGTGGCGGGTCTTTAGTGGCATCAGGAGTCGAACCCACGATTTGACGAAAACCGCCGACTGCGAATACGAAGCCACAAAAAAAAGTAAGAACTAAAAGAATTATTCTTATTTGCTAAATGGTTTCACAGACTTTCAACTCCAGTTTTTATTTAGCACAGTCAGTTAAAAAACAACAAATTTAAAGAATATTACAAAAAGCAAAATGTTTCAATTTACTGAATATCCATTTCTTGCAGGAAAAATAATTGTATTACAATGTAACACTATTCACATAGAACAAAATGAATGACTAATTTTACATCAAAAATTAATTTTAACTTTTTTAAATTTCAGATGCATGAAATAAACTAATTAAATTCAATTTTTCTTCACTTTACATACCTCACCTTTAAGATTTCCCAAAATCTTTAAGATAATTAACAAAACATTAAGAATTTGGTTTCTCTTTAATATCTAGACTCTCCAGCTCTACGCTTTTCTACCGCTACAGGCTCTTCAAGTCCTTTTAAACAATGTTACTTAGATAATTAAAAGGGTTATGTGTAAACAAATCCCGCAAAAGATGTGCTAATTCCTTGCATGTTTAATTGAACTCGATTTAGTATGATTTAAACAGATAAAACTCTTTATTCTCAAAGGTAAATCTAAGAATAAAGGAAATGATTCGAGAATCTGACAAATTCATTTCCTCTTCCATTTCCTACCATCTTGACAATGACCACAATCTGCAACGCGCAAATGAACGAAAATAATTAAACAACGATCCGCGCGATCGGAAAATTACAATTCAAAACCGAAATGAGATTTAAAGCATCATTATTACAGAAACCCAAATTAAATCCTTTCCCCAATTATTCGAAGCCACCGGACAGGTGAATAATTACAATGTCTTTACTTCCAATTTGCCTACTTATTTGGCAAAGAATTCCTTTCATGCCAGTCTGGAGAAGATATATCTCCTACCAAATAGACTATGAGATTGGCAAATGTGAATGGAATAGTTAGAAGAAGATAGAGGGAATTAAATGAACCGGAAACAAAACTAGGTTTTATTCCAGCCAGTGAAAGGCTGTCTGCAAGGGGACCAGAATTAAATCTCGTATTTTCATTCCTTGTCGGAAGTTGCCCATTGGCATGTCTCATTTGCAACACATGCAACAATGAACTCACGAGACAGACAATCAATTCTTTCTCGGTTCGGAGCATTTCGAATCGAGGCAGAAGACGTGTTTGTTATGGGTACAATAAATTCTCTTTTTAGGTAATATTGAGGTGCTTTGTTCAGTTTTCTGCATTTTGCTGATTAAAGTAGTTTTTTTTTAACTGTGTACCTCTGTTATTTTTCTTATTTTGGCGAAGACTTTATTTAACTTTCCTACTCTATTGAAAACAAGTTGGTTTTACTTATATGCATCTGATAAGCCAAGTTTGAATTATATTTATTCTAGGCCACACCTCAAATATTTTTATATAGCTTTACTTCATATATTTTTGAGCTTATTGATAGAAATAACACATTTAATATTTTTATTTTGTTACTCAACGGATCCTAGATAGCACATTTTATACATAATTATAAATTAAATTTAATTTTGTTTTAATCATAACTGTAGTGCCCGAGGATCTTTTCAGGGATTTTAACATTCATTACGAACAATTTGTTGATATCTCGTGTTTCGTTTGTAGTGTATTCATCCAACGAATATTAATTTTGTTTTTCAGTAAAAATTTTATAATTTAGATAACTTATTGATCATACATTTTCATACAAATTAACAGTTTGATACAATATGAAGCAATAAATTTTAAAAATTGTTTTTTTTTTAATTTTTAACATTTGTTTCTCATTAGTCAAGTTAATTAATATTTTTAAAAGGTATCAATTATTTAGAATACGGACTTAAAGTACATGAAAACACAGTTGCTACGATGAATGACTTATAGCTTATGGTTTAAGATGGCATTTTAAGTTAACAGAAACTCATAATAATGATTTCTTCAGAGTTATAGAATTTTAAATGATTTCCCTCTCTCAGTTTGTATTTCAATACATCAATACATATAAAATTCTATTTTTTTCATAAATATTTTCTGATGACTACAAGCTTCTGCCTATGTGTTATGTGAAAATCATGTAACATAATTAGGGATACATTTTGCTAAAAATGAATACTTTTTTTAAAAAAAATTATAATGTATAGGATACCGAGACTTTGACTCAATTTTAGCGTACGTATCAAGTTAAATAAAAACTATCCGTAAAGTTGTATTAAACATTATTGAAAAATTCACTTAAACTTAACTCTTTAAAAACGCTTTAAGATTAAGTTTTTCAAATTGTATATAAAAAAAAATGTTCAGATTTTCATTTAAAATCAGTTTTTTTTATATGCAAATACACTATATGACACGCAAAAACAATTTTTAAATATGTAAATAGAGAAAAATGTTCAAAGGGTATCGAGATTCGATTAGCCATATTCAGAGTAGAAAGTTCTCGTGAAAATGGATGTTGAGATGTGTGTACTAAAGCAATTGCTTAAGATATGTGTTTGGAAAAAACCTAAGGGATCACACACACATTATCGCTTAGAATGAAAGTCAAATAAAGACTACAGAATTAAATCGCAACTTGAGAATGAATTTTATTATCTGAGAACGGAAATTAGTTCTAAGAGCTTTAACTGGAATAATAAAAATATTAGAATTAAAGATTAACATAAACTGACAATAATTGAAGACAATAGGATGCAAAGCAGGACAACGGGAAGAAGAAAATCTATCTTTAATTTACAGCTTTGCTAGAGGTATATATACACGTAGATGTATTTCGCTTCAGTTCATGCACACTTTTGATAGGATGCGGAAAGTAAATGAATACAGATTTATGGCGCAAAAGCCAATTCTTGCTCTTGCGCCAATGCCAGAAATTGAGTATCGCTACGTTACACACACACACGTGTGTGTGATGGTAACGGCATCTCCAATTTTATTAAATCTTTTCGGGGCCCAAAGTCCTCTCGTTGGTGTGGTGTGGATATTAGGAGAGGGGGTGCTAGCTCAGGTGTCGTCCTCGTCACTTGACCGTGGTTCAAAATTACGAGGTCCGTCGACAATAGCCCTCGTGTTGCTTCTAGTGCGACGTTAATAAAAACTAAACTAAACTAATCTCCAATTTTAATCTGATTCTATTCTGATGTCGTATTGACGCAATCGATTTAGAAAGAATTTATCTCATAAAGAAGTACTTTATTACTACAAATAGGGCATATTTTATGGTGACGAGACTTCACCGAAGAGAGCAGAACAACTCGATTAGCATGGCAAGAGTGAAGCGAAGGAAAACAGATTGTTCTGGTTTTTACTACCTGAGACTTGGGAAAGGGTACCCACTTCAGTTGACTTGGCAAAGCGAAGGCAACAGCTGCAGTTAACAAGCGTGCAATTGGTTAGTAGATTTATTTCAGTGAAAAAGTAAAAGCATGTTAAAATGTGGAAAAAAAAGTAATTGTTCAGGTCATCACACACACGCATACATTGTACTCTGCTGGGGAAAATAATGATGTTCGCATGCATATGTTGAAGACGATTTCTTGTTAATTTATTAATAGTGATGTTTGTTTTTCTCCTTTTTGTTTCCTCCAATATAATATACAATCAAACTTTGCACTGTTATATACATGCTCGCATTTATTAAAAGTAAAATTTAAATTTTTTTTATTCCCACCACCCAAAGAATATAAGGAATTGTGTATCCCTTATATTATTTTTAGTAATGCGCATTATCTTACACAAACTGATTAAAACAGGATTGAGTATACTCCTTTAAAAACCCGCAGGAGCTAATACTACTGCATATATAATATAAATTCTAGTATCTATGTTATATTATTTAAAATTACTTAAGTTAAAATTCTATATTGGCGTATGGGAAAATACAATTGACAAACGGTGAGAGCCTTCTCTACAAAGGCGATTCAAAAAATACCTGTTGCTGGAATTGGACTTGGAGTATTATAAATGGGACATAAGAATAGGATAAGTCACTATAGGATTATCTACAGATTATTTTTCCTTTTTCAAAGAAGTCCATGAGTTCGATACTCTTCACATCCCAATCACCACCGTAATTCCTCTGTTGAATGAGACTCCTCTTCGCCATTTTTGGAACACATTTATTTGAATCAAAACATTGCTTTCACTGTTGCTGAGTTTCAGAGGTATTTTGATGAATCAAGATAACATTGATAGAGATAGTTCGAAATAAAATGACAATTCAACGTGGTATTAATAAATACGAATCTAACTAATCAGCGTCGATTTGCTTTTGTCACCGTTTAACAGATGGCAGCACACAATAATAAGGCCAACTTGTTTCGGCAACGCCCTGAGTCATCAAAAACATGCACTAGTACACATTTTACTCAAAATCTACATTATCCATAACGCTGATATTTTCCACATAAGAAAATAAGGTGATTTTCTATAGAGTGAACATATTTGTTTGTAAGAAATAAAAATTAGTTTAGGTGCAGCGCAATGCTTACGTAAAAATTAAGGGTAGTTTGAATCATAAAATTTAAATTTTAAAATAATAATTTTTCATTAAACTAAATTTTTTAATTATAATTAAGTTCAACGCATAAAATGTTATGTTTATAAGTGCTGTACAAATTTTCAAAGTTATAAGTGCAGCATATTAATTGCTCATACGCAATTATTCATGCTTATAATTCTGATTTTCTTTGTACAAACAGAAGCACAAATATACAAATATATCAATTTTAAAATATGAATTCCATTTCTTTTTTTTAAGGAAAATGAGGACTATTTTCGCTTGGCATAAAATAAGTTCATTTTTTCTTTGTTAGAATGAATCTTAATTATCTTAAACTCAAATTTCTTAAAAATGGTATTGTTTTGGTCCCAGCAACATTACTGCAGCTGTATTAGTTAACAAATAATATCGGGACCTGCCACTATTAAATTATTCCCCATATTCTTGTTCTGCAACCTCAAAATTAACAATACATTACATTTATATTCCATTGAAAGGTCTAAAAATATTTCAAATACTTATTTAAAGTACCACATGTATTGAGTGAATAAATCAATTTAATTAATCAGATAACTAACGTAAATGCTACTTGATTCTTTAAAATCCCATTTAAACCCTACAAATCATTATCGATAAATTTCTTGGGGCTCAGATTTCTCCAGAGATACATTCCAAAGCATTTCTAAGTCTATTGAAAATGTGATAAATGGATTAGATTAACTTTGTAAGAATGCTTCTCAAGGAATTCTAAGCGCTTTTCGGCAATTTATACATAGGAAATTGTTTATTGTAAATGGTTTCCATTTAAACTATTGCAAGTGTAGCATAGCTTTATCCATTGGAGACTAAATGTTGAAATCTTTCACATAAATTTATAACTATTCTGTACACGAAAGAAAATGAGCGTATCTATTTGTTCTCAAACGGGCTTTTCGCACGAATTCCTTACATCTTAAAGTATATTTTAACTATACATCGCAGCTGTGGATGTATCATAAATCTAGTGATAGGCAATTTTGTATCTCTGATTGAAAATGTTTCGCATAGTATACCAAAAGACAAAGTGTCGAAATAGAAAGTTTGCCTGTAAAGCCAATAGAAATAAATCGTTTGAAATTACATGCTTTTATTTATTACCTAGGTATCTTAATTATCATCATTAAGCTTTTATAAATTATGTATGACTTTACATTTGAAAAAAATTATTGTAATACATTTTGTCTATCTTTAAATAAAAGCTTGTTTTGAAGCTTTTTTTAAAAATTTATAATTATAAATAATTGACAATAATTTAATCTGAGATTGGGTTTCGAACACTTTTCCTCCAACACTAAAATCAAAAGTAAAATATTTTGCAAATAACGTTTCTATATACTTCAATTATAATTTTTCCTTTTTATAACTTTGGTATCAAACATAATTTTTTTTTTGTTTAAGTCAATAATAACTTTGCATTTATTAAATTTTTAAAATGTCCCTATTTTCCGTAATACTCGTATATATATATATATATATATATATATATATATAGCTATAGATATTTTAAATTTCTACATCCTCCGAATTCAGTTACGCAACCTGAGGTGAGATAGCGACCTGGATTTAGAGGAGCCTGATTTAAATAAGTGTCAGAGAAAGTAGTGATAATAGACGTGGGACAAGGGAAAGAAGTCAAAAATTGATTATGTAAGAGTTTCAAATTTTCTTATTGAAGAGTAAAACTCAACTCTGGTATCTGCAATCTAAACTCTGAACTGTTTTTTTTACTGAGAATAATTATATATAATCCTTTCACTCTACAAATTTTAATTATTTTTAAATTCCTACTATTAGTTCACACTCTCCATGTGTATATTTATATATCTTATTCAAAATTTCAATCGTTAATAAAATGCTTTTTATTCATGCACACAAGTTCAAATACATTTTTTAAAATTTGTAATGAATGACACTTGATGTTAAAACAGTTTTTCCAAATATTAATTCATTAATTAAATTTAATTGGGGAAAATGCAGTTTAGACCAACCACTTGGCGCGATTTCAAAAATTGTCAAACTTGGCGATTATTATTATTATTTTTTTTGGCTGAACGTTAAGTTCGCCTTGCAGACCAGGGTAGCCCCATTTGGCAAAATACAGTCAAATAATTCCTGTCACCAAGCTAAACTGCCTTCCAACCATTTAATTTACTAGATGAATTAAGAAACCAGCGAATGCTTCTACTACGTCATTTGTCTTGGAATGGCAAAGTTGGTAGAGCGTTGGCGTAAATCGTCATGCCTTCGGATCGAATCTCATCGAAGCATAAATTTTTTTTATTTGTTTTTCAAATAATTAATTTTAGTTTTATATGGAAGAAAAAAAGATAAAAGATAAAGATATAAGATTTTATATAAATGTTTAGTAGGATGTAAATTTAGGAATAAATACCGTCAGTGACGAAGAGAGTGGATCGCTGGAAAAAAATTTCTTTTGCCAATTAATATTTGTGATTCTGTCATACACATATGTATATACATATTTTCATTAATTGTTATTATTTAATAAAAAGTAACTAAAATAAAAATTTTATTTGTTGACCTAAATAGGAATTGACTTTAATTTTTTTTTTATATTATTTGTTTTAATATCTTAAGGTTTCCGTCTATCGGCAATTTTGGTTTAGTGAATGCAATGTTAATTCTACGGAATTTCGACTTCCGTCCTCAAAGCTTTATTATTTTATTTATTTAAATGCAATAAATTTATCTGAAAGAGCAAAAAATAATTAAAGTTTCTGTGGAATTAAATTTTCTCCTCGTTTTTGAAAATAATTTTGAATCTCTTTTTGATATCTGAAAAACTGACATACGAATAATATAAATGGGGGTAATTTTTTAAAAAAAAATCGGAGGAAAAATTTAATTTCACAGAAATGATTTGATTATTTTTCATTCTTTTGGACTCACGTTTTTGCTTTCAAATAGATAAAATATATGCATTATAGACTTGAGAATGGTAGAAGAAATTCCATAGGATAAACAGAATGTTCAGGAATTCAAAAAGGCGAGTTGACGAGAGGCTTATCAGACTTATGTCATTCACAGCATCATACTTTAAAATGTCAAAGCGCCACAAATATTACCAAACATGTTATTTTGTATAATATCTACAAAAACTTTCTAATTTATTTATAAAAAACAGTGGCAAAACCTACAACGCAAGAACTCTAATTATAAAAATTATCACATTTAACCTCCTCAGACCCAAGGTCAACTTTGAACCATAAATTTTAGACTAATTTGTATCAAGCAATTCTAAATACATGAAAAGGTACTGAAAAAAATGTTAAAAAAATTATTTTAATTTTTATTTTTGAGAAATTAAGTGTCTCCTGGAGGAGACACCGGGACAAAGAGACATCATCGTATTAATTTAAAATCCTCATTTAATTCTAATTTAATGAGTAATTCATAACAATTAGCATAGTGAGCATAATGTAAAATTTGAATCACAAAATATTCCTGTCCGAACTGTTTGCAGAAGAATCCTAATTTCCAAAATTTATCATTCGTTTTTTTTTCTCTCTCTCTTTATTTTATACTATTAAATAATTTCTCACTTTTAAGTTGTTTATTATCGAAAACTCGTGATTTCTAAAAACTGTTGTCTGTGAGTACGGGAATTCTAGTTTTTTCTGCCCAATACATTCGAATTCTGGGAAATTTTAAATTAGACATAATTACGGTGATCACTAATTATCTTTCATTTCATTTTCTGACAGAAACAGATTCTTTCCTGTATCCTTTAAATATCTAAATTTGGTGAATTCTGTTAGCAATTAAAGATTGTCATTCCGAGATGAAATATATGCCATAATTATGTTTAAAATCGAGTGATTTTGATAACAGTTGAACCAATGTCTCCTACACTGAAATAAAAGTGTTCTAAATCAGAAGTGGGAAGATTTGAGAAAAAAACCAATAATGCTATATACAAATATCAAGTTTAAGGAATTCAACAGTGTGTTTAATAATTTTTTTACAACACAAATAATAAAAATTATGAACACTTAGCGATGCGCAGGCGTGTAATTCTCTTTCTCTCGGAGAACACCATTTTCATTTAACCATAAATAAAAAACGAATGCAAAAGGTGATTCTTAAAAAATCATTTTTAAGAATCACCATCTATTAACAAGAAAATAAACTAATTCTGGGTACCAAGGAAGCCTTTTATTTAACTCTGTGGCATATTTTGAAAGTGTTTAGTGTGTCCTACAGATAACGCTGGAACTGTGTAGGTTAAATCATATTCCACTTGTGTCATTGATACTTCCAACTTATCATTACAGAAAATAAGATTTTGTTTTTATGTGTTTTAGAGCTGGATATAGTGTTGTATTGTATTTGAATACCTATTCCTGAGAGATGATTATTTATGTCAGCAATTTATACTTCTCGCTTAGAATGAAAAGTATATTGATTAAGAATTCTGCTTTCAATGCAGAACGTAAAATATTCTTTAAATGATACATGTTATTCGTTTTTATAACATTAATTAATTTTACTTATTGTTTTCGGTACTGAATGAGTTTTGTAAATGTAGTTTTTTAACATAATCGTAGACTTATTCAATAGAGAAACGGATATCTGTGCAATATTTCTTTTTCATAAAAAAAAAATTGTTTTATCGCATTCTGAGAAATGAACAACACGCCTAACAAGCAATTAAAGAGTAATTTATAAATGAGTGCAAATCTTTTTCACGTATCATTAATCTAGTACCTTATAAAATAAAATTTCTTACAACCCAATTAATAATATGAAATATTTAATTTTAACATAGTTATTGTATTTTGTAGATTAAATAAAATGAATGCATTCTTTTATTTCGACGTGTTAATGTGTGTAACAATAGAGAATGAAATATTTGTCAATTGCTTAAAATTATAAAGTATGAGTAAATGCATTACAGTTCGTTTCATTATTAAATGAGTTACTCAAGAGGATTTTTGAATATTTTGACAATACTCTATTGAATATTCGCCATTCTCTTATTTCGATGTGTAGGACGAAATTTGACTTTTGAGATTCAATGAAATACGAGTTTTGACTTAAACTAACAGCTCAACAATAACGCGTCTTTCTATTCTTGGAACACAAAGAGTCTATCATTTTTAAAACTTTAAGAGAAATGTTGGAAATATAAGTCTTTATCAATTTATGTTCATTAAAATTAGAGCAAGTATTTGTTCCATTGTAAAAATTCTGGCAAATGAATATGTATTTCGCTAAAATACTCTCTTTAAACTTTCATCTAAGACAAATATCATGTGACTCTTAATCCACTATTTGACTATAGGCTAGATGTTGTGTCTTATAAAGTATATTTAGCAACGAAAATTAATTGATTGATTAATCATTCAGATCGCAGTAAGAAGAAACACGATGGCTATTGGCAACAGATTTCATAATTCTAAGCCTCATTCAAGGGACTAGAGCTATATCTGAATTATCACCACCCTTGAGACACCCTAGTGATCTTTTTCTCTCCCATGGGGTCTACTATCTTTGGTAAACACGGGTGACGCACTCACGGCATACGCTAGCGATCTTTCCCTATTTTAGACCCTCCTTCTTGTCAACCAATTTTAGTCTTTTTTGTTTTAAATTTGTTCACGTCTAGACCAAAGCTAAATCTTGTTTGGTGCAGCATAGCCATATCTGGCTCTTGCGCCAATAAATCTAACTCCATCCACAACACAACAACGTGAAGACCTTAAGGGCGACAGAATCAACGTACATCAACCTCTATACACAACCTCTTCCAGTCTTTAGTGGCATCAGAACCCGACGGAAATAACAATTATTACCATTCTGTTGCCTACAGGATTCACTTCACACAGCCTTTTTTAAGGAACATTTTTAAGGAATTGACCGGGCGTACAGTCTCCGATATTTGCGTGCATTTAATGCTTTATTATTATTTTAATAAGAGATTTTACCAAAATATTCAAAAAATATATACGTGTTAAAATGTTCACTAATGCTTATTATTTCGAACTTTTTCGTGGCGGCGGTTGCTTAGTGGTCAAGCAAACAGATTCGCGGTCGGTGTCGTTTCTGTCGAGTTGTGGATTCGAGCTCTTATACCACCAAATACCAACTGTGTAGTTGAAGTTGGAACATGTTTAATATATCAAGGCTCTGAGTCCTCCTAGTGGTGTGGTGTAGAAGTCAGGAGAGGGAGGTGCCGACTAAGGTGTCATCCTCGTCTCTTCAGCGAGGTTCAAAATGATGAGGTCCGTCGCCAATAGTCCTCGTGTTGCTTCTGGTGCGACGTTAATAAAACCAATCAATCAATTGAAACTTTTCACACAAATAATACCCCACATGAATAAAAAATTTTTAATCAATATAGTTAAAAAATGCTCAAATTTATATAATAACAACAATGCTATAAATGTAGACACAAAACTTGGTAAATCTACGACCGGTATTTTCAAAAAAATATTCCGCAAACTTGATTATTTTTAACATCAAGGAGATAGAGAAAGTATTATGTGAAGTAAGGAAACCAAACCCTATATAGAATTATATTCCTCAGGAAATATCTTCAATCAACAGGGAAGGAAATAATGAAATGGAATGTCCATTTTAATATAATTTAAGACTTTAATAACAACAAATAGCAGAATTCGTTAATTTAACTTGAGTTTATGGTAATAATGGCGTAATAATATTTTGTTGTTTAAATAAGGTCATTTCTACGAATTTTAATTTATGAAAGGCATTATTCCAAGTCCTATATTAGGAAAATTCAATTTTGATTAATGGTAGAAATTGAATATTCTAATATTAAGGGTAAAACTTGGAAACAATTAATACTATCTGACTTGTTCAATTAAACTGTTATAGAAGGCAATATATTTACAGCTTATAATTAGAATATTTAAGCATAAGAGAAACTGGATCCTTGTTGGGGTTTGATTACATATTATTGTAATATTTTAAGAAATACGAACATAACAACATGGAATGGAAATGATTGGTTAGAAATGCTTGTGAACAAAAAATGTGGGAAGCAACATGTAACTTACTGCTGAAAGAAATATATTAAGTAATTATTAAATAAACTATAACATATTAAAATATTTTGAAAAAAATCATGGTTTTTGAATAAAAAAGATTTATAAAAAAATGTATAAGAATTACCTGATTAGCATACGAATGTTTTTGATATAACTTCTGCTTAGTGAAATAAATAAATGTAGTGAAAAACTGGAATTTAAATTTGAGAGTTTGACTTCGACAAAACATTACAACATGCATTTAAGATATTATAAATCAGTAGTTGTATATTTTAGGGGATACTGTTAAAAGGAAAAGAAATTGCGATTTAATTTGATATGTTAATGTCTCATCATATATAGAACTATGAATTGTTTAAGGATTTAACATGGAGATGAGGACGGTAACACTTCAGAAAATGTTTATTTTAGAAATTTTCACACATTCCTGATAATTTAGAATGGATACTCTGTGCAACATACAATATATTCCAAGTATTCTATTTGAGAATCGATAATTGTATTTGGAATCGAATCTAAGATCACCGGTTAATCGAAGTTCACATCTCCATCACAGATCATTGTTTCTTAGTGTTGCTTGTTTAACACATTGAAACAGCTATTGCAATTAAACTACAAGTAGGCGATTTTGGCATTTTTGGTGACTTTTAAAAAAGATCGTCAAATTATTTTAAGGGCGGCCAAAAGTATTGCACAAGGGTTAACCAAAAAAAAAATGTTTGCTAGAATAAAATTGTCTCGGAACAAAAAAAAATTGTCAAATATTTAAGCCAAAAAATGAGTATTCCTGCTAATGAAGCTTACATTTCTATTACTTGGTTTGTTTAACGTAGCTCTGGAACTTACACGATGACGGCTAAATGATATAAAGGGTGCAGTTTGGCAATTTTTGCCGACTTTTAATGGCGACGACGGTACGCCATTTTTATTGCTGCGTAGTTGGAGAAATCAACAAAAACAATTGCGTGTAACTCGTGATCTATCACGATAAATCAAATCAATACACCAATCAATGAAAGATTTCTCAGCTTTCCACTTGTCTGTAACATGCTGCCGTCTTTTGACTGAATAGTTAACAGAAGCACTAAGAAGAAGCTACCGCTACGCAATCAGTCCCATAGCCGTCAACGTATTAATGGTCTATGAATGCGCGGTCTTCTACCAGACGGTTGTGTAAGACGATGTGTTAAAATTTGTTAAAAAATGCTGACATCGTTACCGAAATCGAAAAATAGTTTATCAGAATAAAATATTTCACGAACAAAAACTCACCCTATACTTTTATTCAAGCCATTGATGAATAATGGTGCATGAACTGTGATTCTGGTTCGAATCACAGTTCGACTACAATCCACTGGCCGAGTATCATGTAACCATTATTATTAATCAAACCCAAGCTATTGGAATGAGTGAGTGAATATATGATCTGAAAGCGCCAAAACTAAATCTTCGCCAAATTATGTGTATATGTGGTCAAACTATGAGTATCTACGGTTAGAAGAAATAAAAAAGGAAAAAATTGTTTGCTGAGAATAAGGGTCGAAAATAGAGACATATAGACAGATCGCTAGTGTAACTATCACGAATGCGTGTTATCTATATATTCCAAATTCTGTAAATCCCATGGGAGAGAAATAGACCACTAGGACATTTTGAGGTCATGATTTTTGTATTTACCTAAAGATGGTGAGCTCTTAAATTTTCTTAGGTAATTGGTAAGAAAAATTTATTAATGTAAATATTCAACAGTAACCATATACATTTTTTAAAACGTTTTTATGCATTTCACTTGTTGTGTGTGTGTGTGTATCAGTGTATCATCAACTTTTCAATCGTTACTTTAACCAACTTCCCATCAAGCTAGAGCTCTGAAACTTTGGGAATCGTTCTTATTAACCTAACAATGCAATATTTAGACATTTGTGACAAGTTTTAGCTAATGTTTCAATAATTTTTCTAATAGATTTTGCCACCATATAAAAACGTTGATTTTTATCTCGAATTTTTTTATGTTATCTGTATTGCGAAAGTTGATTAGAAATATAAGAGTTGCTTATACTATTAAAATGAATCATAAAATACATATACTTCGTTATCTTATAAATTCAAAGGAAAAAACAGATCTCAACAAACCAAAAGTTGTTTTCATAATCAAACTGCATCATTAAATAAATGCGTAAAGAGTTTTTTCCATTGAATTTTTATCATCAACTAAATCTCACCGAACCAAGAGTTGTTTACACTATTAAATTTCGCCTTAGAATAAGTATGTAAAAATTTTCGTCCACTGAATTCTTATGCATTCACAGATCGCACCGAAGCAAAGTAAATAATTAAATGCCTTAAATTTATTTTCATTTATCTTCATTCTCGATGTCTTTTTTCCGAAATATTATTAAAGTGTGCTTTTGAAAGAAAATTTGCATATACATTGACGTTTAATTCTTTCCTTAATCAAAATAAACTATCTCTCTGATACTGATAAAAAGAAATTGTTACGCTAGATATAAAGGTGACAGAATCAGTAAACTGGTTTTAATTTAAAACTTTACTAGAAATGGTACGAAAACTGCCAGAAATATCAATAATAAAAAACGATTCTTAAAAAAAATGAGGCAAAATCATTTTAAAATAATTATCAAATAAATGTTCATATTCAAGATGCTTTTAAATACATTTAACAAAATGTTTGCATTGAAATTTTGATTTTGTATAAAATACAATAATTATATTTGCTACTCGCTGTAACAGTTTTATACACTTACTATTATATAATTATAGTTATTTTTGTATATCTTTAATTTATTTTGGTTTCTGTTTTCAGTAAAATTAAGATAACAGTTATAGTTTTGCTTGCGATTTTAAAGCAATAAATTTTAAGGAAGAAAATTGCATTCCCTCACAAATTAAATTTGGTATAAAATCTGTCACTATTTATCCACGTTTCAAAAAACTAAATAAAGATAACTCTAAAATAAAAAATCACTCAAAATAAAAAAAAAAATCAAAATCACAGGTTCTTGCAAATCGTATTAAAGTTAAAACATGTCTATATAGTAACTTATATAAATATTTGAATAATGTGAAATGTGAAATAATTATACAATTTTTATATAGCATTTTTCTCGTTCGAAGTTGTTAATAATGTTTTAACTATATATGTTTGTACTCGAAATTATATTAAAATTTATAAATTATGCATTAAATAAAAAACATAACTAAATAAAATATTCTCATAAGATTTCACACTTTATATAATGCTCATATTAGGTTAAATTATCGTCAAAATCGTCAAAAAATACGGACTTTAACATTCAAACTTTTTTCATTTTTACTGCAAAAGCAAAGGAACTGTTCAAAATGATGCATTTTAATTTCTTACTTAAATATTATTAATTCAATCATGAATAAATCATATATTAGTTGGCATATTTAAGTAAAATTATAAATTTTACAAAATAGAATATAAAAATAAGATTAAATTCTCGCAAAATCATGTATAATTTTAAAACAAACACTTTTTAGTATTTGTAAATATCCAAGTCAATATTACATTTCAAACTATTCCTTTGCTACTGTTCATAACTATTTTAAAAACGCATTCGTTTATACAGAAATGAACTTTTGATTTTACTTCTCACTGCAATGCTGTCATCGAAAAGAAATGCTCTTTATTTCTTTTTATTGGGTTTTCTTCAATTCTCATTGTATGTTTGGGTCAAAACTTGAAAAGCTTTTATCTCACATTTTAAAGCGTTCAACTGAGTTGAATTTTTCTATACACGATTATTTTGGATGACAATACGATAATTTAATTATAATTTATAAAAATTAATTGACATAAACTAATTATTTGAAGAATTAAATTTTACGTCAAGTTTCTTCTCCAAGTCGCCAAATGGTCGCCAAATCCATCACCAAGGTGAAGGGGTAATTTCTTAAACTCTCTTTTGTTTAACATTATAGTGCTTAAAATTAATGAAAAATAAATTTTTTATGGGTTTTCTTCTACCCACATTGTAACTATACCCGAGTCAAAACGCTAAAAGCTTTTTTCTCACATTTTAAAGCGCTCAGTTGAGCTGAAATTTTCTATACACGATTGTTTTGGATGACAATACAATAATTTAATTATAAGCAATAAAATTAATTGATTAAAACTAATTATTTAAATTATTAGATTTTACTCATCATTCCAATTGCTTATAACATCAACGTTCTCTTTCGCTTTTAAGGTTTAAGATATAAAAATTATGTACGCAAAGTTTAAAGTTTGAAAGAAAACCCATACTTAAAAAACTGGTTTTTTATAGGTGTTATTCAATATAATGTATACCATAACATGATCAAACTAAATTCATTGCTTAGATCCTTTATTTGAAGAACTGAAGAATTTTTTTTTGCAATTTTTTTTGTTATACTGATTTGGTTAATGAATGTCTCTGTCAGCATAATTTTCATATTTTATTAGCAACTTCTTTAATGTGCTTTCAGATATACTCTCATGCTTATAAGCATGTTTCATGATCATGTTTTGTTAGCTTTCCTCTTTGAAGTTCAATATGTAAAGTCTGTTCTAGAAAAATAAAAGCGGAATTAGTGATTACATAAGAAAATGACAAAGGTAATTTTCCTAATATTATCTGGAAACGTGTTTTTTATTAATTAGGTATCATATTCAGTTAAATTGGTGTCATTATTTCTGTGTTTTTAGCATCCATTACATCACCAATTGAATTTGTTATTTAATAAATTGAATTTTTTGTTGTTGTGTGATGTAATCCTATTACCGCCTCGTCTGTCATCCTAAATGCTACTCGAACCACAAATCGAAATTTCAACTTAAGTTCAAGCACAAGCAAAATAGCTAAAATAGTCAATTCTATTACAAAATACAGTTTTTAGTGATTATCTAATGAGAAAAATGTTCTCAATCCTTATCGTCTCTTTCCGCGAGCACTAACAACTTCTATAATATAGAAAGGAATACTCTTACCGGAATACGATGCGAGTAACTCCTACAAATTGTCACTCAACCCGATAATGTGTTTTGAGTACTAATCTCAACAAATCATGCAGATACGCAAGAAGACTCATACATATTTCCCTTTAGCACCCTTCCTATTACTGCAATCTTATAATCTCAATTCAATTCTCTGTCGCTTTTATACAAAATATTTATATCTATTCACCCCACTTCTAAAGTTTATTTAATTTGCAAAACCACGTTTCATTTGATTTCAAAGAAGTTAGAAACTTGAATATAATATCAGAAATAAATCCCAGATGTTAGTTAAGGTAAAATTTGCGAACAGCCCATGATACAGATGCGTAAGTAATTTTTACCAGCAAATGCGGGAAATGATAAGAATGCGACAATTCACTTGATTAGATAACAATGTCAACATAACTATTATTTCCTCTGGTTTATGCATAAACAAAATCAAATTGAGCATTTTGTTGAAACATTTTGACTATTTACACTTCTGTACAAGAACGAAAAAAAAACATTTTTTTTTTGAAATGTTGTGATGCCCCCATTACGGTATTTAGGGTCTGATTCATTGAAATTTACAAAGTAATCAGCCGATAAAGAGTCAGAAAGGCAAATTTTTAAACTGTTTTTATTCTATCTAAGAATTATCAAAATCAAATGTATGCATTACGAACATGGAGCTGCCAAGATTCGACCAAAGTCCAAGACCATTATTGAAAATTTTATATATCGCAATAATTGTACAACTTGGTAAGAGTGAGGTATAATACTCCAAAATTAGGTTCAAACCAAATATTTCAGCTATCCAACGAACTTTCTTGTACAAATACTGCGTGTACACTATAATCTCCCAAACCTTTTATTTCCTCTCAAAACTTTAACTTATTTAAACATGTCAAGCTCTTAACAATATATCTTCTCCTCTTCTATTCATTACACTTCAATAAAGGATGTGGTAAGAAATAATTGAGATATCTGGATATAATTTACTCTAGATATGAATCAATCTTCACTGATATACTGGTGTAAATGACAACTATTAATGTCAATACGTTCGGTTTCGAGCAGCAGTAGATTGACGAAGCCTACAGCATGGAGAAGATAGAACTCAATCGGACGAGTTCTGTAAAGACGACCTTCAAAGAGTCAAGAAACGTTGCAATAAATGCATAAATTTGTATGGGATTATACACAGAAGTTTTAACAATAATGTATCAAAATTTAGTTTCTGTCTCGATTTGTATTTTAATAATAAAACTTTACGATACACCTCATATTTAGCAATGTTGATTTACATAAGTTGCGGTTTGTTCGCAAGGTTAGGTACTCAAATCAAATGACGTCATAAAATACCCAACGCGTGGGTATCCTTTATAAAATCAGAAGAGAAAGACATAAGAGTGACTAACATCATAATATTGAGCCATGGTCAAGATACAAATACAACATTTAAGATCATGCTTTATTCTCCTAAATTATTTAAATTGTTATTATTAGCTCACGCTCTCTCTATATATACCTTGTTCAAATTTTCAATCGGTAATAAAATACTTTTTACTCATCCACTCAAGTTCAAATACATTTTTTTAATTAGTTTAATTAAGAAAATGTTTTAATTAG
The DNA here is from genome assembly GCA_019974015.1 of Nephila pilipes. NCBI lineage: Eukaryota > Metazoa > Arthropoda > Arachnida > Araneae > Nephilidae > Nephila > Nephila pilipes. The sequence continues at coordinate 7,609 of BMAW01015427.1, read as the reverse complement.
TTTAATTTAATTTAATTTTATATAGTAGTTTCAAATACATTTTTTTAAACTTGTAGTGGATGACACTTGAGGTTAGTACAGTTTTTTCAAATATTCATTCATTAATTGAATTTAATTGGTGAAAATACAGTTTAGCCCAACCACTCGGCGCAATTTCAAAAATTGCTACACTAGGCGATTTTTTTGGACTGAACGTGAAGTCCGCGAAGAGGACCAGGGTAGCCACATTTGGCAAAATACCGCCAAATAATTCCTGTCGCCAAGGGTGGTTGGACTAAACTGCATTCCAACCATTTAATTTACCGGATGAATTAAGAAACAATCCATTGCTTCTACTATGTCATTTGTCTTGCAGTGGCAAAGTTGGTAGCGCGTCGGCGCAGAATCTTCGGATCGAGTCTCATCGAAGCATAATTTTTATTATTCGATTTTCAAATAATTAATTTTAGTTTTATATGGGAGAAAAAAAAATTTCTCTTATGTAAGATATTGAGCAGGATATAAATTTAGGAATAAATACCGCCATTGAAGAAGCGTGTAGATCACTGGAAAAAAATTTATATTAATTGTAATTATTTAATAAAAAGTAACTAAAATAAAAATTTTCTTTGTTGACCTAAGTAGGAACTAACTTAATTTTTTTTTTACATTACTTGTTGTTTACAAAATTTTATTAGAGGTAGAACAAGCATTAAAAACTTTGACATATGCATGAGTAAATAAACTAATCAGTTTTTGCTACTTTATATTTCCCCTTTTCGTAATTTAATTTTTCATACTTTTAATAAATAATAATTTTTCATACTTTTAACAAATAATAATTTTTCAACTCATTATTATTACATATATGAATTGCTACATCCAATTTGTCCGAAAAGTGTAGAAACGATATTTTTATACTGTAAAACAACTATACGCAAAAATTAATATATTGAGTAAATATTTATTCTGCTATCATTTTAAAACAAATGCATCGCTATTTAAATTTATAATTGTATTTTATATAGTAGTTTCAAAAATAGAAACCTGATGTGTTAATATATGGTTTTTGAATAAAATGCCTCTCTGTTTTTCCCGTGGTTTCTTCGTATTGTAAAAACGGTAAATGATATTTTTGAAAGCAAAATCTAACGTATCGAATACACCACCTTGGAAACAAATGTTGGTATTATTCTCAGAATTTTACGTCAAAGAAATGCGAGAAGATAATGTAAATATTGTACGTAGATTGTATTCAATATATTTTGATATATTTCGTTATCGTGTTTCTGGATATCTAGAAATTCGTTGAATCGCGTGGCGAATGCTATAAATTTTTTTCCGAAAGTCTGAATTCCTTATGCAGATTTTCTATTTATTTTTCCGATTGTCGCTTTCAATTTACTTTTAATTTAACAAAACGTTGTTCTTGCATGTACTATAGAATGCATTGTTCTTTATAATCAAAGGGTAGAATCTTCAACAATATGACAAACGATTGCTTTTGAGTTTGACTGATGTATGTTTTCTATTTAATATATTCAATAAAATTCGTTCTAGACACGAGAGGTTAAAAACTCTTAAAACGATAAATATAACACATCCATCAATAACTCCCGAGACTAACCCAGAGATGGCGCTCGTAGTAAACCAGTAACCAGGTCTTTCTAGAGTACTAACCTTTGCTTGAAACGTGTCAAAAATTTAAGTCGATCGGACCAGAAACAGCTGAGTTATCGAGGTTGGAGTAAAGTCGTTTTGTAGTTTGTTTAAAAAATGGAAAAAACCGAGTTTCGTGTTCTGATAAAACATTGTTTTTTAATGGGTAAAAACACCGTGCAAGCGAAACAATGGATTGAAAAATGTTACCCGGACTCTTGTCCATCAAAAGCAACGATTTGTCGGTGGTTTTCCGAGTTTAAACGTGGTCGTACCGACACAAATGACGCGGAATGCTCGGGTAGACCTGTGGAAGCCGTTACACCGGAAAATGTGAGTGAAGTGGCAAAAATTATAATGAAAGATCGTAAAGTGAAGCTCCGTGAGATTGCTGAGATGACACAGATATCATATGGAAGTGTATTTACTGAAAAAGGTTTTTTGAAGTGAAGTGAAAAAGGTTTTTTCCAAGTGGGTGCCAAGCTTGCTTTCGATGGAACAAAAACAGCAACGAGTCGATGATTCAGAAAGCTGTTTATCGCTATTTACTTGCAACAAAAAAGATTTCTTGCAGGAAAAAAAAAAGATTTGGAAAAGCGTTGGAACGATTGTATCACCCTAAAAGGTGATTAACAAAAGGTGTTATGTTGATGAATAAAAAAAATTTTTGCAAAAAAAAAATGTTGTTTTCAATGTTAGACTCGGGAGTTATTGATTGATGTGTTTGGTTGTAATAGCTATACAGACAAAAAAAAATATTCGACATACATGAAGATATATTTTTTTTTAAATACAAAGTTAAAGATTGAGAACTGGGTACAAATTCGTGGGATTTTCCACCAAATCTTGCGTAAGAATCTGGCGATAATCATTTCTTTCCTGGTAGCCGGTAACCTAGTATTTTTGTTTACGCCGCCGACAATCCTTTACTTTCCTCCACTCACACCCTTTCCGTTTTTATCTATTTAGATTTAATGACATTAAATATATTAAAAATATTAAATATAATTTAATTAAAAAAAATTGGAAAAATTCAATGCAAAGTTTTGCAAAGAACAGATTTAGCCACCCAGGGCGCGCTTTATTTATAATTATTGTTAAATTATTGAATTAAATATAAGAATTAAAGTAAACGATGAAATATCGTGAAATAAACAACAGTAAACTTTCCCATATTAAAATTAAAGGAAATGATAAATTATTAAATTGAATATATTTAAGCTAAATGTAATTAAAATTAAAGCCAAAGATAAATTATTAAATTGGATATTAAAACAGCTACACGTAATTAACATTAAAGTAAACGATGAAAAAATCTAATTTACATATTAAAAAATCGAAAAGTGATCTGATACGCCAAAACGTCCACCTAAAACAATAGCCTCTTGAGTGGTTAATTAAATATTAATATTATTTCTCTCACTTGGCAATAACATGATATATAAAATTGATAAATAATAGTTGTGCTGGAAGAAAGCGGCCCTTACCGTAAAATTCTGAAGATGAACTCCTGAGAAAACAGAATTTGATTTCAAAATGATTCAAGTGCTTAAGGAATAAATATTAAAGAATAAAAGATACTTCCCTGTTATAGCTGCACCTGTCAAATTACGATTACGCCAAAATCATTGCCAAACTCGTAAAGTCTACTTTGCAACCTACCTTGGTGATATTACTTAGTTGTTTGGCGATTCATCATTGGGAGCCGCTATAATAGGGAAGTACCGAATAAAATTTTATTTTTAACCATACCAACAGAAAATGCAATATTTATGATTGTTTAATGTGGTCGTTTAAAAATGTTTTAAAAGTAAAACGCAGTTTCTTGACATTTAATTTGTCCTGGCAGATTATCTCTACCGATATAAGATATTATTATAAATAATAAATACATACCAAATATAATGAGCCGTACATCAATTTCTTATTAAATATGAAAAAACGCTTAAAGTTATTATCAGGAATAATTTTCTCATTTCTATCTGCAACATCATTCATATCCTTCAGTCGTACCTTTCCTTTCAGAAAAGCATCCTCTCATCACATTTCGGACATTTATAATTGTGCTGAATTAATACACCATACAATAAGCGGACCTACGAGGTGTGATTATTACATAACGAGATTGACCCTGCTACAGAAGAATAAATCTAGGTTTTCCTAAAATTAAAAATTAAATTTATGAGCCCGAAATTTACGTTAACATTTGCATCGAAATTCAATGAATAGAATATGTTTAAATATTTTTCAGATATATCCGTATATTATACAAAATATAATAATTTCTATAAGTTGTATTTATATTTCACTAAAAAATACTAGATTAATAGGAACGCTATTGTCATAAGCCCTTGCGTATGTATCATGTGTATGTAATACGAGAACAATTGCTCTCAGTAGTTGAAACTTTATAAAAAGTTTAGGTGTTTTCTAATGTGCCGCCGTCATCGCTTGACCATAGTTCAGTCCCTCGTCAATATTCCTTGTTTTTTGCTTGAGTGTGACGTAAATTAGCTATCAGCCAATCCCAATGTGTTTCAAGTGCTTTAAATCTGGCTCTCAGAAATTTTTTCCAAGTTAAAATCAAAATAAGAAATAATAAAAGCTTTCGGTCTCCTCATTAATATTTATTCCTTTATTATAGTACTAACATTTCGGCGTTGGTTGATTTTCCGAACTCGTGTAAGGGGAGAGAGTTGTTGACCCTGGAGGGACAGCGGAGTCTCGAAACCTGGACCATTGGATCTAAAGAAAAGCTGGCCGATCGCATTTTGCTGCGCCCTAACCAATTAGGTTAAGAGAGACGTTTCACTCAGGCTAGTTGATAAGGTGTTTTACTTCAGGCGTTGTTGTTGAAGAGAGTCGCTTTATTCTTGTGATTTGACCTCTTGGAGGTGGAGAGCTGTTGACCTTTTCCTGACAGCGGTGGTTTCGAACTCTGGTCTATTGGGTCTGAAGAAGGAAGATGATCTGTTACTTTTGTTCCGCCTTTATCAACCAGGCTAAGAAAGACGTCCCCCTCGGGTTAGTTATTAAGGTGTTTTAACTTCTGGTATTGTAGTTGAAGAGAGTCGCTGCAACATCAAGCCAGACTTTGATGCTTTGAATGAAATCTGGTTGCAATCGAAATCAGCATTCAGGATGTCCCGGGTCATACCTTATTTTCTTATTTTAAAATTTTCGTGATCTCATAAATCCTATGTCATGGGCTCTATCACGATTTACCCTTCAACTAACACTTTGGGAGCTTTTCATGATGCTGTTTGAATGGAAAATTTCTCCCATTAAATGAAACGCGACATATGTAGATTAGATTATAATTAGTGAAGTGTAATAAATAGAATTGAGGACATGCGTAACGTTACGAAATTTTCTGGGTGTGTGGGAATGAAATCAAGTCCAACTCGGAGATTAATGACAAATTACGCTTTATTCACAAATCTTTAGGATGACACTCAGGTAGCAGAGTTTGGTCAACAACAGCAATAGCAGAGAACTCGCCAAATCGCTAAAACGACTGCCAAATCCGTAGCCAAGATTGAAGGATCATTGTTTAAACTTCCCATGGCTGACTAACGACATATCTGAAAATGTTTCTTTTCCTTCACAAGAGAACCACTGCAGTGAAACACCATCTCATTTTCATAACACAATGTAAGCAGTGAAGCGTTTAGTCCTGAGTTGATTGCTTAATGCGTGAAAAAGATAATGAGCTGCAGTTATCAAACATCTGTATTAGGATTGTGTACAGTAAGGATCTTTAGGGTTGCCTCTAGATATGATCTACAAATTTTCAAGCACTCGAATCTGATTAGTTCGATAAAACAAAGATTAGTTTATTATTTTAAGTTAATGAGACGCATATATGGACTAACTGTAATAAATAAAGCAGGATATGGATTAAATGTTGATTATTCATAGATTTTGTGTTTAAAATAAAAAAAAGACGAATTACGAAAGAAAAATTACAAAAAAATCAATGATAATACAAAGAATTGAAAAAGTTACAAAATCAAATTAATAAAGTTATAAAAACAAATTAACGAAGTTACAATATAAATCGAACGCAATTTTACTGTGAATATGCCGGGAAAAATTTGAAGATCAGTTAAGTTTGAGAGTATGCAATTTGACTGTCAAGCATTTTCTTTCAAAAACACCGATTTCGAATAATTATTTACTAAATTTGAAATTTTTACATTATTTATGTAATAATTATAAACTAATAAATCATTTTATGACTATAATTTTCAAGCTAGTTTCTGTCATGAACATTGGTTATAATTAAAATGACATGATTGATTAGTTCAAATGTGAAATTTATATGCAACGCTCAAATCAAGTTTACTGCCATGTAAAATATCACTTGGATCTCCCTAAGTGGTATTGATTCAAATGTTACAGACTTAAAAATTTAACTATGAACAACTTGGTGTCTTAAATAAATATTTTCATTATTATGCGTTCAAAAATTTGTTTTGGACCACTCTCCATTTTAATAATTTAATACGTAAAAAGCGTCAATTTCCATTCCGTTAAATATTTCTTAAGCATTTCTATGTGAAAAGTTTTTAATATTCTTTCGAGTAAATTGGATCGCAATTAAAATATTTTTGAAAAATATTGTTAGGTATGAAAGGTGAAAGCACTGATTAAGCATTGCTTTTTTTTTTTTATCAAAACAAAATTTGTAAAAATTCCCTTCGAAAATAGATTTAATTTTTTAAAATATAAGTACTAATTCAGTGTGACATCTAACAGCTTATTTACTTATTAATTGAAAACAACATGAAAAATGTCTATTTGTGTTTTCTTGAAAAAATTATTAATATAATGGTACAGTATCAGTTTTCCAAAAGATCAAATAATGAATAGCAAAAAAAAAAAAAAAAAAAATGTAATGTAAATGAATTTGGAAAATCAGTAGCATCATCATTCTTATTCTTCTATTTTCAATTATTTAATGTAAACATGATTTAATTAATTAAAAATACCTCTTTATTAAAGTAAAGACGTATGGGGTAGTTACAGAATCAATAAAAATATTTTTAGCTATGTTGACAGACATCCATTCAGTTATTATTTGTATCCAATTAAATATCCGCATTATTTCTTGTAGCAAATATCTCATTTTATCAATGGAAACAATCCTTTTTAAAACTTAGCAATCAAAGAAAAAATAAGTAAGGCTTATTTACGAGAAAAAACAATTATAATTTTATTTTTTTGTCGAGTGTACTTTATAAAAGGAATTTAAGCCCTGATCTTCACAGTTAACTGAAGGATTTCTCTGCATTATCTTTAAAAAAATTAAAAGTAAAAAATAATTATAAAAAAATAAAAACTGTTTTTTTAGTTTCAAATAAAAATCTTCATCTAACAAGAGATTTAAGCTTCGTAAAATAAGATTACAAATTGTAGAAGAACGACTTTTTATTCCTTTAATAAAATGTTTATTATCCAGAACCCTCTCACAGTTCTAATTTTAGTAAATCTAGAAATAAAAAATTAATTCCTCGACGATATATAATACATACAGTAAGGATAACTCTCTTTGAGAAAAAAGATAATCATAGGTATATAACCATTCCTTCGTGACACTCATCATTTATAAATACATAAAAATATTTGATGACATGTGTACTGAAATCTGAGACTACGCAACTAAATGGACTATGACTAAAAATCTATTTTAGAGTACTTGGAAAATTTAATACTCACGTCTTTTAACGGCATTTGAACAATATACGGATTTTCTATCACAAAAGAAGTAACTGAAAATGTCGAAAAATACTTCTTTTTAAATTCCTACTATTAGTTCACACTCTCCCTATATATATATCTTGTTCAAATTTGCAATCGCTAATAAAATACTTTTTATTCATCCACTCAAGTTCAAATTCATTATTTTTAAACTTGTAGTCGATGACATTTGATATTAATACAGTTTTTTTCAAATATTAATTCATTT
>BMAW01015424.1:224932-262335 GCA_019974015.1 Nephila pilipes | reverse complement strand
TTGGTAGCTATTCAGTTGCTAAGGTATTAATGAACTAAATGGGTTATGCAATATTTGCATTTTCTTTGGTAATAAAATTGAAAGTGTTGTAGATATTCTAGATCAAAAAATAACAATCTATCAAGCAAACTAAGTTTAGTAAACTTACAGATGGAATTAAACATTGCCCTTTTTTTTATTGTAAAATAATAGATATATATAATTTTTCATATGATGAAGAAATTTTTATTAAATATTGCTCATTATAAACTTATCAAATATGCAATTTTTCCTAGATTTAGAAATCCTTTTTTTCTATTTTATTTGTACTGCACAAAATTCAGCCAACTGTCCAAAAAAAGAATTCAAGGATACTTAAGTTCTTTGATATTTCATTTAAAATAATTGATTAATGATATGACATTTGGTATGCATATATTATATTGCAATAATTGTAAATTAATATGCATTTCTAAGAAAAGAAATTCATTTATTGTTTCTTCTTGTTTAAATCCTAAAATTAGCAAATTCATTTGAATTTTTTTGTGCTTTGTGATTTAGTGAACCTAATTCCAATGTTGATAAGAATATTAATTAAATAATATTAATTATTAAAAGAAAAAAATGAACTGTAAAATTTTTTTGGGTAGAATGACATTGCCTGCTTATAACATTTCATGCTGTACCTTTTAATACTTTTTTAGCCACATGGCCAATTTTAAACTTTAAGCAAAATTGTAACGCTTTTGTAAAATTTACAGGTATAGAGCTGCCGATACCTTCACTGTTTGAGTAGATACTGTTTAGTACAAAATATTTGGAAGATAGCATTTGTTGCTTGGCCTTACTGTTCCAACTTAGTATAGAACTTTGTTACTTTATATAGCAAATGGCAAGAGACTTACCGTATTCGCTTCTTCTTTAGAATTTGGTTGAATTTTATTCATTTGTACCATTGCGCTTAGTACATTCTCTTTGGTAAGCAAATTACGTATATACCTTCAAACATTTGCTTTGTTTGCACAAAAAAAAATATTTGTATTTATGCAAGAATTAGCAAAGTAAACCGTAGTTTTAATATTTTATGACAAAAAAAAAAGCGCGCATAAAACTTTAGGTAGTTTCTAAGATATTAGTTTATTAAAGATAAATCTTAACATTTGGAGGAAAAAAATTAATGTACTCTAATTTGAATAAAGAGAAAGAATTTTAAAATTTTGATATCGTAAATGAGATAAATTCTAGAATGATCCACTTAACATTTTTTCATTACATGATAAATTATTCTCTGGTAAATAAAATATTGCTTGATCAAATTTCATCAGATAAAAACGTTTCACAGTGCTCTTTTGAAATTCTAACTGCAAGATGTCGAATTGTTTGAAGTTTCATTATCTGGGACAACAGACTAATTTTCAATACTTGTTTACAAATGAGATTATTATTATAAACCTATTTTCTTTTATTTTAAGTTTACTTTTTTTTTAAAAGCTATAAACAGAAAAAAAATAATGCCGTTAAGGCACTTTACCGTAGAGTTATATTTACTGCAAAATTACATCTTTAATTATCAGTTTTAATATTTTTGAAAGAAATTTATGAAAGATTCGATATTATACACTAAATCAGTTACATGAATAAGTTCAATACAATTAGGCAAAAAATTCAATATAGAATAAGTCATTCAGAAAGAATACGAAAATAATCTTCAGTAAATCCAGCAATAATAGCAGAAAGGAAAAAATTCGATATAAAAAACCAACGTTTTTATGTAATTGTAAAGACTATTAAAAGAAAAATTGTGAAATATTAGTTAAAACTGTTAGTTATTTTTAACTTTAAAATTTACTTAAAGACATTTGTGAGCATATTAAAATTCATAATACTCAAAATCAAAACATGCATTTGAAAGTTTGTAAAGTCATTCTCTTCAATAAAAAAATGGGAACCAAAATTCAGAAAAATTATTGTGATAAGACATGGTGCCAAAATGTGGAAACTTCTTTCTTGCGATGATTACTGACTAAAAATCAACCCTTACACTATAATGCATGTATAATTTTAGTCATAAACAATTCTTTATTTCATTTTGAGCAATCAGATTAAAATATGTGTTTGAAACATATTTTATTACAAGTGTGTCTCATTTAATATTTAAAATTATTAATACCAACCAATTAACTTTGAAATCGCCCAACTGATCTTTTTTAAAGCATTAATTTGTAAACAAAAAAAAAAATATCTCAATAATCAGATCCAGTCTTTTTATATGTTTATCAATTTGCCAAGATCTGCATAGTAAAATGCTAATTTGAAATGGATTCTTTTTTGATCTTTTATTATATTTTTATTTAGGATTAGCATTTATAAGACTTGATTATCTTTAAAATCCTAAAATAATTTATTAATAGGATGCATGAGGATATGTATATTAATAGATTAAATAGGTGTACTTACTTTTTTTTTTTGCCTTTTCTTTGTAATAAAATTGAAAATGTTAATAGATATTCTTTGTCAAAATAATGAGTACTAAAACTAAAACTAGTTCTTAACTGTTATAGATAGGGAATTAAACATTAATTGTATTTTTAATGCAGTATATATATATGTACGCTCCCCAACATTTTTTATGATAAAATATATAATTTTTTTTTATTAAATATAGTTCATTACAAACTTTTCGAAATATTTATTCTAAGATTGAAGAGATCTTAATATATTTTCTATTTTATTTGTGCATAAAAATCAACTAAAACTACTCAAGATTCACCCGATACTTGGTTCCTTGATATTGCATTTACGAAATAATAATTGATGATGTGTGATATGACATTTGATTTATATATTATACTGCAATAGAGATTGTTATTAAAACGCATTCTAAAAAAAAATTTAGTAATTTCTGCTTGCTTTCAATCCTGAAAATAATCAAATTCCTTTAGTTATTTTTTTTTTTTTTTTTTTTTTTTTTTTTTTTTGTACGCTGGCGCATGGTATTTGTGCCGTAACAGCGCGCAAACGTAAAGCGGCGCAGCACTTTGGCGCACGCTTTAAAATTGTTAGAATATATTTTTTAAAAATATTTTTTGAATGGTTCATTTTAATATGATAGAATAAAAAAAATACATAAAACACTTTCAACATTGAGGATATTAGTTTATTGGAATGATAAATCTTAACATTTGGAGAAAAAAATTAAATATGCTTAATTTATGAAAAGAAAAGAATTTTAAGAATTTTGATGCATTTAACATAGGATGAATTTAGATCCACTAACATTTTTTTTCATTCATATAGTAGAATTATTCTCTGCGTAATAAAATGTGTACCTAGCTTGAGAATCATATTTCATCAGACCAAAACCTTCATAATAGACTCTTTTGAAATCCTATCTGCCGGAGGTCAGATTCTTATTTGATCATTAAGAATTTCTGCATTTATTATAAGCGATATTTAACAACATCTTCACCTGGAAAGTTCATTATCTGGAACAACAGACTATTTTTCCAAAGCTGTTTACTAATGAGGATTATTTTGGTAAACCTATTTTATCTTGATATAAGTTACTTTTTTTAACGAAAAAAAAAAGAATGGAAAATAATGCTGCGTTAAGAAGCACTGTACAACAGAGTTATGTTACTCCCAAATACATCCGTTATTATTAATTGTAATATTTATTGAAAAAAATTATGTGAAAGATTCGATGTAATACACTAAATCAGTTATGAATAAGTTCAGTACAAATAATTTGATCATTCCGAAGAATACGAGAATAATCTTCAGTTATCCAATAATAACGAAGGAAAAAAAAATCAATTTCAATGTTAAGGGATAAAAATTATTTATTCCAGTACTTACGGTATTGAAAATGACACATTTTTTTTTTACAATTTTAATTACTTTAATTTCGATTCGCTAATTACTACACAACTTCAATGCACTTCTACAAATTGGTAAGTATTTCTTTAAACAAAAATTATTTCCGGTTCATTTAAAATATCAAACAAAACTTTCAGGTAAGCAGCAAGAAGATAGCTGGAGCGCGATTAAGCCGAACACACTTTTCTGAAAACAGGATCACGCAAGTTCTTACAAACTTCAATTTATTTTTTCTATTAGAATCAAATTACTTTAACCTAATTTCTATTTACTTTTATTACATAATTAATTTACTTCTTCAAATAGGTAAGCATTTTCTTAAAAATATTTTTCCAATGGTTCATTTTAATAGCAAGAAAATGGCTGGAGCGCAGTTTAGACAATAACGCTTTTCAGAAAACAAGACCGTTTGAAAAATGGTAAACATCCAGAAAAACAGTGTATTACTACGCAGAGAGTTTTCCCCTCCCCTCGGCAAGAGGATCGTCTTGCGCACGGTTGCTAGAAACTGGTTTCTCCCAAGGCCAAGCCTTGGCGATTCGCCTTTAACTAGAAATTAGGATTTGGCGGGGGAAAATCTTCAATTCTATAACTGAAGGATCCCCACTTACTCTATTGGCTTATTTGATTTAAATGATCACTTTCTCATACTTTCACATGTCCTTTCTAAAATTTTATTCATGCAATATCCTTTCGATGAGAATTCTGACTTAAGTTATTCGTAACATTGGCATCATATGCAAGCAAGGCGCTAGTTGTGGCGAGAGAATGACTTAACTTTGTAACCCTTTTTCTCTCTCTCTACACTGAAAGCTATTTTACTGTTTCTAGTGGTTTCGCTAAATTCTTCATAATAAACTTCATTTGTAGGGTTGAATAGAAGAAATAATTTAGCGATGGAAAGTGGAAAAAGCATCCCGAAAGATGCTCAGATTGTAGCTGAAATTTTAAAAGAATTAGGAATTGTAGATTACGAGGACAGAGTTTTAAATCATATGTTGGAATTCACTACTAGTAAGTAATATTTCTTATTTACAATTGCAGCATGTATAAAATATCATGTTGTGGTATAAACATTATATCAGCTAATATATTATGAGCAATACAGTTATAGAAAAATGATTTTTCATTTAAAATTTTATATGAATTTGAAAGTGTGCTCTGAATAATTTTGTCATTTAATATGAAATGCTCACTCATATATTTTAATAATAAAATATGGTTAGAATTCTGTATTTTATATTGACAAATAATTAAAATTAATAAATATTTCAAATGAAATTGAGCAGATTGTATGAAATATTTTTATTTTTTGCTTACAAAAATTAAAAATCTGATTTATACAACTGTCAACACAGTTGTTTGCATGATATAAATTTTTATAGATTATCAAAAATCCATCGGAATTTTGAAAAAAGTGTAGAGACCAAATATTTTGGGGGGTAAAAACCTGAGCATACTTTATGTTTACACATTTTATAAAACATCCAAAACCACATAAATTCAGGGCTAATTTAGAAGTGAAGCACTAATTTAAAATGAAAAGTATTTTAATTTGATATTTAAATATTATCTTTGTTTATCTTGACAAAAAAAAAACCCCTCTGAACTGCAATTAAATCCAAGGATGGATGGTTTTTTATACTTATTAATTTATTTTGCAAAATAGTTAACTGCTAGCGCTTTGTTTTTCTCATAATTTTGAAAAGAAGAAAAAAATCAAAATTTGGGTCTTTGTGCAGTTACGTAATATTAACTTATAAAAAAAATGCTCATTACTGAACACAATAGAGAATTTTAATTAAGAATGAAGCAATGATAGTTATGTAACATTAAAAATGTAAAAACGAATATTCAAAAAGAAGCATAGCTCAAGAAATCCAAAATTACATTTGTGGTTACCTTCAAATTCTTTAATAGCTTCCCAGGAGAATTAACAATTATTGAATGGTGAAAATATCTTCTAGTTATGCTTACAGAAAAAAATATCTGAGCCTCTGTGAAAATGTTATAAGTTATTGGTAGTTTACGTAGGAAATGCAAAATTCAAGTGGGTAGAATATTTCCAGAGCAATAAATTGAGAAAAACCATAGAAGTTTAATAAAAACAACAATATTAGTAATAAACAGAAGATGTACAATTTTTTTTCCAGATTTTTAGAGGGTATTTGTGCTTTCAAATATGTAATTCATATATTACTATTTTGATGTTTGTTACATATATTTCAACTGCTAAAATAATTGGTCACATCTCGAGAGAATGTGCATAGATTTAAACTTTTTCAATAAAGGGGGGGGGGGGAATATTCAATTAATTAAAGAAGATGTTTTAATTTTAGCAGCAGTACCTTCAATTAATTAAAAAAGCAGTTTTAAATAAGGTTAAGTTAAGTAAGCGAAAAAGTTAGCAGCGTTCCAATTTTGAAAAAGAAACCTATTTGCTTTTTTTGTGTTAGATGTATGCCTACATTTGCATTTAGTATTAAGTGGTGTCTAATTGACTTGAAAAATACTTATAAAAACAGATATTTGTCATCAATGTATTTTTGAAGATTTTTTTTTTTTTTTTCCATTAAACATTTATTATATTTTTACATAAATCTAATGATTAAGACAGTTAAATGTAATTTTTGAAATTTGAAAACATGTTTCAAGGCATGATTATCCTTTCCAATAAAGTCCTACTATTTGGTATTCTTATTTTGTGGGGAGAGAGGCATATTTCTTTAATGCTGGGAAGTGATTCTTGTTCATTCTTTTTGATAATTTTGCAAATTCTTGTCCAATTGACAGAATTTTCTGGAAAATTTTGAAGAGGTTAAAGTGAAATATTGGGTGCCTCTTAGCAGTTGTGATGAAAACAAGGTGACTTAGAAAATAGGTCACTAAAGTAGCACAATGTAAGTAGTGACTTCATAAAGACTTTACAAATGAAAAGTTAACCAAAATCTACGGTTTCAATCTGAGAAAAATTTTTTAAAGGAGAATGATAAGTTAATAATAATTTTAAGATAATTGCATTTATAAATTATTATAAGATAAAGTGAATTATTTAGAATGAACATAACTAATTATAATTAATTATAACTAGAACATAATTATTTATAATTACAAATTTATAAATATTTTTAAGTAAAAATTATTTCTATTAATTGTTATAAATAAATAACTGTAATTCATAAATATTATACTAATAATAATAATATGCAAGTAGAGCACATTATTTTCTTCAATAAAGAAGAATGCTATGAAAGAAGAATTTGACAAAATTGCATCTATCCTTTTTAACAATTTTTTGGTTGGTAGATAAACTTTCAACATAGAAGTCATCTTCTTTCAATATAGAAGATGTTAAACAGCTCACTGGAACACTGCTGGACTAAATTATTTTACGCCACATGAACTCGGCAAGTTACGAATCAAATTGATCTGCACACCTTCTTTGCCCAGCCCACATAGCGATTTTTTATGAATTTGTGTGAGCCCAATTTCTGGATCCTTGAAACAAACAAACACTGTGGTTGATTGCAAGATGAGTAAAGCCTTCATCATGCAAACAGTCTGAAATTATTGTTGTGTCTGGTTCTGTATTCCCTTTGAGTGATTGGAGTAGCGTCTCCTTCAATCTGTTGTCAACAATGTGAAAAAAACATTTATCCAAACCCCAAGCACCCATATTCCATGCACTCTTCTGTCACAATTGTACTTGCACTTCCCAAACATACTCGGTTGGAATGCAGTTTAGCTTAACCACCCTTGGTGACAGGAATTATTTGGCGTTATTTTGCCAAATGTGGCTACCCTGTTTTCACTGTGGTGGCTTTAGGCATGGCACCCTTTCGAATTTGCCATATGAATTCAGATTCTAGTTCACCAGCTATTTTTTTTTTATACATATACCTCTCTCTGATCATGTTCTGCCAAAAAATTGCGAAATTTGGCGATTTTTCAAATCTCACCTAGTGGTTATGCTAAACTGCATTTTCACCACATACTCTCATCTATTTCCACAATTACATTAAAACCCCAAGAATACTACTTTTAAACACACACATTTGTGCACACTTCTCGGCAAAGATGTATCCAATCTGTGACGCTTCTTCTTGATACTCCTATCTTCGGAGAAATTAAAACTTGGTTGGTCTTTCGTACCCACATCTTCGTCATCACCAAAATCTCAATTATGTTCAATTTACTTTCTTCAAACCAGCTGTTCTTTCTTGCAGATCTTTTACTATGATGTGCATTCATTCCTTTCTTTTGGCATTTCCAAATATAACTATTTTGTACTTTTTTTTTTCTCAACCAAATGCATGTCATTCTTGCAGACCAAACATTCCACCTTTTTCGCAATTAATCAATTATCCATTATTTTTCGCAACCAAATGCATGTCATTCTTCCAGACTAAACTTTCCACCTTTTTTGCAATTAATTATCCATTATTTTTTGCAATTAGCACATACATTTTGCCCTTTCTTTCTAAATCATTAAAAAAAGGTAATTGTATTTTTCCAACATCCTTAAATCAATGTTAACAACAATCTGCAAAACTATCAAACACTAATCCATGATCTAACAAAAATTGGTTAAAAAGAAATAAATATCTTATTCTAAAAATGTAGTTTGCTATTTCTTAAAAATTATGTGCCATTTTTGACGAATTGTAATCAAGATTACAGAATATATGACATATGCGAATTTTTGATCAAATTTAGAGTTAGCAGGGTTACCATAACCTGAATCACCACATATAAATCGTTATCATGCCCAAAAGTTGCCAATTGCCTATGGGCACCTGATACTTCACTTGAACATCTTTTGAAGAAAATGTAACAAAATGGATTTTGGAAAAATATCCCATATTGAGCTAAAGAAATCTGCAAAATACTCTAAATTTTTTATCACAAATGTGCAGTAAAGTGTGACAGAAAAGGTCCAATATGTGACATGTGTGAAAAGAAAATAATTTTCAGTTTTTGAGAAATTTTCTAAATTACTGATTTAAAGTACCAGCTAGACACTTCCTGCAGTATCTATACTGTCAAAGCTGTCACCATATACTGTGCCCTTCAGCTGGTTGAAAGTTCTAGTTCCCAAAAAATTGTCTTATGTACTGACACAATGAGTATCTTGGAAACATTTCAGTAGAAATCTGGACATTGATAGTCACTCTGGAGGGAAAGTGATATCACAGTGTGCATTTGTAAGCTATATAACAAAGGTTTTATAAAAAATTTCTGAATACCTAATCATGCAAGTGTTTTAGGCAATGAAAAGCATATTCAGCTGCACGGTCATCAATGAATTATCACCAGTTAGTTGTCATTTTTTTAAGACATCAGTTGTCTTATTTTGAAGTAAATTCACAAGGCAAGGCAGTAATCATGGAATCTGTTGACCCGCAACAAATTACCCTGTTAAGCACCTAATTGAAACAAGGTCTAATATTCCAATGTGAAGAGTTAATGTCCAGTTGACTAGCCTATGCATTGGACTCACTTGCTTTACTTATAAACATATTTTGTTTGGTATGAGTGCCTCTGAGTGTCCAGTGTATCATGATCATCGCCACATATTTTTTAATTTTTCTGTTTAAAACTTGTCTGACTCGGTGGATGTAATCCTCCCTCTTAACACCTCCACCATAATTTGTTTGCCTTTTTGTGTAGAATTAGATTTTTATGTCATATTTAAAATTTTAAGCCTTTTACAATGTTTTACAGTTATTTTTCTTCATATTGACTAATGAAAATATTACATATTTGGTTATCGTTTATGGTTGACAAGATAATATATAAGTACCATTTTTATTAAAAAAAAAAAAAAAAGCTCAACTTATTAATAAATTTTGAAAACAATAAATTAGGGAGGATTACATAATATTTTGAAATATATGTAATCCTCCCTAATTTCTTATAATAATATGAAATGTACTCTAATGTAACAAAAGAAAAATTTCTCGATTCAAATAGAATGGGAGAGGAGAAATTTTTGAGTATTTCTAATTTATAGTGAAAAAGTTATTTATTAAATTTTAATAAAACATTCACACATGCAACTTGAACTCCTGATTTGATTGTTTCTGTAAATTGAAATTTTCACTTTATTTAATATTGTAAACAGAAAAATTATTCATTTCATTAAGATTTCTGTGATTTATTATTTATTTGTCCTTTTTTTTTTTTTAGAGTATGTTAGCAATGTAATTGATAATGCTCAGTTATTTTCAAATCATACAAATAATAAAAAAACTATTGATGCTAATGATGTTGCACTTGCTATAAGCCATCAGCAGTCTAAAATTTTTATAAATCCACCTGATAAAGAGGTAAGTGAAATTATTCTTTTGTATGAAATTTATAACTGTTTTTATTATAATTAATAATTGAATTTTTTAAATATATAATTATATGCACTGCTTCTGTTTTCTTTTCGTTCTTTCTTTCTTTTTATTTTTTTGAAAGATATGTAATATTCTCTCTTTTTGATGTTTTCAGGGGCAATCAAGAAATGTAATTAAGCATAATTAATTTATAAGATAAATATTTAAAACATTTTGAAATGAATGTACGAAAAGTCAATGAATTAACATAACAAATCTTAAACATATAAAAGTGTTTTAAGATGCCAAGTCCTTGCCTGTATAATAGTGATTATCGTAAACTCAAATAATGTAGAGGGTTGCTTTGTGAAACCCACTTTTTAACTACAATTGAAAATTACAAAATTCATCATAAATGGCTGTCTTGTAGTTTTAGAACAACATTGATTCAAATCATTCATCTTCAGCAGAAGCATTAGCAGTATGTGTGGAGCATTGGGTGATCTTACTGAATTAAACAAAAATTTGTTAATTTTACATGATAGTTACTTGGTGTTAATTGCAATTAAAATTACAATATTAAATCGCCAATAGTCATTCGAGTATTATCAAGTAAGATTTTTATACAATCTCATTTTTGTAATTACATGATACTGCTTTGGATTCTGAGACACTCGAAATTTTTTTGGAATGAACTGGCAAACAGTCTCGCAAAATCATTAATGGAATCCAATGTATATATTAGTTGGATTGCCCCAAAAGAATTCCAACAGTAATATTTTCAGAAACAGAATGAAAAGAATATGAAAATTTTTATTCAAGCAAATATTTCAAAATCTTAGGAAACATTCTAACTATAAATATAATATCGAATTGAATAAAAAGTAGAAGAGAGGAAATACTGGGCTTTTGATTAATTACAAAATGTTCATGACACACAGGCTTTTACCCAAATTCAGTTTAAATGATAATGTAATTTATAGTATCTGTAATCATAACAGTGATGTGAAACATATTCTTTAGACTTGTTGGAAACACGTGTCCCTCAGAAATCACTTCTGGAATATACTCAATATAGAATTTATAATGCAATATAGTTTCAAAGAGCTTTTGAATAAAGCAGCAACTAATAAGGAACTATTCAGAACATTTTCTTGGAAAAAAATGAAATGGTTTGATATCTATTGAATTGCAAGATTATTTTAAAGGGAATAATATAACCCTTTGTTGCTCTATTTCCCATAAAACCGAATAATCAGTTGGCCATGATTTATGCTCTCAATGTAAATTATTAAAAAATTTGTTTGTGAAGTCCAATACTTTACAAGGCAAGGAAATGGAACATGTGTGGTTTAAAAAGCAAGTAGGACAAATTGGCAAGTTAAAATGTTGATGCCATGGAGAACTATTTGAACCCCTCTTAAGTGAACTTTGTTTTTAAGCAACTGAATAAAATTTTAAAATTTCGCATATTGAATTTTTCACTCAAACTTTCATTTTTCCACCATATTTTCAACATCTTAAGCTAAACTGTAATAGAAACCAGTTTCCTTAAAAAGAAAAACTTAAAATAATTGTATATGATTGTAATAATAGGAGAGGGAGGGAGAAAAGCATTCTAAAAGGTACTTGTTTCGTTTAAAATGAACTTTTCATTAGCAAATTCAAAATTTTTATTTTGTCCGAGTACCTTAATATTTCTTAACAATTTTAAAAATGGAAGTCATTTTCAAATCATAAAAGAAAAATTTTAGTAGAAATTGACTGTGATGACTCTTTCAATGATTCTTATACCACCAAATAGAAGGAAATACACACAAAAGGCAAACTAATTGAATAATCTTGATGTAATTTGTAATAAGCGAGTTTTCCAAAAGGTGTATATTTCACAGATAGATATTCTTGATTTGAGTCAATATCTCATCTTTGCCAATTATTTTAAAATATAGTTTGCATTTTTGTCTTTAGAACTATCTTTTTCCACAGCTGACATTTTAAAATACTTTATTCATTATTATGACATGTTAAAATTTATTTTTTATGCATATAATAAAACTTTACATAAGTACATTTCATTTTTAAAATTTTATTGGAAAATATCTTGAGTAGAACACCGAAAAGGAAACATAAATGATATCAAAATGATTTTCTGTTTTGAGGTACATATACTTTTTACTTCGTTTGTGAAGGATTTTTGTGCATTTAATTCTATTTTTCTTATTGTTGGATCATATCAATTACTTAATTTGATAACTAATTGCTTTCTTAATCCTAACTGAACTCTTTTGAAATAAATTTGAGTGCTGATTCAATCCTTGTTACCTGGTCTTGTGCTTCGATATTGACTTATTGTTTTGGCCTTGTGCAAAATTAATTCAAATAAAATTCAGCAAATAGCATAACTTGAGTGTATTATATATCTCAAATATTTAACCCATACTAAAAATTGGAAGAAAAAAAGAAATAATTTAAATTTTAAGCAGACATAAAAAAACCCTTCAGAATTTCATCTGAATTAGATTTTTCATTTAATCTAAATCTACTCTTAAATTTTAATTAAGGAAGTCATGCATGAATTCTTAACACGTTTTATAAAGTATGTATATCTTCATATATGAGAACTAATATTATTTTTGAAAAGTAATATTGATTTAAAGTTTTTATTTGCTTCAAAAATTCTTTACAATCAGCTTTTTATCACTCATAAAAAAAATTTATACTTGACATATGCTAAGATTATGTGTAATTAATCTAGTTATTTAAATGTATTTGGGCAATGGGGAAAAAGTTTAATTATTAGAAATAGCAAAAGTGAATGTTTCAGCAGGCATCTCTCTCTACCATACTTATAAAGATTCAATTTTTCTTTCAAATATATATGTATTTAAGTGAAACATCTTTTTCCTATCATCATGACATTTCTCTCTTTTTATTTTATTTTATACAACCAAAAATAAAAAAAAGACAACTTAATGTATTTATTACACTATTCTGCATTGTTGTAAAGAGGTTAATTTTATTAGAAACTTCTGCCTCGTGTTTTTTCCCATATTATTGCAGGTCGCAGTAGCCTAGTAGTCATGGTCTTGGACTCGCAGCTGAGGTTTTTTGTCGAGTCGCGGGTTCAAACCTTGATGCCACTATAGCCCTTCCGTGTGGCAATGTTGATGCATGACGTATCTGGTCATGGTCCCAAGTCCTTACGTTGGAGTCGGTGGAAGTTTTGAGAGAGAGACAGGTGTCGTCGTCCTCCCTGGATTGAGGTTCAAAATTACGAGGTCCAATCAGACATACAGGCCTTGGTAGCCTAGATGATAAAGCAGCAGGCTCATGGCCATCGGTTTTTGTTTAGTCGTAGGTTCAAACCTTGATACAAGTACAGCCTCGCCATGTAGCAGGGTTGACACATGTTTTCTGTTATCATATTATGAGCAGATCTCAGCTAGTAATGTTTTTGGATTGCGTGTCGCCAATATGACGTCATTCTATACATCTTGGCCATGAGGAATCAGGAATTTGCATTTGATATTTTCAGTTACATCATACGAGGTTTATTTTTCTGATTGGATACTGATTCTTAATTGTCAAGTTGACTGTGTTGAATGCAGATTCCTGATGAATATAAAGAGATGACTGAAGTTACTATGAGGTAGCCTGATGCCGAGTTGGATTCATGTAATGTGTCTGATGCTGAGTTAGTCCTATGATGTTACTATTATGATCATAGTTTTCATAATATGAAGTTAATATGATGGTAATATACTGCAAGTTTGATTGTGTCATTTTGTTATCTTTTAAATGTAAATAACCCTGTTTTTAAATATCAGTGTCTGTCTCACTCTGCTTTAAGTAATTTGTGGCTCTATCTATTATCAAGGGTCAGCTCAGGCTTGTCAATATCTGGTTGAGGTCCCAAGTCCTTCCATTGGCGTTGGTGGAAGTTTGGAGAGAGAGAGACAGGTGTCATTGATCCGCATGATCAAGGTTCAAAATTATGAGGTCCAATCAGACATACAGGCCGTGGTAGCCTGATGGATAAAGCAGTGTACTTGTGGCTGACGGTTTCTGTCGAGTCTTAGGTTCGAGCCTTGATGCCACTGAAGACTTGCTTTGCAGCCAGGGCTGATGCACATCAGGGCCCAAAGTCCTCCCATCAGCATGGTGTGCAAGTTAGGAGAGGAAGGTTTAGGGCTCAAAGTCCTCCCATCAGCATGGTGTGCAAGTTAGGAGAGGAAGGTGCTAACTTGTGTGTTGTCCTCATCACTTGACCAAGGTACAAAATTTCGAGGTTCGTCACTTGTAGCCCTCGTGTTGCTTCTAGTGTGATGTTACAAAAACCAAAACAAAATCAAACCCTTATTATTGCAAAGTAAGAGATAATATAATTTATAGTGTTAAGGGCATTTCGAATTAACTGATGATGTTATGGTGAAGAGAAACTCGAAATGATATCCTCATTTAAATGTTTCATTTAGATTTGGAGAACAAGAGTTTCAGAATACTTTTAGTTTAAATAAATATTATTGAATCAAAATATGTATTAAAATTTGGAAGGTTAATACACAAAATGACGGTTATTATTATTATTATTTTCGTTATTTTTTACAAATAAAGATATTTTGATGTATAAAGTAATCTATACTTTAAGTTCAAAGCATAAATTTAACTTTTAATTATTTCGGTTCCTAATAAAACAAGAAAGTTTATTTTAAAATGTCTGGGTTAGTATTTGTTTACTTTTTTGGACTTGTGTTTAAAAAATATTTTCAGTGCATTTCTTGCTCATGTTGCTTAAATTTCTTATTACATAAGAATTTTACTTGCAGGATTGGGGGGGGAGGAATCTATGAAAATGTTTACTTGAAAAACTAAAAAAATAAATAAATAATAATTTAAGAATGAAAAGACAAAAGCAATATTAACATAAGTTTAATTTCAATAACCGAATGATAGTTTTCATACAAGTTCCAAACTGTAACTATATCAGGGCCCAATGTTCTCACATTATGGTGGTGTGGTAGCGAGGAGAGAGTGGGTGAGCCAGCGCTTAGGTATTATCTTTTGACTGTGGCTCGAAATTATAAGGTCTATCACTAATTACTTCTAAATATGATGTTAATAAACAATCCTTTATAACTTAATACCACTAACCCAACTAAAACTAGACCCTTGAGGTAATCGGGTATGGCGGAATAGTCCCACTATAACTCATGCATGTCGCAAGAGGCGACTAAAATGGGTACCCAGCGTCTGGGGGTATAGCCGGGCACCTGCCTCTGGAGATTATCTGGGGACCTCAGAAACTTGCCTTCTTTAGGTAAGTAGGGCATCATGACCCCAAGACATCCTAGAGATCTTTTTCTTTCCTGTAGTGTTTACTTGTCTTTGGTAAACACAGATGACTTTACTCCTGCATTACCCTAGTGATCGTTCTATTTTTGATTCTTTCTTGTCAACCAATTTTTGTCTATTTTCACTTTTTTTTCACGCGTCTAGACCACAGTTACATTTTGTTTGGTGCAACTTAACCACATCTGGCTCTTGCACCAATAAATCTTTGCTTTCATTCACCAACTAAAACTATCTTTAAAAAATTTTTGGAATCTTGTTTTTTCAGGAAAATATATTTGCAGCTCAGCAACATTGGTGATGTAGGTTTTTTTCAAAATATCTTGCTAAATTATTAGTATGAATTTTGTATCTAAATAAAATTAAGCATATTTTAATACTATTGCAAGCAATTCCTTTGAAACAAAACTGGTTTATTTGTATAGGAATTTCCTTTTCTTTACAAATTGCAAAAAATATTGAGCCACCGGGGAATATTAAAGAAAAATGGGCATTTATGTGAAGCCTGGTAAATAAATTTTGACTTAGAGTTCTAAATTATAAGAATCAATAAAATTTTTTATTTATTTGAACTTTAAGTTGATGACTAATGTTTAATTGACCTTTTTATATAACTAAATTTTTTGATACCTTCAATATCCAAAAATAAAAAAATATTTGTATGTTGAAAATATCAAAATATTTAATTGTAAAATTTTTTATTTGTTCTTCAGTCTGCTAAATTGCAATTTCTTTGAAAAAATTTTATTTTCTATTTCATTTGTGTATATTTAATTGCTTTTGTATTCTATGAATTTTAATTTAACCAGTTATTAATTTTTTAGAAGTTCAAATAATCTTTTGTCAAAAATTTAATAAGGAATAAATATCTAATCAAACTTTTTTCAGATGGAAATAGAGGAGCAATGTTTTTTTTTTTTTTTTTTTTTTTTGTAATTTAGCTTATTGAATTTTGTACAAGTATCTAAATGTATCCTTAAAAATGAATTTTAATGTCATTTATACTCTTTCCCTGAATTACTTATTTATATGTTGTGTTGCAGCTCACAGCCAGCATGGCCAAACACAAAAATAGTTTGCCCCTTCCACAAATCAAGTCCAGTGCTGTTTCAAGGCTTCCTCCAGATCGTTACAGCCTAACTGCTTGTAATTATCGAATCAAATCACCAACAAAAAAAGTAATAGATGTGTTTTTGTATTCATTTTTCCCCCTTTTTTTCCTAATTGTATATTTATAAAAGTGTTATGTACTGTTGGAGAAAAATATGCATATTTATTTAATTACATTATGAATTATTCAACTACCATTTAAACTTATGAAATGGGGGAAATGTATTTATTTAATAATTTTACTTCATTTAATTATTCTACAGTGCTCAAGTTTGATTTTAATTACTAAAATTTATTACAAATAATGTTTTGACTGAATTGGATATTGCACGTGAAAAGAAAAAAATGTCTAAATTTGTCCTTTCAAGCAACCTGTTTATCATTGTCTACCATTTAACTTAAGCTTTATTTAATGTGCATTTATAAAGTCACCACGTTTAGCTTAAATTTAGTTATCTGTTTGTGAGACATTTTAATGCTGAAGCAAATGTGGTTATTGATTTCAGAACATTGAAAATAAAAATTCATTAGAAAATTACCTTTATTCTTAACATTTGAATATAAAATTGCATATTATAAAATTGGACAAGAAAATTATTGAATTATTTTGTATTTATTTGCAAGTGCTGTGTTGTAAAAGTACTCGGTGATATTCACTTACATCTTAAATTACCAAAAACAATAAAACTTGGGTCATTGACAGTAATATATTGTGAGATAAAAAAAATTCTGCATATAACTGGTACATAAAATATGATATTAATGTTACTACTGTTGGCAGATGCTGGCCACCTGTGATGACCATGAGTCAGACAGCTAACTATCAAAAAATGTGTTATTTATATAATTGTATTTTTGTTGTTAAATTCTTAAGTATTTAACATATATGAAATCAAATGAGTGAAATTCATTATGTGTCATGATATATATAGTCATTTGTCAGGTACAAATGTTTATATTTAAACTTCTTGAATTGCTTGAAATTTCCTGTTCCTTCGAACTTCAGAATTAAAGCATTTTTCTATAGAATGCAATGTTGTGTCAAAATTTCAAGTCAATCTATAAACTATTTTTCAAGTTTTGTGGACACAAACATATGGATATTGCATTTTTATATATGTGAATGTCTCTCTGTGTATATATATAACATTTTAAAATTAGTAAAAGAAATCAACCAAAAATTTATTTTAAATAATCAAACTTTATCTAAAATTTAAAAGCTTAAATAATTAAAAAAAACTATTTAAGAATCAAACCAATTTAAAACAAAACAAAGCAAAGTAATAGAAAAGCAAAAATTTAGAAAAATGGCAATAATGTAATTATTACTGTTCCATACTTTAGAATGGAATAATATGTTTTTATACTGGCATTACAGATCTAACCCTGACACTTCATCACACACACAGATATATATATATATGTGTGTGTGTGTATTTATGTTTGTGTGTGTGTGTGTGTATTTATGTTTGTATGTGTGTATGTATATATGTTTGTGTGTGTATGCATATATATGTGTGTGTGTATGCATATATATGTGTGTGTATGTATGCATATATATGTGTGTGTGTATGTATGCATATATATGTGTGTGTGTTTATGTATCAATTCCCTTCATATTTTAACATCTTATTAAAAGCTAAAGTATTTGAAATTGTTAATTATGTTTGTCATGGTACACAACTCATTTAGAAGCAGAGATCAAAAGCCTTGAGGATTTTGTTCCCTAGTAAAACTATTGACTAATAATTATGTTTTTTATGGATTGAAATTAAGTCTTCACTTTCTTTCAAAAGTTAATGTTTATTTCATTTTATTTATCTTGATAACTATTTATGAATGTTGATAAATAAAAAAAAAAAATCATTGCTAATCAAATATGTTATCAACTAAAAATATATATAATAGTGTTGTAAATTTTTTTTTTACATGAATTGACTATAGAAATTTACAATATTTTATGTTTGTAATTAGCCGCTTGTTAGCATTGTAAAGGTAATTTAAATAAAAGTATATGAAGAGTTGCATGTGAAAAAATATTTTCCAGATTTTTTTTTTTTTTTGATAAATTTTTTCTGTTTATACAGTTTTGAACTTCCTTTTTACAGGCTCGAACCATTTCTCACTTTTCTGGTCTACCAACTAATTCAGGTAAAAAGCCTTCTTCTTTGTTTTTTTTTAAATTTATATTATTAATTTTTTATAGCAAACGATTAAATATTTTGAGAATTTATAATTGAATGAATGACATTATTAATCCATTGGCTTACTGAACTTAAATGAGTGAAATTTCCTTCATATGAATTAATATAAGAAAAATGTATATTAAAACTAAAATTCTTATAGCCTTTCTAAGAAGGAATTTATTCTGTGTTTTACTAAAGAAAGAATGTGAAATCTAATAAAATGATTAATATCTTTTTTAAGGTCAGTTTTATTTGAAAATAGGTAACATATGAGATTTTTTTTAAATTTACAAATTATGCGAAATTATTTAATAATTCTTTGATTGTTAATATTTGCAACACTTGTAAATATAGATATGAATAGGACAAGTTTTTTACATTCAATGAATAAAGTTGGATGGGTTGTCATCTCAAAATAAATCTAAGGCTGACTTTTGAACATTATGATGCCTAGGTATTGAATCAACAAATGTAACATAATATTTTCCATATGTAATCAAAAATTTAACTTGAATAAATTTAAGATTTAACTGCATTTTGTTGTTAAGACTAACTCGTTTTTTTTTTTTTTTTTTAAACTTATTAAGAATTGCAAACAAAATAGTCATTGCATATAATAACTAAGTTCTGTGCTGCATGTACACTTATCTATATAGCCATATGTATACGTGATATGAACTCTGTCACTTAATACCTACTGTTTTAATTTCTATATACATTTGCAATACTTGAAAGTAAACAATTTAAAAAATAGGAATTCATGTCATATATTTTTGTTTTCATTTATTTTAAACAATTTTTGTGTATCTCCTTAATTATATTTATGGAAATGATATTATTGAATAAAACAAGATTATTTAGAAGTTCAGGTTGTTTAATTATGTTTATTGATTATATATAATTACTCAGAAAAAAATATTAACTTTTACATCTTAAAAAGCTTTGTCTAAATCTTAATCTTATTAAATCTCTAAAATGATTGAGCTATTTACATTATATAGTACTCAAAAATCATTTCTTTTTTGTTAAAAAAATATATCAGTTGTACCAGTGTACTACATTTCTTTCAAGTAATTAATGCTTTATTTATTTATTTATTATTATTATTATTTTTTGATTTATTGATACATTATTTTTTTTTAGTTAAGGTTTCAGGAACTATAGCCACTTTGAACAAACCAAGTCCTATAACTTCTATAACAACCAAAGTAAATTCTAATCCTGTAGTTACAAAGCCTAGCAACAATAATAATTTATGAAGATGAAACATGTGTAATGGAACTATGGAAAGGTAAACTTTAGTAAAATTGACTTTTTACTTTGAATGATGCTTAACTTTGCAGTCATTATAATCTATTTTTGTTTTAGAAAGATTTTTTAACATCTTTAAATTTTTAAAAAGTATGTACTATTCATTCATTATTTTTATTACAAACATAAATTTAAAAGTTGCATTACACAAATTAAAGTAGAGACATCACACAATCTATATACAGTCTTTTTTTTTTTTTTTTTTTTTCCCAAATTAAAAATTGAAGTGCAGATGTTACATATAAAGCTAGCAATATTAGGCGAGGAATACTAATATCTAACGTAAGAAAACATGTAATTTTTCATAAATGGTATCTGTAAAATGTGTTGTTGAAAAATTGATTAATGTATTTACATAAAAATGTTAACTTTCTTATTTTTAATTGATGTAGATGAAGTATTGTTAAAAATTAATTTTCGTAACTTCATAATTAAATGTATAAATAATAGTTTTTCATTGCATTCATATACAGTTAGATCATCTTAGCAAAATAATGTTAATACCCAGTGTTATGCACTTTGTAGAGTGTTAAATTGCAAAGACTACTATTATTTGTACAAATGTTTATGTACTAGACTTTTATGATGAACTAAAATTATTGTAAATTATATTGCATGATATTAACAATTGTTCTATTTTATTACAGGATATACATCAGGGCAGTAATTTCATTGATCAACATTACTTCATATTTCCAGTAGTAGGAACTGTAAAAAAAGGTGCTTTCATAACGAATTAATATTGTATCTGATAACATATGACTTCTTCTTTAACATTAGGAAGAAAAGAGTGTTCAGTTTATTTCATACAACTTAAACTTTTGTTTTGTGCTATAATTAATTGTCATTTTTAAATATATGTTTCATTATTTAAAAAAAAATGTTAACATGTTTGTCTTTCATCTTTGTTTTCCGAAAAGGCTTGGGCTTTAAATATTTGTTGAATTTCATTTCATTGTGTTAATATTAAATATAGATGTGTATATTCAATTTAAATGAAATGATTTAATAAAAATAATTTTTTTTAATTCTTTGTGTGCAGACAATTCATAATAAAACTGTCCAATATTATTTAATACTCTTATCTTATTATAAAGTAATAACATCTATATGTTATTAACAAATAATCATAAATATAATACTTCATTTAGTAAATGGAAGAAGAGTTTGTTAAGTAGAACATACATTGAATTGTTTGAAATCTAGCTTGTGTGTGTTAACCAGAAAATTTATCCTGCTTCTATATTCTCAATAATAATTATCATCTTTGTTTAATTGTATGCATAAAAAAGGAAAAATCAATGAAAAATTTTAAAATGAAGAACAAATTGTTTCTTCTTAAAACAGTAAAAACCAATATGTATGTTATAAAATCAGAGGAAATTTGAATTATGGAAATGTTCACTACTCTCTCACAAAAATACTATTTTATTATTAGTTAAGGACTCATAATGAATTGATAACTATTTCTCAACTTTTGTAATTGAAATTATTGTAGAATCAGAGATAAAATTTATGGCTTTGTCTACATTGGAACTTTTAAATAAAGACATTATGAGGAGTATGAGTCTTTTTAAGAATCACAATAGATTCTGTCAAAATTCATGTTAGAATAAGGAGGACTATTTTATAGTATACATAATAGGCCCTCAAAGATTTCATTTACTATGCACATTTCAAATCCAAAAATGCTACCCTTATACAAACGAGATGCAAAGTATAACAGTCAGTTTGCCCTGTTGTGCAGCTCTAAATCTTAAAATTGACAATTTTTTTTTTTTAATCAAAGAAAGTATACAGGGAAAAAATTTCCCTTTCAATGCTATATTTTCAGGAAAATTGTTTCTAAAAAATTACCTTTACAAAGCAACCATGATGTCGAGCAAATTTGAATGTATGCACTGTATGTTGCCATAAATATTGCTTTATTCCACCATGTATTGATTCTAATTTTGAAAACTCGTGCTAAACATTCTTATGATGTTTTATGAAAATTAGATATTCAGAAAAAAGGGTATGAAGAGAATTTATATGAGAATGAAAAGCCAACAGTTCATTAAAAAAAAAATTAATGTATAATTCAGAAAAATAGAATTCTGTTCAACAGTTGTAATTTATATTTATTAACTGAATGCTTGTAACAATATTTTACTAAGGGATGTTTCAGTTTTGTATTTTATCATAACTGAGCATTCCATGTTAAAATACATTCATTAAAATGTATCTCGCATATTTTTTAAATTTAAAATTATTTAATTATGCTATCACTAGTATGTCAGCAAAAGTTATTTCAATAAAATATTTGATAAAAAATTAAGGTATTGTAAGAAAGAGCATTTTGCCTTGGATCTTAGAATTTTTGTAATTGTTAAAAAATCACTTATTGGAATATTGCCATTATTCCATCAACAATCTTTGGGACATTTACAGATTGAGTTTTTATTAATCTAGTATCCATGAAAAAAATGTATTAAATGAGTCACAGAAAATCATAAACATGCCTTACTTATAACTATACTATGCCTCTCATTGGTGCATTTTCACTATTAGCAAATAAGCATGAATTTATGACTGTATGCTTCATTTTTGAATTTTATTACTAAAAATGGCTCATTTTTAGTAATTTCTCAACTGTACTAGTTGGAAATTCGAAATCGTTTTTTTTTCTATGTGAAGACTAATATTTTTCATATAATTCTTCAGTTAGCTGTTTCTCATTTGGAAGCATACTTAACATAAATTGAATACCAAGGTTCACAAGTTTTGACAAGAAAAAATATTTTGTTCCTCTATTTTCAGAGACAATATAGCACATTTTTTCATCTTATAGATATGCTAGATTGCATGATCACTCTCACTAGTGGATTGTCGGCAATTGTGTTGTATCGATTACAGTTTTATTTTCCCCTACAAGTTTTTACATGTAAGCTGAACTGTTTTCCCTCACATTTCAACTTTTAATTTGAGGAAATCATTGCCCTTGGGGGCTTACCTTCTTTAGATAAGTACAAACTTCATGATTCTGAGATACCCTAGTGACCTTTTTCCTTTCTCATGAGATTTATTGTCTTTGGTAAACACATGCATTACATCCTTTGGATCCCTAGTGATCCTTCTCTATTTTCAATCCTTCTTTGACAACCAATTTTTACCTTTTTTTTTCCCTTCAATTTTTGTAAAATGTCTTGATCACAGATATTTATTGCTTGGTGCAGCATAACTAGATTTGGCTTTAATCCTAAACCTTTACTTTCCCTTACTTGAGGAAATAATACTTTTTTCTGCTAATTCTCCACTTCAGTGAAATTTAGCTTGTGCCAGTGCATTGCACCCCTTCCCCTTCTGGATACTACTTTGGATTATATGTTCAACTCGCATGTGAATACACTGTTGAAGGCTTTGCTACAAGAAGAGGGGAATACCCATTTGAGCATTAATGCTATTCTATCTTTTGATGAATGTCGAAAACTGCTAGATGAATTAAATATTGTTATGAAAATTCTGGGTGTATAATGAGGTAAAATCAGTCCAACGCAGTGGATAATGGTAAATGACACTTTATTCATAAATCTTTAGAAAGACACACAGGTATCAGAGCTTGGACAAGTAACAGCACAAATGGGAAAACACAGGACTTATACAGATTAGTATAGTAGATACAGAAACAAAACAGCATTTTTAAAGACAGTTACAGTTGTATCAGCAACATTCAGCTTAGTATTTCTCATTACAGACAAACCTCCGCAGTCATACTCTGCACTTTCAAGGCTGTCTCCTATCTAATATACGCTGCTTCTCCGCAAAGTTACACTGCATACTGACAGTTCCTCTGCTTCCCAATCGATTTCGAAGGGCAGATTGACTCTTTTCGATATATTTATACCTGTTTCCGGCCAGATATGAGGTCACACAGAAAATTCAGAAAAAGTTCGTAAATTTATTCCCAGTCGATATTTCACCAAGATTCCAGCACTTTCTAGAATTTCCGATTCGTCGCCAAGGGAAAGGAGTCATTGTGTGCTTAAACTTTCCTTGGCTGACTAATAACATCTCAGTAAATGTCTCTTTTCTTTCATAAGAGAACCGTTGCAGGGAAGCATCATATCATGTTCGTGACAATATTGATAAGATACAGATAAACTAAAAATAATCATAACTCACTTTAACGATAAATATTCTTAATCACCTAGCTGCTATAGTTCCACTCCACCCAAAGCAACATCAAATTTAAATTGCAGATTAACTTGCATTTACTTCTGAAACATAAAATAAAGTCTGTCCCAGTAACTATTAATGAATCGATCCCAAAATTACGAAAGATTTACTACAGTCAAAATAATAGTAATAACTCCCCGAGGAAAATAATCATTGACGACATTAACGAACTAAAACCGGAAGATGAAATTTCATTCACCAATAAATTTAGAGGTTTCGTCGTTGAAAATGAAGCCATAGAAATTCATCCTATCTCAGATGGCGACAGTCATTCAACCAACACAGAAGTGGATAAGAATCAGTACCCCTCCCCCATCACTGTAGCAAACCTGAAAATTGTTAAAGAAATAATTAACGAAATGAAAGAAGAAAAAAAATACAGACAAAACATTTACAGAATATTAACAGGAAAAAACTTGAACTCTCCCCTGATGTAGCTCACAGAACCATTTGAGAGCATGTAGATAAAACAATAACAAAAGTCATACTTTTGAACTCCCTGACAAAAGGATTCTGTTATCAGGGGACCTCCAATTGATTATTCTATGAAATAGCAAAGACATTATCAATGAAAGTAAGGTTTTTGCTGCCCGAAATAATTTTTTTAAAAAAGATGAGAGTAATAATAAATAGAAATAAGTGGACACAACAAGACTGAGAATCGAGAGCCATGGAGTAGATTGTTCCCACTAGATGAAACTCTTATCTAAAAGTATAAAGGTCGTTAAGCGAAGATTCACAAGCTCAAGAAAAGTGACAAGGAACATAGTCGTGTTTTATGGCATGCTTCCGGGCGATTGAGAAAGAAAATGTGGAATGACTAGAAGGAAAGGGATAGTGTAAAACTTTTAATCTTTCACATATCGTCTTTGATATTTCGAAGCTTCCGAGTATAAAACACGACCATATGTCTACAGTAAATTCTGATCCCATTTAAAGGTGTAAAATGTGCTTAATACAATATATCTTCATGTTCCAAATATGTTGTTTTTGAGATTTAATTCACAAGTATTATGATCAAATGTTAGATAAGTAAAATGAAAAACTGTATTTACTCTTATTATAAGATGGTGAAATTATATTCTGTCAATTTAATGAATCTCTTGTAAATTTTTTCTAAAAAAGGTTCTAATTTTCATACACATACACATATATGTGTATATTACATATATAACACATCAATCAATAACTCCCGAGACTCGCAGAGATGGCGCTCGTAAACCAGTAACCAGGTCTTTCTAGGTATAACTGCTTGAAACGTGTCAAAATTTTAGTCGATCGGATAGAAACAGCTGAGTTATCGGG
Organism: Nephila pilipes; assembly: GCA_019974015.1. Taxonomy (NCBI): domain Eukaryota; kingdom Metazoa; phylum Arthropoda; class Arachnida; order Araneae; family Nephilidae; genus Nephila; species Nephila pilipes. Next base: position 236,678 of record BMAW01015424.1, on the reverse strand, counting down.
GTTGGAGTAAAATCGTTTATAGTTTGTTTTAAAATGGAAAAGTTTCGTGTTCTGATAAAACATTGTTTTTAATGGGTAAAAACACCGTGCAAGCAGAACAATGGATTGAAAATGTTACCCGGACTCTGTCCATCAAAGCAACGATTTGTCGGTGGTTTGCCGAGTTTAAACGTGGTCATTACCGACACAAATGACGCGGAACGCTCAGGTAGACCTGAAGCCGTTACACCGGAAGACAGGTGAAATGACAAAATTATAGTAAGAAGATCGTAAAGTGAAGCTCCGTGAAGTTGCTGAGATGACAAAAAGATATGGAAGTGTATTTACTGAAAAAGGTTTAGAGTGGATGCCGCGATTGAAAGGATCGCAACAAAAGGTTCTTGCGAAAAGAAAAGATTTGGAAAAGCGTTGGAACGGTGTATCACCCTAAAGGTGATTAACAAAAGGTGTTATGTTGATGAATAAAAAAAATTTTGCAAAAAAAATGTTGTTTTCAATGTTAAACTCGGGAGTTATTGATCGATGTGTTATATATATACATATATATATATATATCAGTGGTGTATCCAGAAAGTAATTTTGAGGGGTGCATATCATCCTTGCCAAGAAAGAAGCAATTTTGTAGTTTAAAGTTATCACTTGGTAAATAGTAAATAATTACCTATTCGTATAACATTCTTATTTCTCCTATTTAAACCTGTTCGAGTATTGATATAATTTTGTCAAATTATAAGAATTCCAAAAATGAAAATCATTGGAAAAAATAATTAAGATAACATGAGAATAAAATTTACATTTTTTTTTAGGGAGTTCATTTTCTATAGGAATGCATCCCCCACCTCTCTTCGTCTACAAACACTGACCAAGAGGCATTCTTTCAGAGACAGCAAATACTTTTATTCTTTTCTCAGAATATTCTTCTCTCAGGACAGAGACGTCTTAAGACTTCTTGAGGGCCTGGGCTCTCATGAAAAAATAGGCACCACCTTTAATCTAATTTAACTAACCCTTTAATCTAATTTTGGTATATATACATGCTCAAATCAATAAAAGCAATCCATAGTAAAATGAGGTTTTATGTTCGTTTTCTACATTTGTAATTCGCAAAATCATTAATTAGGTTTTCAAAATCAATTCTTAATAATTCATTTTCAATACTCATCACAAACGTGATTGAGTCATACGATTTCTTAGTTCATTTTTGACCAGTTTGAGTTTCGAAAATGAAATCTCACCACTCGCATTAGTAATGATCATTGATAAGAAAACTCTATTATTTCAATAAAAGCAAACACTCAATATTCTTTCATTATACATGTATGTGTGTTGATCCCTATTTCAGTCCCCTCATACAACTGTTCTTCATCTTCGTCTGCATTAATAGAATTATATTTTTTTATTAATTTTTCTTTTTTCCATTTCTTCTCTTTTCTTTTTCTTCAGCTTTTCGTCATCAGTGATCATATATGACTTGAAATTTTCACATTCCAATTTCAGTTCTTCTCCATTAATGTCTTCATCGTACGGTTTTGATATTTTCTCGCGTGCTATTTTAATTTCTGTCTCATCCAAATTAGAAATATTTTCAAAAAATCCTAACATTTCAAAAAGCTCCTCATATTTTTTACTACACGTTTGAATATTGCAAATTAAAGTTTATTATTGGTATAAAGGTTTCTATTTTAAATTTCTGGCTGTTTTCAAACGTTGTGTCGGTGTCTCCATTTCCTTCAAGGAAAGTTAGCCTAACACTGCGTTGTCTTATACGCTTGTGAACACTTTGATTCTCCTTTATAAAGGACATTTCCTTGGCTTTTGATTCATAATAGTCAAAATAGTCTCTTTCGGTTTTTATATACACCATTAACGATTTTAATAATTTTACACCTTTCAATAAATCCATATTTTTATTCTGGAGAAATAGATTTACTTTATCAATATGTGTCAAAATGTCATTCCAAAGGATAGTTTTAAAAAAAGTATTCTAATTCATTCATCTTAATTTTTTAGCAGAAATTCGAGTATCCGCTGCCTGTAAGTTATCGTTAAGCGCTCGGGATTTCTTGGTGTCGTGTCGACGAGAGCTTTTAAAGGAGCCAGTTTATATCAATACTAACTGGAGTACCCATTTTCCACATGAGTGAAATTTTAAAATAAAATGATCAGTTATTACAAATAAATGACCAGTAAAATTTAAAATAACCAGTTTTTGCTTAGAATCCCCTTTTAAACCGGTACAAGATAATGAACAGAAAAATTATGAATAATTTAGTAAATGATGGCTGCCCTTTTATTAATATCCTAAAAATAACTAACAATTTTTTTTTAAGTGAGTGAGTGTAAAGTTTATTGGCGCAAGAGCCAGATATGGCTATTCTGCGCCAAACAAGATTAAACTGTGGTCTAAACGTGAAGTTGAAAAAAAGATAAAAAGTGGTTGACAAGAAGGAGGGTCGAAAATAGAGAAGGATCGCTAGGATATCCCAGGAGTGGGTCACCTAAGTTTACCAAAGACAGTAAATCCCGTGGGAAAGAAAAAGATCACTAAGGTGCCTCGGGGTCATGATGCTGGTACTTACTTGAAGAAGGTAAGACCCTGAGGTCCCCTGATATAATCCCCAGGGGACGGTGCACGGCTATACCCCCAGACGCTGGATACCCATTTTAGTCGCCTCTTACGACATGCATGAGCCACAGTGGGACTATTTTGTCATTCCCGGTCACCATACGGGACAATTTTTTTTTTTTTAAATAAACCCATTTTGGAGACGAGTTATTCAAAAAAGAATTGTTATTTTGCTACTAAAAATAAATACAATGTTCTAAAAATCATTATACCATATATCACGTAATATGCACATAACTATGCGTAGCATTTTGCTATTTCTCTTTTTGTTCAAGAAAAAAAAGAAATCTCTCTCACTAGTTTGTCAATAAAAATGTGTATAAAATTAAAGTATGTATAATAAATTTCAATTTTCTGCAAGAAAAAATGGATACCATACACTGTCACAAGGGTGAGATCATTGTTTAAGCCAAATGAGCCTCCCCGAATAACTCCGAAACAGTAATGCTTTATGTATAGTGGGATTACAATTGAATACTTATCATGAACTTTTGTCACCAAATCAAATCATAAATTTCGAAAAATGTTTCCAAATGGCAGTTTTAAAGGCAAAAATAGAAAAAAGGTGGCCAGAACTAACCAGTCGTCAAGGTGCTATCATCCTGCATAGAAATGCTCGGTTTTATATTGTGATGAATGTCAGGCAATGCTTTATTGAGTATGGCTGGTTGGTTTTATTAACTTCGTACTAAATGCAACACGGGGGTTATTGGCGATGGGCACCTATTTTTTTTTTAGCAAAGGAATTTTCCAGCTGCCAGATCGATGGCAAAAAGTCATAGAACAAAATGCTTCGGTTTTATTCACGTCGCACTATAAGCAATACAAGGGCTATTGGCGACGGACCTCGTAATTTTGAACCCCGGTCAAGCGACACACCATGCTAACGGGAGGACTTTGGGCCCCCGACAGATTTAACGTGCACCAGGCCCAGCTACACGGCGGGTCTTAAGTGGCATGAAGGCTCGAACCCGCCGGCTGCGAGTCCGCGACCATGACCACTAGGCTACCGCGGCCAAAGAACAAAATGCTGCTTATGTTACTCAATAAAATTTTACTATGTTTTTGTACTTCTGTTTTCTTATTTATCATCAAAAAACCACCGAGTTTTCCAGATGACCGAAGATTTCAGATTCTTAGAATATTTTTATGTTGATTAACATGCATAAACGTGTATTTTCTTCGCTAGAATGTGCCATAATTCTCTAAAAGCGTTTTCGATTAGCATTGTAATTCAAAGAAAAGTTTTTTTTTATTTGCCGCTCATGTTGAAAAAATTAGTTGCTTATAAATTTCGAAAGCGATTCATTTAAAATTGTCAAAATATTTGGTAGCATTATATAGATATATTCGGACTATTATTCCTTCTTTACAGTACATTTATTAATTACTTCTATAAAAAGTAATAATTTTAATAGCAAAAAGGTAGTCCTAAAATTAAAATAAAACGAAATTATTTTTACTATGTTTTTATTTTGTCGTTGGAAGTAAATGAACAACTCTGCAAATATCAAATATTTAATTTATACAGCTTCAAACAATTAAAGTATTTTCAAGCAAATAAAAGTGTTTTAATTTTTTATGTATTTACTATATAAATATATTTCTTTAATTATACTCGTATACCATAAATAAATGCGTAATAACATGCACATATTTCTTTTCCTATTATATTTTGAGACTTTAAGGAAAGTCTTTCTTATATGAAACTAAACTTGCAATTTTTTTTTTGTTGCACGTTATTACAATTGAAATGACTGTAAACAATTCTTTCTTAAATATGATCGTTCAGTTTGGCAGTTTAAAAGAATATTGAATGAAATCTAATCTTTAATTATGTATGCTATAACTAAAAATTATATATATATATATATTTAAATATATTAAACATTGCCTATAATGCTCTTTGGTAATTCTGTACTTTATGAAGATATAATTCCGCTCATTAATACTATTTTCTATCAATACAGGAAATTTTACAGTAGAATCATCAATAGTAGCCACCCCTCATACAAGTTCAATTAATCTTCGCACACAACAATGGAATCCACCTCTTCCTTTATCAACCTCAAAACACTTCCCCAACATTCAACAATCCAAATGATCCTTCTGCACCATCTTCTCTCAATGGAATCACTAAAAAGCTTTCCATTGTACCCTAGACCTTCCCTCTTCCAAGGTCTCTTCTAATTTTACTTCTTTGCAGATAAACTTACAAAAGCCCAGTTGCCTTGGTTATTTCCAACCCACAAAACTCAAAACTTCTGAATATTGATGAAGTACACCGTTTTATGCATGGTTTTCATTGTTTTTTTATTAATTTTTTTAAAAAGTTACAAAGGGAAAAAAAATTTAAACTATAACTTGTCAGTTGCTTGAGGGGTACTTCTTAGTACTATAAAATGCAAGGGCAGATACTGCTTATTAAAAATATATATATAAAAATAAGTGCTTTTGGTTCTACTTTAGCAGTCAAAAAAATTGTCATACATTTTTTTTAATATTTCTTTAAAAAAATAACACTAAGAAATTAGCATATATCATCTCTTCATCTTTCTTTGCCCTTAAACTTCCTTTTTATTCCCCCTCTTCATATTTCTTAATTTAGAGTAAAACATTGCTGAGCCGGTATTCCTGTTTTATCCGATAATCACTAGGTTGCATTATAAATGGCATAAATCAAAAATTCAAGTACTTCTTCAATAAAAAAAATTAATCTTCTGACAGACTAGTTTTTAAGTAAAAAGGACAATAGTCCTTGCAAATCTACGTCTCGCTCGAGTGACAAAGACAACACTTGAGCTGGCACCTCCTTCTCCAAATTTCCACGCAAAATATGCATCTGTATTTCTATTGCATGAAGGCAATTTTTTTAAGAAAAAATATTTTGAGAAAATTACATAATATACAGATATTACAGAACATATGGATTAACAATTACTGAATGTGCTCATTTGTTGGAAAATGTTAACATCTTTGTTTAAAAAATGTTCTATAAAATATGCATACTTTTAAATATATGATCTATTGCATAGTAATAAGAGGTAGATTATCACCTTTACCTAAGGATGGAGAACACCTGCCAATAACTAAATTTTAATCTTTGAAAAAAATCATTTTACTAATATATTTATTCAGTTTTAATTCAAGAAAATTTTATTTGATTACCAGTTACAAAACTGAAGTTTCTTGATTATGGTAAATAACATATATATTAGGGCATTTTTATATTGTGTATTGCTTTTATTTATTTTTAAAATATGAGAAAATTTGGAGTGATATCAAAACTAATTTTGCATCTTATGTTAATAATTTCAATTGAATTTTTTGACTGTTCCGAATATTTTACGCACTATCTTTAAAAATGAAAAGGTTGAGAATGTAAGAAGCAATTATGCACTCCAACCCCCTTTTTATGAATTGTAATTTTATATATATATAAAAAAAACATACTTTTAATAAATGGTGATCTAATTTAAAATTACTTTGGTTGTTTCTTAATTTGAACACTTTGAACACTATATTTGTTTTAATTGAAGAAAAATCATAGTTTCGAGAGGAAATCTGCAGATATAAATTGTAATGAAATACAAAAAGAAAAGATAGATCAAAATTATTTATTATATAGCTAATATTAAAACTCACAAAACAAGTCGTATGAGAGCTGACTTCATTACATATTAAAAAAATATAAGCTTCTTGAGCTTTTAATCATTTACTCTTTGGTAAAACAGGAATTCATAACTAACAAACTTCGGAAGAGTATATTGCCCAACACTGATTTATCATTAATAAATCAAGGGTGTATGTGTGCAAATAGAAAGAAAAAAAAAATTTCATCCATATATACAAAAAGAACCATGCAGATATTTTTACTCAAAATTAATACATTATTTCCAGAGATACAAATTAAAAACTCACAAATTACATTTCTCATTTAATTATAGAGTATATCAATTATTTCAGTGCTTTAAGTAATATTTTTTACTTTTTATGACTATTGTGTTAAAAAACAATGATGCATTTTAGATACAAGAAAAAAATATCAATGAGAAATTTTAATTAACTATATATGTAATAAAACAAGTTCAAAATGAAGGACAAAAAATACATACAGCTACAACCATATGAACATTAATACATTAACAGCACAAGAGATGAGGATTTATTCATTTTATACAATAAAATATAAACATGGTGACATACAATAAGATATCAAAGTTATTTTCCTATTCTTTGTACAAGCCAGTCCTGTTGACACAAAGGACATCTGTTATTCTGTTTAACCCAAAGGGACATGCAACAGTTGTGAAAAGAGTGGTTGCACTCTCCCCAAACAACTAAAAAAGTAAACAAAACTTTAAAAAATAATATTTAATGCTTTCTTTCAAATTTAGCACTTAAAACCAAAATAATTACACATCATGACTAAAACTATTCAAATAATCACTTCAACGAAAGTTAAAGGATTACATACCCAAAAAGTAACAGAATTAAAAAAAAAGATTATCAATTAATTTTTACATTTTGTATTATAAAATAATATATATTTTAAAATATAATAAAATCTAAAGCAATAAAATATTTTATTCCTTTAAATCAGGTATTAAATTACATTTTCAATTGGATATTTGAAATATTTGAGGGAAGGTGATTCAATTTCATATTTCAGTAAGCAAATTTTGAACCAGGATGTATATACTTTCTTGCAACCTTTTGTAGGTTGAGAATTCCAGCAATATGAGAACATGCCACTTACAAGTCAAATATACATTATTCTTTTGCTATGCCATGTTGTGTATTCTGTCAAGTTGTGCAAGGATGATTATTGAAATAGCCATTACCAAATAGCTCCCTCAAATTTTTAAAAATTAATTTCTTCTCCTCCAACTCTTCTCATCTAATATTGTAGAAAAATTTCAATGAAATGAAATTTTAAGTTATTAACTGACAGACAAAATTTAGTAAAAATGTGCTGCTGACATAAGTTGTTTTCGTCAACTATTTATATTTAAAATTTGCTTACCCAGAGGGGAAACCTTTTAACATCAAATTTAAAGTGCAGATTTTGGACACAATTAATTCCACATGCATTGGAAAGATATAGATAGAATTCTCAAAAGCAAAATTTTTTTTAAAAAAATAATTTAGGATTGATATAAGTCATAAAAACCAAAAAATTGTAATATTGTACGAAGAGCATTTACTAATGTGGAAGTTAACTATGGGGAAAAAATGCTTTTCGTACAATTTTAATTGATCATGTTAAATCAAAATGACTATGTTAAATCAAAATAATGTACAAACAGATCTGGGTGTATATCATTCTTCAGGTGTATTCATCATTTTTGCTTTACTTTTTAAGCTTTTATTTTTTTACTCTTTATGATGCAGTACAGTAATTGTTTTCAAAAGAAATCAACACCATATTTTAATCTATTAATTGCAGTAGATTAAGAATTAGTATAACATATATTAAAACAAACTTCAATGTAACATAAATGCAGTAAAAAATAAGTGTTTGGTATCTATATAAAGTACAAGCATACATATGACAAAGGTTAATATGAATTAACATTGATAAAATATTGAAAACATATCCATAATGAAATAAAATATTAATGAAACAAAATTTTATTTTTTGTATATATTCTTACAAACACAAGCATATCTATAATGAAAATATTAATGAAATGTACAAGTGATGTGATCATTTATTTACGCCGCACTAAGAAGCAACACAAGGACTACTGGCAACAGATCTTGTAATTTGTACCTTAGTCAAGTGATGAGGATGACATACGAGCTGGTTGTTTGGTTTGATTTTAATAATGTTGTATTAGAAGCAACACAAGGGCTATTGGCGATGAACCTCAGTCAAGTGATGAGGAAGACACTCGAGCTGGTACACCCTCTCACTTCCACACCATGTTAACAGGAGGACTTTGGGCCCCAAGAGATGTGCATCAACCCCTGCTACATGGCAGATCTTTAGTGGCATCAAGGCTTGAACCCATGACTCAATGAAAACCCTCAGCCGCGAGTTGGCAGCCATGACCACTAGGCTATAATGGCCACCATCCGAGATGGCACCTCTTCCTCGACTTCCACACCATGCCAGTGGGAGCACTTTGAACTTCAACAGAGTTAATGTGTATCAGCCCCGGTTATACAGCAGGTCTTTAGTTGCATCAGAGCTCAAACCCAAGACTCGATGAAAACTGCTGGCCGTAAGTCTGTGACCATGACCACCAGGCATGTGCAAGATAACATAACGTTATAACAATTGTTAATATATATAGTACTTTTCTTTTTCTGGAAAAATTCAAACTTTTGAACTTGGCTGTCGTCAGTAATGCGACAGTTTAAATATAAAACTTTAAATCCCCTGTCACTACAACTTCTTCTAACAGACAGGAAAAAGACATGAATTTTGTGATAGTTGCCTCTAGAAATCCGAATGTATATAGGTGATTTTTTCAAAAATTATCGCACTATGACAAATAACAAAACATAAAATTTTCATTTTGTTGAAGATTATATAAAACAAGTTCAAGTTTATAAATGTAATAAGGAATAAATATTTTGTTTTATTGCAGAAACCATATTTGTTAATTTATATGTACACTTGTAGCTAAAATAGTATTCAAGTTGTTGGTGTACTAAATGTGTCAAAGTTGGAGTGCAAAGGATTAAAGAAATCAAATTTTCCAAGGAGCACATTCTTAACAAGTATAATACCACATCAAATGAAAATGACAGGGCTAACTATTTATAATATAGAGATTGGAAATAAACCATTAAAAAACATAACATACGATAAGATATACACTGTTCAAAGAAATTAAGGGAACATAACATGATTTTCCACAATCCTTGGCTTAGCATATTATCAGAAGACTTGAATATAGGCAAAAAATTGTAGCTGATACTGTTGGAATGAGTGTCATTTCTAGTCTGTGGAATTGATTCCAAAAAATAGGTTATGTCGGACATTGATCAGGGGAAATTTGTCCACGTGCTACCACAGTAACTGATGATTGATGTATGTTAACAGCTCATCAAGATAGAACAGGTAATTCTATTCAGTCGCAAAGATAGCTGCTTTTGGCAACAGAACAAAGGGTGTCAAGCCAAACAGTTCAAAATAGGTCTTCAGAGCAGTCTCTAAGCACATAGGCCAATGGTGTGTATTTTGTTGAAATCAAGGCAGTGTACTGCCTTGCAAAGTACTGCCCAAGAAGGTGGGTTGCTAAACATCAAGATTGATTGCAACAAGATTGGAGACAAGTGCTGCTGACTGACAAGACCTGATTCAGTCTCAAATTAACTCCACATTCATTCAAGAAATATCACATTACAGGCAAGGGTTGATGGTACAGGTTGGAATCAGCTTGAGTGCACATACTGAAATGCATAAAGTTCAGAATAGCAATTTGATAGCCTAAAGATATGCAGACGAGATGACTCATCTCATGCACCTTATGCTGCAGCCATTGGTGACTCCTTAATTTTAACGAATGATGATGCCAGATCACATAGAGTCATCTTTCTCCTGATTTAAATCCAATCAAGCATGTTTGGGACATCCTTGGATGACACACAGTAGCAAAAGGAGACCAGGACAGTAGGCCTCCTTTTACTGTCAAGGCCATGGAGATTGCACTTCTTTTGAAGTAGGACAGTATTCTTTAAAGTATTATCGATTATCTTATCCAATCCACACAAAACAGGAGTACAGCATTTTTAGCAGTTCGAGGGGACCACACACCATACCACTCTCCATTTTATGCGCATGCACTGCTGTCTCCCATGGTTTTCTTAACTTATTAGCTAGCTTCCCAAATATTTTTAATGGTGTTCATTTATTTTATAATTTTTAAAATTTAGGACAATTTAAAGGTAAAATAAGAGAAAACTTAAAGAGAATATTAAATTTAATAAACAATTAAAATATTATTTAGAAAATAATGAATAGTGTTAGCTCACCAACACAATCATCCTGCTTATTTTCAGCTTGACATCTTAGGCAGGCATCTGGAAAAAAAATTCAATTCAAAATTGACATTTTCAAACACTTATATAAAAAAGTGATGAATAACAATTATACATTTAGAATTTATGCTATATTAAACATCACAGTTTGAAATAGATGGATATTGAATCGATTGATTGGTTTTATTAATGTTGCACTAAAAGCAACAAAAGGGCTATTGACGACAGACCTTGTAATTTTGAATCTCAATCAAGTCATGAGGATGATACCTGAGCTGACACCTCCCTCTCCACTTCCACACTATACCAACAGGAACTTTGAGCATCAAAACATTTAATGTGCATCAGCCCCAGCTACACAACACGTTTTTTGTGGCATCAAGGCTCGAATCTATGACTCAAAGAAAACCACTGGCCGCAACCATGACCACTAGGCTACCACAACCAAAAATCTGAATAGAAAATTTAAATTATAATAGATTAAAAAAAAATTATTTGAGTGTTAAATTAAATTTTTAATTACTCATTTAATCAGGGAAATTAAATACCTTTTCATGATCAAAATTGAATTTTTTAAACTTAGTTCGAAGATTAACATAACTTTGAAAAACAGACAAAGTTGCATCATTTTATTCTTTTACCTTTATTACCAAACTGGTTAAATAAATAAAATTAAGAATATTAATTTAAATGAAAATAAAATTTTAAATATCTTAATATCAAAGAAGTTTGATTAAAAAGAGAAAAAAATTGATAACTGCAAAAAAAATTAAAAAATTTCAACCTATCAAATAATTTAAATATCATTAAAACATCTTTCACCAATCAAAATGATCACATTTTTTAATAGGCTATTTATATGTAATAACCTACTTAGATCAAATTTATGAAGCAAAGTAACCAGATTTATGCTTTCAGCTTGTGGCTTTTACCAAGGTTACTATATATGAAGGTACCCATAACATATATACAAGAAATACTCTTCCAAAACAATATCAACTTTCATGGAATTATATCCTACATAAATAACAAAGTAATAACTGTAAAAAAAAATGATTTTTAAAATTGCACAATGCCCTAGAAGTTATACATTCATATATCAAAAAAAAAAAAAAAAAAAAAAAA